>CM076578.1:1834370453-1834573627 GCA_034641835.2 Pinus albicaulis | reverse complement strand
GTAAGACTGTTTGCGTTGACGTCGAAGTCATTGACGCCCCACTCGACTACAACATTCTTTTGGGGTGGAGCTACACCTATGCTATGTCTGCTGTCCCATCCGCGGTCTTTCGCAAGATGTCTTTCCCCCATAATGGAAAGATAGTCACCATCGACCAGTTGACCTATCATGAGCCTCCCTCTCAGACCTCCCCTAAGACCACCATCTCCTCTGTAGCCAACAAGCAAACCGTCGATTCCCTGACCAGTGTCTCCCCCGGCGTTTACAAGGATTCCTCCCTGCTTGGAACTTTTCCTTGTCTTCCCCCTCCTCCTATCCCTGATCCCAGCTTGTCAAATGTTTTCATGATGCAATCGTCTCAGGCCACCCTCAAACATCCTCCTTCGGCTAGTCCGCAACCACCCCTTCGCCCTCCGCAACTCGCTCCTAGCCATACTTCTCCACCAATCGGACCTCCTCCTTCTGGCCTTCCTCCTACAGCTGGTATCCCTGAACCCCTTTACCCCCCTGGCTCGGTTCCCCCTGGCCTTAACCATCTCGGAGCCGTCCCTCCCGGCCATTACCCTGCTGGACAGATCCCCTTCTTGGCTCCCCCTCCCGGAGTATATTCTGTCCCCGTCATGGCCACCCTCTCCCTTCCTAACCTGACCTTGGGCATTCCGATCTGGTACCTTGATCCCCCAGCCGCCACCCCTCCTGGTCACCCCAAACCCTACATGGCTTTGACACCGGTCCAACCGGTCCCCCTCGCTTCTTCCGTTGCTACTGTGCCTCCAGCACCTCCGCAGAATCCCTCTCCTGTCGTGACAGCTCCTGAGAAGAAACGCAAAGCCCGTAAGGGGGCACCAAAAGATAAGACCACCACGACTGACCCGACCCCTCCCCAACTTGCCAAACCCTGTGCCTTGTGCGATGTCGCCGGTCATGCCACCCATGCTTGTCCCGAGTTGCCCCGTATCCAACCCATGGTTAAAGTCGCGTTCCCCGGATCTACGGCCCCTGAAGCCTCCTCTTCGTCCGTAACCAAGAACCCCAAGACTCTCCGCACCAACAAACCGTGCGCATTGTGCAGTGTCCATGGCCACTACTCCCACCGCTGTCCTCACCTGACGCATTATCGTGCCTCTTTAGAGGTCATTCGAGAGTACGAGGTTGAACAGAATCAATCTGCCTCTCCCATCCTCGCGCAGTATGCTTCAGGCCAACCCGAGGATCCTCCCGCTCCCATTGTCATCCCTCACCCCAATGTTCAGATGACCGAGTCCACCGCGACCATTCTTTACCTATCCTCCTCCGCGCGACACTCGGAGCCTAGCCCATCTGCATCCTCCCCTGTTGTGACCCTTGATCACTCGATTCCCCCTCATACTCGAGATCACTCCACTTGTGTCTCTGTTGACCTACGCAGCCCGAGTCCTCATCATGTTTCTGATAGCTCTCATACACCACCTTGTTTGAGTCTTGATCATCCAGCCACTTCCCCCTCCTCCCGCCGGTGCCACCCGATGACTTCTGTACCCTCACGCTGCCGTCATTTCCTTTCATCCCCTCATTTATTGTCTTGTCACACCATTCTGCAGGACCCCCCGTCCACACCCTTTATCGGTTATGCCGATGGTGCAAGTCGCTACTCCAGGAATCTTGCCTCGGCAGGTTGGGCCATCTTCACCCCCTTGCATGCCCTTGTTCTTTCTAACGGGGTATGCATTGGTTCTGCCACCAACAATCAGGCCGAATATGATGCAGTGCGTGGACTATTAGCTGATGCCCTCTTTCATCGCATCCTCCATCTGCACGTTCGTTTAGATTCCCTGCTTCTTGTAATGCAACTAAATGGTGTTTATCGTGTGCATAACCCTGTGCTATTTAGACGCTATTTACGAGTGAAAGTCTTAATACGTGTGTTTGAAACCATAACTTTCAACCATGTACCCCGAGACCAGAATCACTATGTAGATAGTATTGCAAACCAAGTTCTAGACTGGCATTTATCACATGCATTTCATTCATGACAATAACATTCATAAAAGAAAAACCATAACGATGCATATCCATTATATGTGTCGCAAAACGTGTGATTAGAGTCCATCTACTCTGATACATATGGCATGCACACAGCATGTTACACAAATTCAAAAACTGGGGGCACCACCTGCCCCTACATACATCACTGGGGGCACCCTACGCCCCTACATACATCCTAGGGGGCACCACATGCCCCTACATACATCACTGGGGGCACCTTACGCCCCTACATACATACTAGGGGGCACCACATGCCCCACCCCTAATCACTATCTGGAGGATCCCGAGCCAATGGCTCTGCCCCTGCAGCCTGTAGATCGCGCATCGCCTGACCGGCTATCGCCATGCGCCGCATGACACCTCGCCACTCCGAGGGTACACCAACACACGGCTCTATGAACTGGTCGTCCAAATCTTGCCACCCGCGCTCTGATACTCCGGTCAACAACCGTTCGCATCTACATTGGATATCCTCCAGCAGGGCAGCTGCATCCTCATTCTGCGCTGTTCTCGAACCACTTGGACCTGTAGCCCCAGACGCTGCCGGTCGTCCCATATATCCGGCCAGTTTCACCGGTGCTATATCTGCATACCAAAAGTACATGAATCAGTACCTTACTCTACTATTCAAAATACTTTAACATGCCCATACAAGAATAGCAATCTGTCACTTACCATCGGGCCCCCAGACTCGACCAGGCGGAAGTGGCAGGTCCGGATCTCCACAATAGCTCATCCCACTATAGGGATAGTCATCTATGTACAAAGGCATCTGATCCCAATGGGCAAAAAACTCCGGTCGAAATACTCGCCCGACTGCCCCTCCTCCTCCTCTGCACAGTAGCCGTCCCCAACGGCGCATCCTGGGCTCTCTCGGGCCCCCATCTGGAAGCTGTACATGAGGCCTCAAGGTCGGGATCTTCTCAAAGAAGAAGGCGCACAACAAAGTCCCATATGCACAGTCATGGTTCACCTGCTGCCTGCATAGTGACAACTGTCGCTTTAGCGACACCAACAGCATTTGGTCCCACCCAATACACTTTCCACTAACATCATCTGCCCCCCAGTGATGTGATGGAACGCCTGGCTGCCCAGGATTCGCAACACAGCTGCGGCCACTGCACGAGTTTCTAGCCTCTCTAGATCCCCGATCGGTATTCGAGTCCCCTTGACTTGGAGACCCGGTCGACCATGGCATTCCACGAACTCCATGATATGTCGCCCCCGCGGCAACACTGGCTGTGTGTTTCCCACCATCCCCAGTGGCGGGAGACCGGTCAGGAAGTACACATCCTGGACCGTCAGTTCGATCCTGTGCCCCTGCACCACAAAGATCTCCTGATCTGGATCCCAATAACTGATTATCCGGGCCAGTAACGGTTCTCCTGCTCTCATCAATGGGTTCTCCACAAACTTAAGAACCCCAAATCTGGCCAACACACGACGGACGCCCTGATCCGCCTGGATCTCTGTCTGAAGTGTCCCCAGATCTCTCTCTCTCCAGTTGACCCGTAACTCTGCCATACCTGCACAAACACATCATATTTGTCAGCGTTCAGATCGGGCAAGCCATAACCAAACACCGAAACCCAGCTTCCAGCCATAAAACAGCACCAAAACCCCCTCATCTCCCAGGTCGCAGTTTTCTACCATTTTCTGGACCAAGTCGCACTTTTTGCCCTCAAACCTGCGTCCTAGGTCGCACTTTTTTCCCCAAAAAGTGCGACCCGACCGTAGAGATGAAGGAGGGGCTGTTTCTGGAAGTTTGGGCCCTAAACTGAAAAAGTAATCCATCCAAAATGCAAGAGAAAGGTTAGGCCTCCTACCTCCAACTGACGGATCTCGATTCCAACGGTCGGTTTGTCTGCTACGTTCGCCGCAAGATTTAGGGCCTTCTCTCCTCTCCACATTCACCACAGCAACAATAGCAAATGAATGATTTTGGAGGGAAAACTGCCTTATTAAAAGAGAACCACTGTTTCTTCTTTCGACTGCTGCGACCACACCGTAGCCCTGTTTGACGAACCGTCAGCACCGCTGGAAAGCTCTCACCAAGCTCTCAAATGGGTTTCTGTTAGTTTTGGTGATTTGATACTTCACCTGGGCACATTTTGTCCAAGAAGGGTCACTTCACTGCTCCTTAAAATCAAATTTCCTCACTTACGACACTTGTACTTGGGGCACCATATTGCTCCCTTACTTGTCCACATTCGTGTCGATTTTCGTCATGAGTTCCCACTTTGTACTCATGCTTCCGGGGTCCCCCATTAGGGCCCTTACTGTGTTGCAGCACCATCGAGTCACCCTTGTTTAGAGCATCCAAGTTGAGTCATCATTGCATCCATGGAGTCTATACCACGTCCCTTTGCACCCCACTATAGCCCTCCACCCTTCATTGCTTGGTCTCTCTCTTGTGTCGCACATTATGACCTTCAGTCTCACTGTCCCCTATCCCTTATGCTCTTGTGTCAGTGGCTGCCATGTCATCCATGCTCTTTATGCTCTAACAAGGGAAGTCGTCCATTCGCTACTCAGTCCTTCCCATTTCCACTATCGCCATTAGTGTCAGTCTGCCCGTCGCTCTATTGTTTTTCTCTCGTGCCTTAGTTGAGGATCTCTCATTGCCTCACCTATGGCGGACCTCCTTCTGTCGACATCAGCACATTCATTCCAAAAGCAAGGTCCAGAGGGCGGTGTACCTTGGTTCCAGCTTCCACTCTTGTTCGGTGCCTCGGATCAGGCAGGGGGATCTCTCATTTCCCTTTGACTTGATTGTTTCTCCAGCTCCTTTCAGCATGATCGAGATTCGTATACTTGACGGTCCAGTGACCCAGCAGCAGCTCTTGATGATTCTCGGGTGTGTGTGAGATGTCTCAACCCTCATGAGGGGGTGGCCCTGCAGGTAGCCCCCCACATGCCCGGATGACCTCTTCTTTGCAGCCTTTGATGCCGCTCCAGATTTTGATGATGTTGGCCTTAGCCACTTGCAGCACCTCTTTGATTTGCATGTATCGGTCAGATTTTGTGAGCCCTTCCCCATTTACAGGGGGCATTTGGGTTGTATTTATCTCATGTACTCAGATATTATTGTACTAGTCCTGGCTGTTATCCCAGGCACAGCATGTATGTGAGACTCTTCATTGTATTCTTATCTGGCTACTGCTTATGCCAGCTGTACTTTATGGTTCGGTCCCTTGGTTACTGGACACACTATTCTTTTGTACTTTGTCTCGGCGGGCATAGGTATGCCTCCCCCACCGCCTTCAGCACAGGTACCCTCTCATAAAAAGAGACTTGTTGCACCTGCGAGTCTCGTCTCCTCAGGGTCTAGTCCTTTAGCACACTATCTACCTCACATTTCTCTCTCTGACATCCCTTTTGTTGTCTAGTGATCGTGTTCTTACAACGTACTTCGGTCATACGATTTGCTCCTGACACTCGCACGCTGGGGGGCAATCTGTTACACCATTTTTTGGTCATCTAACCTATTATCATTAGATGGACCCAAGTACACCATGTAAGACCAGTTTTACCCTAAGTAAAGCTGCTTTCACTATGTTAAAACAGGAAACCCCAAAAGGAAATATTAAACAAACCTATATTTGTTTGATTTTCCTCATGGAATAATTAATTAAACCATAATTTAATTATTATTCCCAGTCATGTTTAACCCAAAAACATTAATGAGATAAACCCTTAGTTATCTTGTTATTTTCTAGGAATAAATATTTAAATCTTATTTAGATAATATTCCTTGTTAAATATGACCAAATCACCCACCATTAATCAAATAAATCATTATTTATTTGATTATCTCCCAACCACTTCCTTAAAAAGATAAATAAATCATTTATTTATTTATTTTCACTAATCAAGGGATTTGACCCAAGTCAAACACCCTTTCCCTCCAACAAATAATAATAAAATATTCCATAGAGGTGGATCTAGATGTGATTAACATTATTTTAATCATGCACCAAGATCTAGAAGGACCCAATATTTTGTTATAAATAGGAGGGTTTTCCCCATCACTCTTCACCTTTTGTTGCCTATTAGATCACTCTGGATCTATACACTTGGTCTCATTTTCTACCATTTTGCTCCCATTGAGCTCTACTTTCTGCATTGGGTTTTCTACATCTACAAGAGAGAGAAAGCTTAGATCTGAAGTGCTGAGGACTACAAAGAACCCATCCCATTGAGGAGATCCGGATACACCTTCTTGTTTCCTCCCAGGTGCCCTGTAATATAAAAATTCATTCAAAAAATCGTGTTCTTGTCTTGTCTGTTGGATGCATGGAGCAAACTCTTTACTTTACTGCTTAATGTCTTTCCATTTATAGATCTGTTTGTTGCAGCATTTTAACACTTAATCGCAGATCTGAAGATGTTTGGCAGCCTCTATTGTTGTTAGGGCTATTAGTTATGCGTAGCTAAAGTGGTTCTTTTTCGTACACTTCGACGAAGAATTCATACTAATAGAAATAGGATTATAAAATTATAGTAATTTTCAAATTTCTCAAAACGCATAGTAAAAAAATAAATTTATGATGATAAAAGATTTACCTTAATCCAAAATACAAATAAAAAGGTATGATATTTTAAATTTTGACCAATAAAATCTTGCCAAATCAACATTGGACCCACGTGTCATCTTATGTAGCGACTATGTGGTTATTCTGCAAGTCTGCATGGAACAAGAGTGACATTTCTCCTTCATAGTTGGTGGTCAGCTTACTTGTGTGAAATATACATCGTAACTCCCACTAGAGCCTCTACCTTTACTTGGATGAATCAACCTGTGATTGACCTGATATGGCTAACTGGTTTGACCCCGATCTGGCAGATCGAATCATCATTGGGTCAGACCTCGATCTAGTCGACTGGCTCGACAATACTTATGAGACCAACTCATCCACCAAACCAGACTAACCGCCATGACTAACTTGCTGACCCTTGACCTGAGGTCCTGTCGGCAGAACCAACTTACCTTGTTAGTGCTCACCACTTAGAAATTTTCAACTTTGCTCTGCTATTTTCTCACATACCTCAGTTGTGATACTTTTCTATGCACAAATTTCTTTTACTATTCCCTAGCCATGGAGGTCATTATCGACATGCCAAAACAAATTGACAAAACTTGTTAATGCACACAAGTAGGATTTACTTCTATATTTTGATGGGAGAATTGAAATACTTGACCATCATGTACCTCATAAAAACATACAGAGAGAATGCATCTGAGTGCACTTCTCAACATTACAGGGAAATCAGCCTGACCTCTCATTCTAGTCACAATATGCATTCCATTCGATGGATCATTACACCCAAACCATCAGTGAAGCATTGTGAAGTCACAGATATAAATTTACATAGATTTTATTTGGAATACATGACAAGACCAGTTGAGATAATCCAAATCAGTAGAATTGGATCGAATAGAAAAAATCAGTCGAAAATACCTATCCAGTCAATTTTCTTCGATGAGACAAAATCAATGAAATGAAATAATCCATTGACTCTAACTCTCCACCCAAACTTAGATAAGCTGCAACCAAATATTTCTTGCAGCTGTCACCCTCGAGCTAGATTCCATAGCTTGAGGAGGGGTGTTTTCAGAGAAGCAAAATAAAAATATAAACTAAACCAAGGTTTTCAAAGGCTACACCTCCTTCACCCAACAATTATCGAATAAATAAATAAATACAATGAACCACTTCACTCGCATATAAACATCATATATTCAGGAAATTAAATCAATATATTCAGCTGAAATTGGGTGTCTCAGGGCCACACTTCCATTTATAAAGAGGTAATTATGATACAAATCCCAACATATCTATGGATTTAGAGACATAGTGTCTCAATCCAAACATGGAGAGAGATATAAGGTTAATTCTAAGGAGGTTTTATCTGCTATGTTACCTCTGAAGGAATAAGAGTGCACTCTCCAACAAACTCTCAGTGGAACTTCTACCTGTGCTCTCAACCCAACCCCATGGAAATACAATTAGGTGTTATTAGACCACTATCCCTAGGGAATTCCACCACTCAGAAGTTTTCAACTAGCCCAATATACATTGGATTTATCTGCCTTATAAGGCACAAGAATTACTCAATGATTATTAGCTAGCAAGCCTTCTGGGTTATTTTTTGGACTATCAACTAAGCTTATTATGTGATTATCAACTAACAATCCTCATGGATTTCTCATCCAACAATCCTTCTGGGTTTCTTAGATGGACTATCAACTAAGCTTTCTCAATGATTATCAGCTAGCAAGGCTCATGTGTTTCTTCGCTATGCTATCATCAGAGCTTCTCTGTGATTATCAACCAACAATATTTATGGGTTTCCTAGTTGTGCTATCATATGATATTATCTATTATTTTTAGCTAGCAAGCCTCATGGGTTTCTTAGTTGTGCTATCATCAGATCTTCCCTTCTCCCTAATTTATCTCAGTCTTGATATCCTTATTTTCGCTCTCAATGAATAAAATTTATCACCAAAAGCCTCTCGACATCTCTTTTTTCATGCTACCTACAATGATTAAGTCCCTCCTCAATTGTGAATGAATAATCTCCCTTTTGACTGCGCACGTCGATAGGCTAACTTTCCATATTTTCCGAGGATCCACATAACCCATAGTTCGTGGAAAATGTATCCCATCCTTATTGAATATTGCAACCATCCTTTCCTTTAGCTTGTGGTTATTACCAAAAAAATCATGGGCATGTCCTATATTTTCTAGGTAATTTATTACACAGTTATCCTATTAAAACAACTCAGCTAACCTTGAATGATATAAGAGAATAACCAATTCCTCATGCAATCACCTTTTGGAAACCAGGACTATACTGAGAGGGGGCTTAATCATTATTGTAGGAATTTTACCAATTTTAAAATGTATTTTCACTTTATGTAAGAAAAATAAGTCATCAAAGAGTACTTTTAGCAATAATCATGACACGCAATAATTTTAGCAATCAATGGAAGACATAAAGAAAAAATAATTTCTTCAAAACTTCTCTTCAATTCATTCTTAAGGTTTGAGACCATCAATGCTTGAGGAACTTGGGGAACATGGGAAATAAGTCTACAATAGGAAAACCCTAGAGGGAAGGTGGAGTTCAGTGTCAAGGGGAAAATAGGGAAATGAGGTTATAAGCAGGAAAGGAAGATAAAAATGAGAGGTATAAGCTTATGAGGAGTTTATAGGAGCAACAGGGTGACCATGAAATGGGAAACTGATAGAATAGTGAAAAATTTTCTATAAGGATAATGAAGGCAGTGATATTTTTGAAACTCAAGATATTCATGGAATATTGTTTTCAGAAATCTATAAACACCCTTTAGTCATTCAAAAATAGTGAAAAATATTGATGGCTATGGCTCCACTTGGGGAGGGCAGCTCCTTTCAGGAGTTGTCAAGAACCTCAGATATCTAATTTTGCAGATGAGATGCCTCACATGCTTGCTGATTTACTCCCATTCTTTCATTTTTCAAGGTTGATCTTGTTGATGTTCTTGGAAGCTGTGATATTTTAACATCTGAAAAAACATGATTACTTCAACATCAACTCTACCTACCCATCATACCTTTCCTAACATTTTTTCTTCATTTGGGTGCATTTGGATTGGCATACCATGAACATCATATTTTATTTTGAAAGCATAAAAACTATCTACTTCTACCTTATCACTTCTAAGAGATCAGATTAGACTGATTTTTGGGTATGTGTTATATTCTTTCCACGACTAATCATGGGGGGGGGGGTAAGAGGGGGGGCGATAGCCTCCCCTTTGCGCTAGGTGCAATGAGGGGGTCATAGGGGGGGTAGTATCCCCCCCCCTGTCGGGGTCTGAGGCAGCGCCCCAACGAAAATTTTTGGTCCTTAATTTCCGGTGGGTAGTCCGCACCCATGGTTTTGCACATGGTTTTGGGGTACAATGGTTTTCGGCCCCTGGTATTTTGTAGATCCAGTTAAGGGAACTACAGTTATGTTCTAATCTAGGGTTTATGGATTGGGGTTTATGTATGCTTCGACATGTATATATATTTGTTGTAACACTAAATGGAATATAATGAAAAATCAAGCTGGTCGTCCCGATTTGGGGTCCAGGGAAAAATCTCTATGTTTATCTATTTTATGTTTTATGCTCTCGCTATTGTTTATTTTATATTATAAGATTCGTGTGTAGATAATTTCTGTTCAGGGTTAAAACCGACATTTGGTATCAGAGTTGTTTCGGCTTCAAGGGGACTCCTTTGCTGCTAAGGTTTTTTTGTTCAGGCCTGAGGTAGACCCTGTTCAGTGGGAAATCCGCGGGATCGATTCTTGCAGTGAAAGAAGATGGCGAATGACGGAAAGATAGAGATCGAGAAATTTAATGGTCAGAGTTTTGAGTTGTGGAAGCTCAAGATGGAGGATCTGCTGGTGGATAAAGATCAGTGGATCATGATAGATCCAGGTACTAAACCAACCGCAATGTCAGATGAAGACTAGAAGAAACTGGATCGGAAGGCTAAGAGCATAATACGATTGTGTGTCTCAGATTCAGTATTGTTGAATGTATCTGGGGAAGCTACGACAAAGACCTTGTGGGACAAGCTAGGGAATTTTTACCAATCTAAGTCTATGGTGAATAAATTGTTACTGAGGAAAAAGCTATATAACCTGAGGATGAAGGATGGAGACTTGGTGACAGAGCATCTGAACGCCTTCAATACTGTGGTAAGTAAGCTATCATATGTTGATATTAAAATCTCAGATGAAGATAAGTGCATCAGTTTGTTGTGTTCTCTACCAGACTCGTGGGACATTCTGGTTATTGCAATAGGTAGCAATACAACTACCTTCAATTTTGATGACATTGTCTTAGCCTTGCTGTCGGAGGAAATGAGACGAAGAAATATGGAGGGTCAGAATGGAGATGCCTTATCTGTACGAGGAAGGTCCCAGAACAAAAACAAGAATAAGGTTTCAAGTGGGAGATCTAAATCTAGAGGGAGATCTAAATCTCCTGGAAAGTTTGTAAAGGTGTGTTGGAAATGCAGAAAGGAAGGGCACTACAAAAAGGATTGTAGATATAAAGCTCCTGAGAAAGGGATTTGATGATGCTCCTTCTGCAGAGGCAAAAACCACCTTAGATGAAGGTGGGGATGTGTATTTGGCTTCTTCTTCAAATACACATGCATATCATGAGTCCTGGTTGTTTGACTCAGGTGCATCCTTTCACTTCACTCCCCATAGGGAGTGGTTTTTTGAGTATGAGGAATATGATGGTGGTGATGTCTTCCTAGGGGATGATAGGAAGGCCAAAATCGTCGGGCGTGGAAAGGTCAAGCTTGATGGTGATGTCTTCCTAGGGGATGATAGGAAGGCCAAAATCATCGAACATGGAAAGGTCAAGCTGAAGCTGCAAGGTGGAAATATTGAATATTCTCTTGCTCTGTGATATTCTCGCATTGGCCGTAACCACTTCGTAAGCAAGATGGATGATGCGTGTGTAAAAACAAGAAAACCGAGAAAGATGCCCGGCAGATGGTTTGGGAGCACCGAGACACCAAGGGGAGTTCAGATCAGAACTCCGTACAAAATACAAGGTAGAACCGTCATCAAGGGTGCAATGGGGTTCCATGGTTCCCGAAAGTGGAGCTAAAAGCCTGTTGCCTCTGGAGAAAGACCATGTTACAGCATCAAAGTCTTGGCCATTGGAGAGAAGGGCCTCTAGCATCGCATAGAAATGAAGGGTAGAAGGTATGGGTTCATTCTCTCCCTGATTTTTGATTTGTGAACATTGTGTATATGGGGCGACCGAGTGAGTTTTCCTTTCGTGCTAAGAGGGCGAACAAGATATTAGAATCAGGCACAAGGATGTGTTTGGACTCGATATTGGTCGACATCGGGAAAGTCTGTGTACTATGTTTCATTCATAGATGAATTCTCAAGGAATACATGGATATATTTCTTGAGGAAGAATTTTGAAGTCTTTGACAGATTTAAAGAATTTAAGGCTCTGGTGGAAAACCAGACAGAGAAGAGGATAAAGGTGCTAAGGACAGATAATGGTGGAGAGTTCTGCAAGAAGGAATTTGAAGAGTTTCGTAAGAAGTGTGGTATAGCACGGCAGAAGACTACTCCATACACACCTCAGCAAAACGGAGTTGCAAAAAGAATTAACAGAACACTGATGGAAAAGGAAAGAAGCATGCTCAGTGGTACTGGGTTAGGACAAGAATTCTGGGTAGAGGCAGTGGAGAGTGCATGCTATCTGGTTAACAAATCACCTTCATCAGTGTTGGAGGATAAGACTCCACATGAGGTATGGACTGGTAAGAAAGTACCCTCTCTTTCACATCTAAGGTTATTTGGATGTGATGCATATGTACATGTTTCAAAGGAGAAAAGGACCAAGTTGGATAATAAATCTGAAAGGTGCATCTTTATTTGGTATAAGGATGGTTTAAATGGTTACAAGCTTTGGAACCCATAAACAAGGAAGGTTGTGTACAGCCGAGATGTGGTGTTTAGAGAAGTAAAAGATGTTGTTAAACATGAATTCCTACTAAAGGAACTTGAGAAGATAGAGTTTGAGCTAAAGGAGGATGAATCAGAATCTACAACAGAAGAAGACTCAGAAGAGGAAGAGCCACAAACTCTAGCTGTGAGAAGATCAGCTCGGGAAAGAGGGCAACCAGAAAGGTATAGTACATCTTCTTTCTGTTCAAGTTTTTCTTTAACTATAACTGATGGTGATCCCAAAACTGTCAGTGAGACAATAGATTCAGAGGATGTAAAACTCTGGAAGGAGGCCATGGTTGATGAAATGGCATCCTTGCATAAAAATGAGGCATGGGATCTGGTGGAGTTTCCGGCTGGAAGGAAGCCCATCGGGAGCAAATGGGTATTTAAGAAGAAGATGAATGTAGAAGGAAAGGTTGGAGAAATACAAAGCTCGGTTGGTAGCAAAAGGTTATTCCCAGGTGCCGAGAATTGATTTTGGTGATATTTTTTCTGCTGTTGCCAAGGTTACTTCTATTAGATTACTTTTATCTGTTGTTGATGCATTTGATTTTGAGATAGAACAGATGGATGTGAAGATAAAATTTCTTCATGGGGATCTAGAAGAGGAGATCTACATGAAGCAACCTGAAGGCTTCATGGTGAAGGGTAAGAAAGAACTAGTATGCAGGTTGAAGAAGTCTATGTATGCGTTAAAACAGTCACCAAGGATGTGGTATCAGAAATTTGATACCTATATACGGGGAATTGGCTTCACCAGAAGCAAGGAGGATCACTTTGTTTATTTTAAATTAATTGGTGACCATGTTATTTATTTGATCTTGTATGTGGATGATATGTTGTTGATTGGAAATGGAAAAGAAATTATCCAAGATTTGAAGACCCAACTGTTCTCCAAATTTGACATGAAGGATCTTGGTGCTGCAAACTATATTTTGGGCATGGAAATTAAGAGAGATCGGGCAAAGAGGAAGCTCTGGTTAAACCAAAGGAAGTATGTCAAGACAATATTGTAGAGGTTAAATATGCAAGATAGTAAACTGGTGAATGTTCCTATTCCTGTAGGTGTAAAGCTATCTGCTGAACAATGTCCCAAGATACAAGAAGAAGAGGAGGATATGTCCTGTGTTCCATATGCAAGTGCAGTGGGTAGCTTGATGTATGCAATGTTCTGTACTAGACCAGACATTGCACACGCAGTGGAAGTATTCAGCAAGTTTATGTCAATCCCAGGGAAGGAGCATTGGACAACAATGAAGTGGGTTTTCAGATATTTATGTGGCACTAGTGATTATGGCTTGTGCTACCAGGGAAGACCATGATTGGAAAGAATGTTTGAAATTCGTGGTTTTGTTGATGCATACTGGGCTGGAGATCTGGACCAAAGAAGATCTACAAGTGGGTATGTTTTTAGCCTATTTGGAGGCGCAGTTAGTTGGATGAGTAAAAGACAGTCTGTAGTGGCTCTTTCAACTATAGAGGAAGAATACATAGCAGCCACTCATGCAAGCAGGGAAGCATTTTGGTTGCAGAGATTGTGTTCAAGTATGGGGTTGGTACAACAAGCTATAAGGATAGACTGTGATAGCCAAAGTGCAATTTTCTTGGCTAAGAACCCTTCTTATCATTCAAAGACAAAGCACATTGATGTTCAATATCACTTTGTTAGAGATATGGTTGAGGCTAAAAGGATGTTGCTGGTAAAGGTGGAAACTTTGAAGAATGTTGTAGATGCATTAACGAAGTCTGTGAGCACTTAGGATTTCTCTTGGTGTAGAGAAACAATGGGTGTTGAAGAATTGGGCCAATGACTAAGCTCTCCTATGGCCCCCTGCGGAAAGAAAACAACAAGTGGGAGAATGCTGGTTATGTGTTATATTATTTCCATGACTAAGCATGCCCCCCCCTGTCGGGGCCCGGGGCAGCACCCCGACGAAAATTTTTGGTCCTTAATTTCTAGTGGGTAGTCTGCGCCCATGGTTTTGGGGTACGATGGTTTTCGGCCCCTAGTATTTTGTAGATCCGGTTAAGGGAACTATGTTTATGTTCTAATCCAGGGTTTATGGATTGGGGTTTATGTATGATTTGGCATGTATATATATGTGTTGTAACACTGAAAGGAATATAATGAAAAATCAAGCTGGTCATCCCGATTTGGGATCCAGGGGAAAATCTCTGTGTTTATCTGTTTTATGTTTTATGCTCTCGCTATTGTTTATTTTCTGTTATAAGATTCATGTGTAGATAATTTCTGTCCAGGGTTAAAACCTACACTGATGAGACTGTTTTATTCTCTACCTAATCTATTTATCTGTCAAGGTTAAACAATTTGACAGGTGTTCATTCTCTAATATTTCAACATAAAATTCAAAACATGACCAATTCAAGGTTAAGCAGCTTTATTTGTCATGAGTTGTGGAATCTTGGATAGGTGGCACACATATTTTATTTTTGTACATGTAAAACTAGAAAACTGAGGGTGGTAATTTGAAAACTTGTCACTCATCCCTCTCTTTTCTCTTTGGTTTAGATTTGAGCTTTGGGAATCAACATCTTTTCCTAACCTAGTCTACTAATGAGCCAAGTTTAGACGGTTTGGAAAATCTTCATTTTCTATCTAATCAACAGAAATTTAAAGCATGTTCAATCATGGTTAGGCTATATGATTAAACAAGAGTTATTTTTCAAACAAGTAGTGGCATTTGGACTTGCACACTTTCAGAAACATTATTTTTTGGTATGGGGATTTAACTTTTCTTTCATCTGCCCTCTTTTTTCTTTTTGTTATTTTCTATAGGGTAATATGCTTGGGTGGTGGTTATTAAAAATCCCTCTCAGGGCTTTCTGGTGCCCAAGGCGGACTGTTAGATTAGCTATAAAGTTCCAAAGAACTGCATTTGTGTTCATGCTAATATATATAATCGACAAAGCAAGATGGAGAGATTACCTCTTGGTGGACAGAAGATCCTATGGAGAATTCCAAGCAGCTAAGTAGAGATCCTTATTCACCGGCTCCAAATCTAGATCCTACAATCAATCAAAGCACCCACATATTCTCTACAATAATATAGCTTCTTATCAATTAAACTAGCATATAAGAAACATAAAACAATACAGATCTAAGCCATTCATATCATGTTACATAGACGATTGAACAAAAATTGTGACACTGATGCATCGAATGGACAAAACAGATACAGTTCTATTAATTTATGAAAAGGAGGATTACAACTGTCAGTTGCACCAAACCCTCCTCAATATTCCAATTCCTCTCCCTTTCTCTATCTTCGAGTGTGATGATGCTCCAGGAAGAAATCTCTTAATGAACTTCGCCAATATTCAAGCTTCACACTACAACAATGAAATTCTGCTCCACATATAATCAAACCTTAGACATTAGACCAAGAGCCAACAGCTCCAATTTATAGGAGATGGAGAGGACAAACCTTTCCAACTCTTTCAACCTATTCAAATCGGGAAAGATCTAGATGTGTCCTCGCTTTTCCTTTCTTTTTCCTTCCATAGAAGTTCATTTATGTTTGGCAATGCCTAGTAAAAGGTTTGTGCCATTTAGTTTCTATTTTGAACTGATTCCTTTTGAGAGAAAGCTGGAAATGCCAGTTAGTTTTCCACAAGATATTTCCCTTTTCACACTCAAACACGGTTAACACTACCCCTTGGGTAAGACAAAGCATTACCATAGGCATTAACACTCCCTTTGCATGACTTAGGTGTGTTATAACTCTGCCTAGCTATTTCTGGGGTGCATTACCTTGGAAAAAATGGGTCTTGTCTAGGTCATTTTCTTCCTTCCATGTCACCTTCTCCTCTAAGCTGATTAGGAGGTCATTTTTCCTATAACATATGCCCCCTAAAGTGTGAGGTCAGTGATGAAGACGATGGCCGAAATAATTTATAACAAGTGTAGTAGAATGAGAGGAATTGGAGGACTAAGTAAAAACTAAAACAACAACATATGTCAGAAAATATAGTATCTGTCTTGAGTTGGGCATTCCCATGCTTATTAGCTAATTAACATGATTTCTCTAAAACATAGATATGAACAGTGTGTCCACCGATAATCATAACGTGAAAGAGTCTATCATAACAGGATCAAACTGAGAAGTTGTCTCTAAAAATAATATCACAACTTGGGAGAGGAAACACAGCTGTCATTGTGTAACCCTCAACCCAAGGTATTGGTCGTTGCTTCACTAAACCACATATTTCCATACATGTGAATGAATGATTTGTAGTTGAACATGTGGGAAATCATCTGATTACCAGTAAATAACAAAAATTGTTAACAGATGAGAGGGTGGCCACCGATAATGATGATGGTCCCCAAGATGCACAGTACAAACTAGCTACTGTGAATAAAAGGAGTTGATGTCGAACACTCGTAGAATAATTTGATCAAGAGCCAATAATGAGAACTCCCAACCAAACACAAGATGACTTGCCACTGATGTCTACAAGTATCTGGGCACCAACTTATTTCTGGATCAACTTCCTAGATAAGATGTTGAATTCGGTAGGAAAAGATCTGTCAAAAGTAGGCACTAAGGCGTCCTACATCAGTTGACACAAAACGGGAAAATATGATTTTTTTTTAATGTAAATAATTAAGATAAAATGGGAATAACTGACGACAAATAAGTTCTGGTATATTATGAATTTGGTTGATACAAGGAGCAGTAGCTAGCGGGATCCTCTTGAACAATAGAAGGCACTCTAATAGGGTACTAGGAAAATTAGGCTTAATGAACACCAAAGAGTATTAGGATTCACCAATGCAGGAACACTGGTATACGAAGGCTAAACTCATAGATAGTAGGGTTCGGCTAAATGAGAAAGATTTTTCTGGGAAGTGTCATGTTCAAGATTTTATGCTACCAAATCGACCTTTAAAATGTAACAAAAGAAGTACCATGTTGTCCAAATTTTTTCCCCATCTGATTAAGTTTACTGAGTCCAGATGAGTAAAATCAATGATTTTTTTCATATTTAGAGAGTCTGAAAAACATCATAAAAGAAAACTCCAGGGGTTAATTTTTTCATGTTTGATAACTAGGCACAACGAAGGGAGAATAGTAAGCCCGAAACAATTAATTTTCTGTGAGTTAGTCCATTGAATACGGAAAAGTGATAAATCATTGTTCGATGGACATCTGCCTCATTTTTTTATGAGTATGAGGAGATGAAGTAAACTCAATGTTCTTTGTGAAATTTTAATGAGTCCAACAAATAAAAACTAAATTCTCTTCGTGAATTTTTAACGAGTCCCACAGAGAAAAACTCGGTTACATTTTTTGTTTAATGAGCTTTGAAAAAGATGAAAAGAATGGCTCATATTTATTTGTCGTGGTAGTTTAACGAGCCCTATGAAGACAACTCGGGGTTTTTTCAGTTTTACGAGCTAGAAACAGTCCCTAAAAATAAATCTCAAAACCGGGTCGAACATGGTTAAATCCACACATAAACATTGACAACCCATCAGAGCATCGGTAACATATGAAAACCAATAGTTGCGACAAAATATAGCATGAATTTACCAATTTTAATAGACTAGATGAGTGAATCTTACCTCTAGAATGGCTATAAGAAGGCAACAGACCTTCATTTTCACTCTGTTGAGTGCTGTGATAGAGCTCTGGAGTGAAAAAATGGTGAAACTTCAACTATTGATTGTGGACGAACCGGGCAACGGTTTCTGATTCCGCGAGATCCAGGTAAGAGCTTGAACCTTCCCCTAGCATTTAATTATCTTTTTAGTTCTTTTTTCTGGCTAGAAATGTCAATTTTAGCAGTCCCTAAATAAATTGAGCGGATAACGTGGGTGCTTAGTGTTTTGACCGCGTTAAGCGCACTGCCCGAGAAGAGACAGAGCGTTATAATGCATTGTTTGGCACTATGGCCCGTGTTAGCCGGAAGAGTTGATTTAAGAACTTGTTTTTTGTCTTTTTAAAATGTTCTAACCAAAAAATAATCCATTGAAAATGTTTCTTGTGTATGTGTGAAGTTGTTTACCATGAGTATTTGGCATGAAAGAGAGCATGAGTGGGAAGAACGCGAAATGGTTACTGATGAAACTACTTTGCTAGTTCTTTGAAGATGCGAATTACTAAAGTATGCTCATTTAGAGCTGATGAGAGGGTAGGAAGACCTTCTGAGATGGATCATCCAATAGTGGGATGACCAACAACATGTATTTCACATCAAGGGTAATGAAATCTCGATTGAGAAAGATGACATTTAATTTTTGACTGCCCTGTCATGCAAAGGACCTAGGCCTAATCTGATAGGTTCCAGGGTTGATCCCCGCACTACTGCGGATTTGATCCATATTAACTGCATAAAAAATATTGTGGCATTAAGTAACTAGGTGCCTATTACACAGGTGGCAGTGAGACCGTTGAGGTATCTCTTATGGATGATAGTTCGCTTGGCTGGAGCCAAGAGTCATCACGTGGCCACCAAGGCCCAGGTATTGTTAGCGTTGGATTGTATGCAGCCTCAGGTTTTTGACTGGTGTAAAGGTGTTGTCTGCCGAGTTTGAGCAGAGTTAACAACATGTAAGACCTAGACCCAAAGAGATTTTGGGTATGGCACACTGATCGTGTCTTTCATACTAGAGCGGGTGTTGAAAACGAGGCCAAGAATGATCACGAATGCATTGGGACCACGGGAGCCAAGATAGGCTCGTTGGTTAGATTTTATACCATGGACTTGAGAGGGTCCAATCCGTCAGTGTTTCGATGATGGGTTATTCGAGTGGCTTGAAGACCATATCGTGATGATCGAAGATTATCCCTATGCAGGGATGAATTACATAGGAGATCCAGAGTTGGTATTGCCCCTAAGCACTTAGTGGGGTCCAGATGGTAAGAAAGAACTTTTTCAGTGTTTTTGAAATATTTTTGTATCTTCTGAATGTTTATGAAGCTTTTTTGTTTAATGGGTGAATTTTTTTTTGGACATGAAGCTTGTTTCTTGACACAGATGTGGCACCCGTTCATCTAGTTGGAGCCCCTCTCTATGCAAGGCGAGGAATATAGCTACCTGGGGCGGTGCAGGAGTAGAGGCCACAATAGCCGCTGAAGAGGGTAATGACAAATATGTTGCATGAGCTTACTAGGAACCTTGAGGGTTTAAGTATGGGTGTGCCGCCTGTTCCCATGAGGGAGATCCCGATTTTTTTGCAGCGGCATATAGTGGGTGTGCTGGAGAGATACTTGGTGCCTCTAAGGAGGATATCTAGAGTAGTTGTTTGCTATTTTGAGAAGCAGGCTTAGGAGGAGTAGTGGATAGATGTGTAAATGTAAGAGCGATGCTTAGCGGAGCTAATTTTTTGTAAAACACCCAAGTTTTGAGAAGTTTTTTTACGTAACTTTGATTGGACATGACATATATGTATATATATACATATTTTGGAGATTTTGTTTCCTTGTATTTTTTAATGTTTATGTATGTTTTATGGTAAAAAATATGCACTCATGTATAACTCTTTCTATAAAAAATGTGACAAATGCCAATCTAACACATAATTTTCCAATGAATCAGCTAATGTATTAAATTCTCTAGGAATGTGCTCAAATGCAATGGTTTGAAATTTACATTCTAGAAGTCGTACCCTTAAGAAATAACATAATAAGACTAGATGATGGACACAATAATGATTGTTTAACTGCATAATGACGAGTTGAAAATCTAACTTGACCACCAGATTTGAGATGCCACGAGATGCAGCTTCCGTGAGGAGCTGTATCACTGACATGTATTCAACAATATTGTTAGTGGCATTGCCTAGGAAGATTCCCCTGGAACCAAGGAGTTCTGATTTAGGTGTGTAGAGAACCTAAGCAGTTGACGCAATGTGCCGAGTATGACTACTGGCACCGTCTGCGTATCCAACATATGATAAGGATAACGAAGGAATCTTTGTAAAAGAAAAAGTGTTTATGAGAAAAACACTCAAAAACCCAAAATATCCAGACACATCAAACAAAGATAAAACTGATATACATAAAATTACAAAGCATATGTCTAGTGGAGAACTAGGCGAAATACTTTTATAGATAGAGTCCATTGCGGGGCTCCACGAGTGGAATTCCATTATAGTCCTAAAGTTCATAAGCTCCTTTTGAGAGGACTTTGGTGACTACATAAGGACCAAGATGTTGAGCCCTAAAGATGTCCTTTCCTTTCACCAAATTTCACTTCATTCCATTTGTCCTTTATTAGCTATAGGCTTAAAAGATCAATAGGAATGATTAAAATCACTTTAAGAATGCATGCAATGACTGACTTATTATACTTTTGTGGTTTTGTTGTCATAGTGATTTTTTAGCAGACTTAGCTACAGAATGCAGTCATTCTGTAGCTAGTCGCATATTCCGTAGCCATATTTATGTTTACACAGGTTACAGGTGTCATTTGAGGGAAAGATGCATATGGTTAAATTCCAGATATCTCCTACATCATTCCTTGTCCTCCACGAAGGCTGAGCAAAAATCTGAAAATGGTTATGCACGTGGACAAAGCCAAAACCAAGAAGCAGACTTCTACAAGGCTAAGGACTCTGCAAGTGTCTTAAGCAAAATACGAGTCCTCGGCAGGAGTTCTAGTTCGATTTTGATTATAAAAGACACCTATGCCTATTTCTACTCAATGACAGTTATGTATTTTCTTATAAAAATAACTCGGTGAACCGAGAAACAGTTAGTTGATGTTTTGTTGTTAGTTCTCAAAGACTGTGATACTCTGTTTTTGAGCGTTTTTCCTTTAATGAAAGAAGTATAACTTTGATGCATGATCTGAAGCAACTTTAAGGAGTTAAGGATTCGTGTGCCAATTTGATGGTAGAGGGCCCCTACTGTCCAAAAGGCTTTGTGCATATTTTCTAGATAAGTGACCTTTAACTCTGTTTTGTTCTTAACTTAGGCAGTTTTCTGAGTTTATCCTCTTGCATCATGCTTATGTAATTTACTTACATCGAATATTAAAGTCAATCTTCCTCTCATGAGTTGTTCCAATATATCACTAATGTGTGAATGAGATATAGCTGTAGTACTCTTAAGTTAATTGCATTTTAGTTTAGTTCTGTTCATTGCATTTCAGTTCTATTAGTTAATTTCATTTCAGTCCTATTAATTAGACTTAAAAGACCCTCATTATTTTATAAGCTTCTCTTGTTCTTAACTTCTTCTAACACATCATTATCATATGAACAAGAATTAGTTATATCATTTTGAGCTCTTGATTGTTCTGCAATTTCTCATACTTTTACAAACAACCTTTTTCCCAAGTTGTTCCAAGAGATCTCTAACCTTTGAACGAGGCTTAATAGTAAAATTTTGAGTTGCAGAATGAGTTAATTCTAGTGTCATAAGTTATTTTAGCATAGGGTTCCTTACTATGTTGCAGATAATATTTTCTCAAAATGTTCCAACAAATTTCTAACAACGGATGAGATTTGCTCTGTGATATTTTAAGTTGTTGTTTACTAAAGAGAACCTCATTACATCAAACTAATCCTTTTCTCAGTTTGTTCTAACATACCTCTAATGAAATGAATTGGACTAAGTTTAATGTTATGAGTTACTTTTCTTATTAGCTTTACAATCTGTGGATTAGCATTTTTTGTTCTTAGGTGCCATTCATAGTTTAGAGTAGATTTTATTCTGTTTTAGTGTGATCAGTAACTTCTATTTGCTAGCAATTCAGTTCTTTTCCCCTTAGTATAAAAACACAAAACCAAAAACACTAGAAAAACACTAAGCACAACGAAGTAAGAAGAAGATACCTAGGCACATATGGTGCACTTCACTTCAACAGTTTACTAGCCCTGGTTGACAATTTATGACATCAATTTAGGAACACTAAGTTGAGTAGACACAAGCCATAATGGTTGAAGTGTTCCTGTCTCCAAGAGGTTGTGTCTCTGATCATAGAGTAGAACGAGATCACCTTCTTAGAAAGAATGAGGCTTGACAGATTTGTCATATTTAGCTTTGACTCAGCACTGGTGAGCTTCGAGTGCCAGTGTGGAATCTTGATGAGTTTTGTACAAGTGATCGAGTGAGAGAAAGTGCTCTTTTGTGGAAGTGGTGCCAAGTAGGAGTTCAACAGCGAGCTTGAGTGATGGAATCTCACACTCAATTGGGAGTACTGCTTCTAGGTCGAATGCAACTTGGAATGGCATGAAGCTTGTAGTAGTTTTGATTGACATGTGGTATGCCCGTAATGCGAAATAGAACTTCTGATGCCATGTGGTTTTATGGTTGTCGACTAACCAAAGAATCATGGTTTTGAGGACGCCATTTATGACTTCGACTTGACCATTCACTTTCGAATAGTAGGATGAAGACTGATCTTGTTGAAAAACTAGCATGGAATTTAATTCCATCATCATATGGTTCTGAAAATGTGATCCATGATTTGTGATGATTGAGAGGGGTACACTAAAATGGTAGATAACCTAATTGAACAGGAATAGAGCAGCGATTTCTCCATTGGCCCTAAAAGTGGGAATGGCTTCTGGCCATTTTTTGAAGTAGTCGACCGCAACTACAATGTAGTTGTGTCCATCCACAGAAGTGGGATTGCATGTAACGAATTCTATTCCCCATTTAGTGAAAGGACCAATAGAGAAAATTAGATGGAGAGGGGCGGGATGGGCACGCATTTTCTTTGTGGAAATTTTACATGGATGGCACTTCTAGACCACTGTGATGCTGTCTTTAAACAAAGCGGGCCAACAATATCCTTCACGCAAGATTTTCTAGGCCTTAGCTATGCCAAAAAGATGAATGTCGCACGCCCCCGCATGGTAGTCATTTAAAATGTGTTCTGCCTCATTAAAAGTGAGACAACGCCGAAGCATAGTACCGACACCACGACAATATAGAGTATCGTTTAGCACGAGGTAGTGTTTTTCTTGGTGGTGAATACGATGGTGGTCGTTTGACGTGAGATTTGGGCAGAAAAGTTGAGTTTAGAGGTAGACCAAAATGTATCCATACCAAGGATCAGAAGAATCGACTAGGTAGATAGATTCATTAGGAAATGGATTATGAGCTACATCTTCTAGGTTAATTCTGGGAAGGTCTGACAGTAATTCGGTGAAGACTAGAGATTTCTTTGCTTTGGAAGTGGTGAACACCAAATCAAATTGTTGGAGGATTACAATCCATTTGGAATATTTTCCTCCAATAACTTGTCGAGACAAAATGTGTCACATGGGATTCTCCAAAGCAATGATGGTAGTCTGTCGCAGTAATATATAGTGTCGGAGTTGGATGACAGTGAAGACCATTGCGAGAGAGAGTTTCTCCACATGTGAATATCATAGTTCGGGTCCAATGAGACCTTTTGACAAGTAATATATCACATGTTCACTATTGTCATTTTGAAATTGAACCAGAACCATTCCAAGCGAGGATGGTGAGGCTACCAGGTAGAGGAGAAAGTTGCGTGAGTAGTTGGGGGCACTGAGAAGTGGGCCGGAAAGGAGTGCTCATTTCAAGGCATCAAACGAAAATTGAGCCTGGTCATCCCACAAATATATTTTTCCTTTATTCAATAAAAGAATAAAGCCTTTCGTAATCTCGGTATAGTTTACTATGAAATGACGTAAAAAGTTTTCTTTCCCTTGCAAACGTTGGAGTTGCAGAATGGATTGTGGTGCGGGTAATTAAATGATCACCATAACCTTATCGGGATCAACCATAATCCCATGCTTGGAGAAAATAAAACCTAGAAGGCATCCTAACTCAACAAAAAATACTCAATTATGTGGATTTAGACGTATATTATAGAACCGACACCAAGCAAAAATTTGTTTCAGATGCACAAGGTGATGGGTTCGCTTCTTGGAATGAGCCGGAAGGTCATCCAAGTAAGCCTGTACAATATGCCTAATGTCGTGAAAGGCATAGTCCATAGCCCTCTGAAAATGTTCTCCTGGATTCTTCAGACCAAATGGAAGTTTACGATACGCAAATGTGCCCCAAGGACAGATGAAGGTGGTTTTATGTTGGTCATATTTTTTAATCGCAATCTGGTTATAACCTGAGAAACCATTCATAAAGGAAAAATATTCACATCTGGCGCAATTTTCAAGGATCTGATCTACGAATGACATAGGATAATTGTATTTCGGACAAGTGGCGTTCAAATTGCGATAATCAACACATACCTGGATGGTGCCTTTTTTTTTGTCTACGGGAACTGGATTGGAAACCCATTCCATCAAAGGAACGAGATAGATGAAACCAACGTTTAAAAGTTCTTCGACTTCAGTCTTAATGGCGACTGCTTTACGCGGGTGGATAGGTAGGAGTCTTTGTCGAACAGGTTTGACATTATCATAAACAATGATTTCATGCTCGACTACAGACGGATCTATGTTGGGAATTTCATTGTAATACCAAGAAAAAACATCACAAAATTCCTTAAAAAGGGATGTGAAGCGTGAAATTTCCTCAGGATTGCGATCGGCTCCAATCTGAATGTTTTCCACGATATCTGTTTTGACCGAGATATCGATGAGCATAGTCTTAGAAATATTGCCCATGTTCGCTTCCGAATCAATAGTTTGAACAATCGTGTAAACAGAGGGAACGATCTCAGGTGGGTCAAAATATGGGATTTGAGTAGTTATCGTGTCTGAATCAAACATCAAAGCGCGATGATGGAACTCTCTGCAAGGTTGTTATTCTAGAGACATGACCTCACTTCGTCCGTCGACATGACTTCATCGAGGATATATTTATAAAGAATCATGATGGGCGGGAGATTTGTACCATTGGTCGAAACGAAAGTTGTGGATGGTTCATATGTGATTTGGATGGATTGATAAGTCAACTCTACCGGTGATAGCGGCATCTGATCTCTGTAGGAATCAATGTCTGAAGGTGCTGGTAGGATTCATGGATAGATAGAGCCATCCAAAGTGATGGATAGGATTGCCATCATATTTGGAACCTCAAGCGGTGGGAGAGGAAAGAAAACCATCAGGGAAGATGCCTTCAAAAGACCGGTACCAATACTGACGTACGAGTTAGGAACACCTCCTACTAGGGGTACAGTGCTACTAGGTAACATGGAATAATGGGGTTGCAAAAGGATAGTTGATCCACTGTGACTATTTTCCCATCCAATGGAAAGAGAATAAGTCATAAGACTGAAGAAACAATGGAAGTCATTGCGTAAGACCAACTATGACCCAGCAACAGATTATAGTTGAGATGATGATCTACGACTTCTATGTCCACTGTTATCATTTTTCCACTAAGTGAAATGGGAAAGCTAGCAAGGTAGCCTTTTCGGAGTAAAGTGTGGCCATCAAAAGATTTAAGGGAATTAGACGAGAGAGACAAAGTAGGAGAACCCAAAGTGAGCCAGCAAGTAGTTGACATAACGCAAGTTGAAGCACTTTCATCTATGACAGTGTAATGGATTGGTCTCCCTTTCGACACAACCTACACCTGGAACGCAAGTTGGTGTGAGAGGCGAGGTTTAGATTTCTCCATGTCAAAGATAGCTAGGGTAGAATCCTGGGGGTTGATTCCACCAATGGCCGAAAGCAATGCTTTCCATTGCATTGGACAAGTTTGCAATACTTCAAGAGCAGACATGGCTGACGGTGCTTGCACCAAATCTTCTACAATGTTTTAGTTTTGGGTAGCACATGTAGAGGTGTTATGAGTCATGCGTCGAAGTGTCCCTTTGGGGGGACAAATTGTGAGGTTAAAGGAAGGCCTTTCGATATAAAAATCGTTGGGCGGTAGTGGATTCAAATTAGTACCAGGTTCCTAAGTATCAATGACAGGATTTCCATAGAGTTTGGCTCGTGTTTGGATTTCAACACTTTCTACGCCATAAATGGCGGACGATCCTTCACCGGAAGGATGTGTACCATCGTTGTCCCTTTGCGGGGGTTGTGGTGGGTTTGCAACCATGTGCTACTATTGCTGCTGTGGATTAGGGAAGGGATTATGAAGAACGACAGGTGTCCTCCTAGAGTCCTTGTTTGTGATAAAATATGTGCATTCCTGCAGCCAAGGACAGTTTTATGTCAAGTGGTCCTCTGCATAGATTCTGGAAGGAAACTTCATGGGTTTCTCCTTTCCTTTTTTGTTCTTAATAACATTTTTTTTATTGCGATTATTCTGATGATCCGACTGCTCTTCCAAAGAAGAGGTATTTTTCTTGTTCTTCTTGTTCTTGCCACTATGTTTTTGTGAAAATTGCAAATAATTTACCTCAAAGGTAGGAAGAGTAGTCGATTGGTTAGGGGCAGTGGCAGTCGAAGATGGCTGGGAGATTTTCCCACTAGAATGTTTTATGGCTATGCCGGAGATTGCACCAACGAGACCGTCGGCGTGTGCTCCAGGTTTCTAAGTAGCAGGAGGATTCAGATTACCAAGGGCATGGGGGAGTAAATCATATAGCATGCAAGATTGCAAATAGATCAAATCTAAATGTTGTGCATGATGAATGGATTGATCTTCCGTGAGCGCATCGGACAGACAAATGTCCTTAGCTAGGGTTGGTAATAATGACTTACAAAACCAGTTAGATAAGTGATGATCTGGGATTGGTGCTTTGACCAACCTCCTCCTACGTCTCCATTCATGAATGTGATCATAGATGTGGGTGGTGGTGCCTTGGTGTAGCGAGGTTAAGATTTCTGTGTCGGCTTCATATCTAATAGGTAATTGGAAATTATTAAGAAATTCCGTAGCTAAGGCACCAAAAGTGTTGACGGTTTCGCGTGGTAACTCAACGTACCATTTGGCAGCATTGCCTGTGAGAGTGCGAGTGAAAAGTCAAAGCCGTATGCTATCATCCACGATGGAGTTAGAAAGAGACCATAGATGAAAGGTGGTGACGTGCATAGTCGGATCGTCCCCTTGTTTCCAGTCGAATTTAGGGATGTTAGACGGAATATTGTGTGGTACTAAAGGCCAGAGTGGGTTGTGGTTAATGGGATCATTGGTCAGTTTGTAGATGTCAGGGATGTCTAAAGCTGCCAAAAATGGCAATTGCGTATTTGCCCCAGATCTAGCCAAGGAAGTATTGGCTGACCATTAGGATTGTAGGGTCTGCTCATCAATTTGTTACCAATAGGATAAGGAGGACTTTGTTGATAAAAGTTACCTCTGGGTGGGGGTGTAGGGATGTATGGTTGTTGTCTATAGGTTATATTGTACTGGGGGCAAATGGTTGGTTGCCCCCAGTGTAAAATTTACCCCCTTGTCCAAATGGATTTTGGGGGTTGTTTCCCCATATGGACTCGATAGAGCTAGCCGAAGGCATACTGCTATTCGCATAGTTAAGCAACGACATAGACCCTACACCGACATTTTTACCACTCAAATAATAGCGTTAACAATAGGATATCCTGTTTTTCCTAATGACTGTAGGAGTACCGAAGTGCCCCCCGTCATATGTGTGTTGATGACACTGCCCCCTGGCATGGTGGCGAAGGGGTTTGAACTCAACAAAGGGTCCCAACTGAAAGGTTTGCTAAAAGGAACTGAAGTAGCCCCGCTCGTGGGAGTGGGAATGATGGGTCCTGGTGCAGTCACCATAGGAGCAGATCCCGAAGGATTTGGAGGTCCACTAACAGTTGCGATGACCACAATTCTAGGATCGAGTGTAGGCTAGCTACTAGGATTTCAGATCATTGGCGTAGAATTGACTATCGCCAGGGAAGATTGTGGTGAACCGGAGTTGGTTGCCATTGGCATCGACCCCATGAGTGCCGGTTGTGAAACAGATGTTGGTGCAGCTGAAGACATATCTTGGCTTGGTGTAATCTGAACTAACACTGGCACCGACGGATCAGTGAGTGGAGGATTGCAAGGAGGTATGACTCCTTCCATAAAAGGATCCACTCTGTGTGATATGGGGCTATGTGAAAATCAGGGGTTATCATTGGGGACTGCTCTTCCGAAGAAGGCACGGTCTCACTGAGACTCAACTCCTCCTCTGGTGTTAATGGAGGGAGACCTTGCTGTCGTTGAGATAGATGGCGAGGGTCAAAGGATGCCGCGGTGGCCTGTTTAGTTTTAGCAAATTTTAATTATTTGTGATGTATTATAAAGTCTTAGTGATAGTAACCACACACCTAAAAAAGAGAAAAGAAAAAAGGAATTTCTAAAATCAAGCAACAAGTAGCCATAACAGGGTGGCCTTGTCTGAGTACTATCGTTTGTTGGAGATGAAATCCAGTATCACAATAGCATACAGAGAGGGTTAGTTGTAAACATAGTTATGGTTACTCTAGAGCTTCGCCCGAACCTTAGACAATAGGTGTAATAACTCTCGTGAAGAGGAGTACCCTCCGAAATACCAAAGATAGAGTAGGTCCGTCTGTTTTAGGTACCAGGACAACCCGTCCCAGTTACCTCGTGTAAGTCCCTAAAAAATTTGGAAACTAAAGATACCTCAAATCACATACATCATCAGGGGGGTCATGGTTGTAGACAACATGCTATATAGGCAGAACACCTAGATCCCAGATCTAGTTTCAACGTCTCTGAAGGGAACCCCAATATATAACATACCCACTGAATGCACTCGAAGGTGGGATACCTTCTCATGCACCTTGGTGTTTTCTCGCACTTAACTCCGGTGGTAGTGGAGTGGTCCAGATAATATGAGTGCAGTAGGATTTCAGTTATTAATGACTCTAGTTTCAAGTTTTGAGATCTTGGGTGATTTTCTCACTTCTCCTACCCCAAGATCCTAGCCTGAACTACTGTTGGTGTGAGCTCATAAAAAGTTTTATGATTAATTTTATTATCGCTTGATTCTTAGTGTACTTTATTATTAGTCTTGTGGAGGGGGAGTGGACGTATGAAATTTGATGACACTTTGACTCAAAAACCATGCAAAAACATGCTCTAAATATTCAATTCAATGAAGAGTTTATTCTACAAGGAGAGATTCTATCAACATCCATGCACCGAACATTCAGATAACATAGTTAAACTTCAAATATTCAGACATCTATCTATCTTCTCTTAATAGGTTTTTAACCAAAATTTTTCAGAATTAATTCAGCTAAGTTCAGAAAACTAAAAAAAAGAATATTCTTCAAAAAGTAGATGCAATTAACATTAAATTTTTAAAACAAGAACAAAAGAAAGAAATGATAACTGGTAAACAAGCACAAGGATATAGCAAGAGAAGCTAATCTGATGGCCAATAACTCCACAACCAAAGGGAAACACAACAGAGGTGTAAACAACAGATTTTGGCTAGGTAAAGCTGGAAAGTAGAGGCTATAGGGCATTAATATTGAGACTAATGCATTGTATCGGAGTATAAGAATCATTATAACGCACTGAAACACCTACAGGGGAAGCGTTACTTAGGCTAATGTTATACAAATGGATAAGTAGGGTCTAATCTGGACTCTGTGAGCTTTTAAGATGATTACTAAGCATATAAATTGGTCGGAAGGATATGTGAACAAAAGGAAAAAGGTAAAGTCATAGGAAAAACCTGAAAACTTGGGGTTTATTCCCCAGCGGAGTCACCAATTCTGCTATAGGGTAATATTCTTGGGTGGTGGTTATTAAATATCCCTCTCAGGGCTTTCCAGTGCTTGAGACAGGCTGTCAGATTAGCTGTAAAGTTCCAAAGACACTGCATGCATGCTCATGCTAATATATATAATCGACAAAGAAAGATGGAGATATTACCTATTTATGGACAATAGATCCTATGGAGAATGCCAAGCAGCGAAGTAGAGATCCTTCTTCAATGGCTCCAAATATAGATCTTGCAATCAATCAAACTACCTGCGTAATCTCTACAACAATATAGCTTATTATCAATTAAACTAGCATATAAGAAACATAAAACAATACAAATCTAAGCCATTTATATCATGCTACATAGATGGTTGAACAAAAATTGTGACACTAATGCATCAAATGGACAAAACATATACATTTCTATTAATTGATGCAAAGGAGGATTACAACCGTCAGTTGCACCAAGCCCTCCTCAATATTCCAATTCCTCTCTCTCTTTCCTTATCTCTGAGTGTGATGATGCTCAAGGCAGAAATCTCTCAAACTTCACTGATCTTCAAGCCTCACACTATAACAATTAAATTATACTCCACATATAATCAAACCTTCGACCTTAGACCAAGAGCCCACAACTCCAATTTATAGGAGATGGAGAGAACAAAACTTGCCAACTCTTTCAACCTGTTCAAATTGAGAAATATCTAGATGTGTCCTCACTTTTCCTTGCTTTTTCCTTCCATAGGAGTTCAATTATTTTTGGAAATTCCTAATAAAAGGTTTGATCCATTTAGTTTCTATTTTGAATTGATTCCTTTTGAGAGAAAGTTGGAAATTCCAGTCAGTTTTCTGCAAGATATTTCCCTTTTCACACTCAAACATGGTTAACGCTGCCCCTTGGGCAAGACAGAGCGTTACCCTAGGCATTAACGCTCCCTTTGCATGGCTCAGGTGTGTTATAACTTTGCCTAGCTGTTTCCGGGGTGCGTTACCTTGGAAAAAATGGGTCTTGTCTAGGTCATTTCTTCCTTCCATGTTACCTTCTCCTCTGAGCTGATGAGGAGGTCATTTGTCATGTAACATTATTTTTCTTTATTTTTTGTCAAAACAATATAAAACTAAAAATATGGTCATAGTGTTGAGCTTATTTTCAGCTATCTATCCTAATCTAACTTATATATGATATATACATTAGGTGAACTCTCTTTTCTAATACATCCAATCAAGTAAGTGACTACATGATTGATTTTCATTCAACCCTTTAGATATGTTGAAAAAACAAAAAAGCCACTCCCATCTTACTTGTTTTTGAATAGTAGTGCTTAAAATTTCCTTTAAACCCTGCATCAAACTGCTCCTGGCATATTTTACTCCCTTTTAAAACGTCTCTAAGAAACCAGCAAAAGGATCTTTCAGTAATACCTGGCTATGAGGATTTAAACCATGGGCTTCATCCAGGACTACTTGTTCCATTTGGTTGTGCTTGGGATGCTTTTGGGAAATACGTCCCACCTCTTCCTCATGATCATCTAACTTGGCAGACTCATAATGTATTGCTATGTTGTTCTCCAACACACTTGATATGATCTGATTGAGTGGGTTGAGTTTTGTCTGAAGGTCCTCATTAGGAGCATCATCTGGAAATAGGTCTTCTAGAGGAGGCAACACATCATTATTATCAATCTGTTCTATAGTTTCTGCTTGAAGAAATGTTTCAATCAATAGGTCAGTAGTAGAAAAAACACAAATATCTTCTTTACATAAAAAATTGGAGGCTAGCTGTATGTTTAGGATTTGATTGATTTCTTCTTCATTTAAAATAGGAGGCATTTTTTTCTTTCTTTGGAGAGAAACCTAGTTTCCCTCTTTCTCTTGTGAAGGTTGGTCATAAGGCTGAAGGTCCCGTTGAGCCTCACATAGAATAGATGATGAATCATCACTTGTACCTTTAGAGAGATCTTTTGGATCTTCCTTTATTTATTTATTTATTTCATCCTAAACCAACTCCTTTTGGTTATCATGATAGTTAAATTTAGTATGAAATGAATTAATTTCCTCTAATAGATCCTCAGGATGCTAATTTCCCAAATCTTCATCAATGTTTACAAGGTATTGTATGAGATCCTCAGACTGATCACAATTTTCTTAAGCTAATGATAAAGATGGGAAGTTTCCTTATAATGTTCATAAAACACCTTGTGGAAATATTTTAAAGAAAAAAAACTACCAGGGTCCAGGCCTTCATACTATTCCCTTGCTTTCCCTTCTAATGTCCCCATGAACCTTTTCACGAGGCTGTCCTCATGACATTCAAATTTTAACCTCCATTTATGTATATGAAATTTGATGAGATGTAACAATGGGTCATAAAAATTTTCATATTGAAACATAGGCAGGTTTAAATCCCAATTTATCTGAGGCATTTTGTGTGGGAATCTAGGAATGTGATCTATGTTCATTGAAGCATATTTGCATTGTATCCTTGATTCCATATTTGTTAATCAAAAGGGGTCATTGCATATTTTAAACCAGTCTAGAGTCTTCTATCAGTGGAGTATTTAGGTCTATTGAGAGTTGTGGAGTCGCCAGGTGGAATATTTCAAATTTTCTGTCCACTATCAACAACCAGATATTCTGTAGGTCTGTTAGGTTTTCAGGTAGGGAACTTGTTTCGTGGACTAGTCTAACAATAGTTGAATCTTCAGTACTAGAGGTTTTTCTTAAGATTTTTTCTGGGTCATCAACTATATCAGGAGGGTTTGGGTCTGGGTGAGATCTGGTGCAGATTCTTTGTGAATCCAGATTTCAGATCCAAAACACAGAGAGGCTAAAAGTTTATAAGAATTTGAAAACAAAACCAATCTGTATGAATATTAAATTCACAGAGTGAGTGACTGGGATTTCTTGTATCAGGGTTGATTAATACATTCCCAGGGGATTCTGTGAGAAATAGAGGAGTCACCAGGTCTACTGGAGACCATTGGAGTCACCAGGTGGATGAAGCTAAGGATTTTGAGGATTTTTTTGTTGTCCACCATCAACAATTGGATACCAATCTTGGAATATTTTTAGGTTTTATGAGTTCTTTATGTACCACTAATATTTTCAATAAGTGTCCCCAGTGGAGTCTCCATTATGTTAGGTCCTTGTAATTTGTCAGATTGGCAAGACCAAATAGACAAGGGTAACATCAAACCAACTTTGGAGTCCTAGGACCTAGCCTTCCCAGACTCAGAGAGGGATCTCTCTATGCTTGTAAAAAGGATATAACTTGTTTGATTTAGGATGCTGATTTTAGGCTGGTTATAATGATAGGGTTTGTTTGTTTTGTTTTTTTTGGCTGGGTAGGTTGTCAAGAAGAACATATAGAGTAAGAGAAATTCAAACCATTGGGCTATGGAGTCTGTGAAAGGCTTGAAAAGTACAACAATGAATCAAGGGTGTTTCATAGGGAAAGTTTAACAAAGCCAAATGGATCTTAATAGCTCAGGTGGGTATGAAATGAACATTAAATTGTGAAATTGGTAGGTTTAAAGGGAAATTAAGAATCCTTTAACATACTAGAACAAGAAGAGCCTTTAAGATTACTATGATTGAGAAATAACCAAAGTCCAGGGCACACCATAAACATCTTTGACCAAACCCTAGCAAATAAACTTCAAGAAAAAAATCCAGTAATCATAGAGAGCAGTTAAGAATTCTATAATCATTACTTTCAGACAAAGAGAACATCTAAGATAACAGTTCAGTGAAACTAAAGAGAATTTAAGATTTATTTAATCAAACTTCAAAGAAGGCCTTTAAAGAAATAGTTCAAGAACAACCAAAGGACAGGGCAAACAATATATTTCTTTGACTAAACTCTACTAGGTAAATTTCAAGACAACAAAATAGATTCTCTAATCAAACCTAGTGGAGGAAAACATTTAAATGACAAAAATCAGACAAAATTAAGGTGTCTCCAACAACATGTCTTAAGCTAAGCTTTTTGTTCTGTTATGAGAGAAATTATTGAAAAATATGAAAAGATAAGGAAACAAGTGTAAGATAGGAACAACATCACCATTGAAAAGTTCATGAATCCAGTAAATGTGCTAGCTCCATTGATATTCAGTCCAAAAATATATTACAAAGCTCCAAAGCCAAAACCGCTTTATCATTCCAAGTCCATGTGATTTTCATCTCAACAATCAACCAAAAACCAACTCAAAATGTCATTTATTACATTTTTAAGGCACTTTGACCTTGGATACCCCGCAAGGCCCAAGGAACAAATATCCCAAACTCATTCATGACAAAAATAACTTCTAACATAAGTCCTCAACTAATTTCAGGGATGTTTGTCCTTTAAGCCATAAAAATATCATTTTTCAATAATTTTAATATATTTTTTTGACTTTATGGCAAGGGTGCAGCACCAAGGTACATGGGCACAATGCCAAGCCAAGGACGCAGCGCCAAACTAGAAAAATGGCCCTTTTTGAAGCTAAGTTTTGGAGGCCTTATTAGTGTCCAAATGAGCTCCATGATAGCTCATTAGAAAGCCTGTCCTGTCTGGTTTCCATATCTGCATTTAGTTTTCAGAATGGAATCCATTTTCCTGGTAAAAAATCCATTCTCCCAAGACTGCTAAGGGCGCAACACCAGTGCTGAAAAGAGGGCAGAAAGGTGTTTCTTAAGTGGTTTTTGACCGTTTTGAGGGACCAGTTTTGCTCCAAATGAGCTAAAATTTTCTGAGGATGATGTCCTTACCATGCAGATCATGAATATGTAATCCATTTTTAATTTAAGTGCCCCAAAAAAGAGTGCAGAACCAGTGGTGTTACACATTTGGCCCTTTTTTCTGCTAGCCAAATAGTCAAAAACTCAAAATTTGCAAAAAGATGCCAAAAATGAAATTTTTCTTGCTGATAATGTTTGGGAGGCTTGTAGGGATACATCAACAAGGATTATGAGCTTTTCCTTCTACTTTTCCTCCTTTTTGTGCTTGAATATTTGCAAGGGTTCTTTTGAGCTTGGTTCCTCTTTTGTAAGTCAATGTCTATTGTGGCCTTCTCTAGTTGACCCTATAAGTGAAATTTTTCCCTCTCTAGCCAATATTTTCTGTCATTTCTAATCTCTATGGAAAGCAACTCACTTGGAGTGAGCTACTTTGCCAACTCTGGCTCTTTTTTCCTTTCTTGGGCTAAGGCTTTTTTCAACCCAATTGTCCTTGGCCTCTTCCTAGGAAGTTGTTCTTCCTCACCATCATTGTCACTGAAAGTGCCCAATGTCTCATCTAGCAATGACTTGGCCTTTCTAGCCTCTTTCTGAGCTCTAATTGACCCGATGTCACTGATGTCCTTCTTTGCCTCCAATTGCTGGTTTTCCAACTCAAGATAGATGATCACATTCTTTTCCCTACCAATATTAGATTGGAGCTCTGTTATCTTGGCATCCTTTATTTTGAGCAGCATATTTGTGATCCTTTCCTCCTCATCATCCTCTAGTTTAATCATTTGAAACTCTTGCTCAGTTTCATGTGTATCATTCTCTTCAACAATGACCTACTTTGCAATCTTTTCACAAAATTCAAAGCATCCTACATGCTTGAAACAAGAAATAGTAAGGGGAGATGCCATGAGCTCTCTTGTATTGAGGGGTTAAAATCTATTGATATTTCCTCCTTTATGATCATGCCTCCTTGGAATTTGGGCCTCCACATCATTGTCTTCACCCTTTGACATGTTGAAAACTCTGTTTTTAGAAACCCTTGGGCTGATGTGAAAGGAGATGAAGGGAAGGTGATGAAAGGGAAGCTTTGCAAGTGAATGGAATGAGTGAATGAAAGGAATGGGTGTAGGGGCAAGTTTAGATGAATACAACCCTTGAGCACTGTAATAACCCTTTCTATCACTAACACTCCGCTTAGGAAGATGAAATGAGGTTCAAACAATGATTTCCAACTTTGAAACTTAGGGTTTGATTAGGGTTTCATTCCATTGATTAATAAAACACCAAAATTTCTTGAAGATAGGTGTATGTCAGGTAATTAACCTTAATATTTTCTTGGAGTACCTTTGAAAAGAGATTGGAAGCAATTTGGAGTGATTTGAGGGCTTAGAGTCCCTTTCTGCCCAAGAGCGCAGTGCCAAGGATGAGGGTGCAACATCAAGGCTAAGTGCACAACGCCAGTCCAAAGCATGCAACGCTAACGGCTTTCTTCACAGGCTTGTTGGGCAAGAGTGCAACACTCTGCCAAGTGCACAATGCCTTCAGAAAATGCATAGGAGAAAAGTGCCAAGGGCACAACGCCTTCTTCCAAGCATGCAACGCCAAGCTAAACGCCCAGCGCCACAAAAAATTTGGCCGAATTTTCTTGAAAACTCACAAATCCTTCTCTCCTGAGCATTGTTGATATTTTGAAAGATACCAATGATTCATTGAAGTGTAAAATGAACTTTTATAGGCTTTTGAATTGAATTTAATCTTGACAAACCCACTTTATAAGGCTTAAAGTCCTTTACCTTTTCTCTCTAACACTTTTTTACACTTTTTCTCTGCAGGTGACTGAAAAAATTGAATTGGTTTTTATTTTGTCCATTTGGGCATGAAAAGTTCATTTTTACAACTTTAGGATGATTCCATATAGCATCATCTTCAAAATCCTCTTTTTCTTCCACCATGGAGTTCAACTCATGCTTTTTAACTTTTCTGACCATCTTCTTCAAAACCCTAGGTGTTTGCGGCTCTTTTATAACAATCATCAATGTTGAATTCTAAGTTCTATATAACCCTTTCAATTTAATTCATTTCTGTCTAGTTCACCTCACCTTTTTCCATATTTCTTCAATATTTTATGATAGACTTTCTTCATGTTTGGCTTTGTGTGTCTCCTCCATGTCATTTCTGCAAGTGGTCACTATTTTGGCACTTAACTGGAGCATCAAGTGTATAAAACCTAATTATTTACAAGACCAAGTTGTTTCCCCTTCCTTTGCTATAAGTTTTTTTCATTCAAGAATAGATAGTCCACCTCATCAGTACCTTCTGTTGAGAAAGCCTTCAACACTCCTGCAGAAGTGCTAAAATCTGTTCATTTTTTTCATTTGCAGACTTTGAACTGATGAGGTAATATTCTTTGGAAATATTTTAGGTCCTTCTTGAATAACCATGTCTTGACATTCTATTATATCTGAGCCAGATTCTAGAAAAGGAAAAGCAATGCTTGAAATGTCCAAGGATGACCTTAAAACATGTGAAACCTTAATGACGTAGTGGGAGGGTCCTTTGACCTGATATTGGCTGAAAACTGGACTTGGAGACTTTTAAGTGAAAACAGAGCCTTGTCAAAAGCGTTGTATTGAAGATCCAAAATCCAATGTACTTGACTTATCTAAAGAGCCTACAAAGATAGTTTTGAGACCATCAATGCTTGAGGAACCTGGGGAACATGGGAAATGTTTCTGCAATAGGAAAACCCTAGAGGGAAGGTGGAGTTCAGTGTTAAGGGGAAAATAGTGAAATGAGGTTATAGGTAGGAAAGGAGGATAAAAATGAGAGGTATAAGCTTATGAGGAGTTTGTAGGAGCAACAGGGTGACCATGAAATGGGAAAATGATAGAATAGTGAAAAAGTTTCTATAAAGATAATGAAGGCAATGAGATTTTTGAAACTCAAGATATTCATGGAATATTTTTTTCAGAAATTTATAAACACCCTTTAGTCATCCAAAAATAGTGAAAAATAATGATGACTAACATCACCAAGTCATCATCGGCTACGGTTGCACCAACACTTCCAAGCTCATCTCGACATTGAGTGAACTTCACCAAGTATGTTGGTACCATCTCGTCGTCCTCCTTCTTGATCTTTCTGAGCTTTTCCTTCAGCGCCAACTTCCTTTGGTGGTTTCTATTCTGAAATTGATCTGTCAAGGCCTTCCACATAGCATATTGATTGGCCTTGCCATGGATACTTGAGACAATATGATCTCGAACTTCCTCTAATAAGATCCTCCTTACCTTTGCTACCTTCTTCTGCCATGCATTAAGAAGTTGGGCATCAGCTGCTGTGAGCTTTGGAATATCAGTATCTATGAATTAATTCAACCTGTTGTCCTCCAACATTACCTCCATCTTTTCCTTCCATGCAATATAATTTAAATTTCCCTCGAGCGAATATTCAAGTCTCAAGCTATTGAAAGATATATTGATCTGCTACTAGACCCTAAAGAATAAATCTGCAAATTTGAATATTGTTATACACAAACTTAATTTCTTCTCCACTATTGTGATTTCTGGTGCTCTTATACCATGTATAAAATATCCAACACAACTATAATACCATGTATAAATTATATCAGTGGATTCAATCCGATCATGTAATGTACTAAAACAAGATACTGAATCCTTCTATTATATTTGCAGAATATAAAACACGATCACTCAATCACATAACACAAGATGTTCATGGGGAAAGAAACTTCTCAAAACCCCTCTATCATATATTTCATATAGTCAAATAATCATGAAACAATACAATACTTTCTCAAATCAAGAAAATCCTGCACTCTACCAATTGTCTCACCCTGATCCTGCTCAAAACTGACTAGAAATTCTTAGGAAAAATTGACCAATACTTAGCCAATTCTCAGCCCCTTCTTAGCCCAGCCTTTCTCACGCAATCCATAGGCAATTAATTCCTATTAAATATGATAATAAACCTTCCTTGACTGCACAATCCTTCATGAGCCTTCCTCTGACTTTATAATTGCTCCTAGGAAATTCGCTAATAATACAACCGATAGTTAACTTACCTTTAACCTCTGTCTCAACTGGGTCATCATCAAAATTGAAATGCATGAAAATATTAATAATGAACATTTACTTGATATATCACTACTTTTGAATTAAATCTAATCTAATTCACTTGACCTCTCACTAGCTCACCATTCAGTTAGAACTAGTTAAACTGATTTTAACTCAATTAATTTGAGTTAATTGATTAAAATCACACCACAATAGTGCTACAACTACAAATGGACCTTGAAAATAATATAATTGTTGAGATTCAACAAGAAAAATATTTGGCATCCATGATCCTAGTGAAAATTAAGCACCTACACTAGGGTGGGGCCCACAAGATATTTTTAGGTGCATGTCTATTTTTATTATCCCTTAATTTAGATGGACATTAAACTATAATATATTCTCAATGATAACTTGAAAATAGTTAAGTGAAGTGGATAATCAGTTAGCTAAGTGAATTATGAGTTAGGAGGTTGGTTGGTGGGACATGCATGTTGACTTTAGTTGTAACTAAGTGATTCTAGTTTTAACAAAGTTGGAAGTGCAGTGGTGCATGAGTTGTGAAAGTTGTAAATAGTTTCACTCAGTTAAGTGAGTTAAAATCAGTTGTGCTATTTGTAACTGAAGATACGCTAGTGAGAGATCAAGTGAATTTATTATTAATTAATTCAAAATCAGTGGTCTCACATGCAACTGAAGATTTACTATTATGCATGTCAGATCTAGTGGAGACCTAGTTGAATTCTATGTGAAAGGGAAGTAAACTATCATTTGTGACATTATTCGCTTGCACACATGCAAGCACACAAACATTGGATGTTCCCATGATACTTGCACATTAAAGGCAGGCAATAAGGCATCAATTCAAGGATTTATTTCATTAGGGATTGCGCAGTGAAGGCAGGCTGTCTGGAGACAGTAAATTGGCTAAGGGATTTGCCAATTTTTGTATGACAGTGTGAGACAATTAGATGATGTACTGAGGGCTATTGTGAGAATATTTTTGTATGTAATTGTTTCATGATCGATGATATAATATAAAATAGGAGATAGAGGGGTTTTTAGCTGTAAGCTTTCCTCGGGAAACTATCTGTGTTGTGTGTGGTTGATATTTCTTCATGCTTATGTAATTGGCAATTGTGTTTTCAATTCTGCAAAGATTTGTAGAAGAGATTAAGTATTTAAACTTAGCATATTTTTATATTGGGTGAATCCAAGATATACATGCATATTGTATAATTTTTACATGGTATTAGAGCACAGGAAATTGTAGAAGTGAAGCATGAGCTTCGTTTGTAACTGGATAGAATTCTAATTTGCAGAAAGAATTTCTTGGTGCTACAGATGATTCAAGATCAAAATGGATTTCAAAGGATTGAGGTTAGAGTATTAACTTGAGGGCAGATCGAACTACATTTCCTGGAAGGATAGGATGGAGGTGATACTTGGAGACAATGGCTTGAAGGAATTCATTGAAAAAGATGTTCCTAATCCAGATGCTGCCAATATTGATGCATGGCAAAAGAAAGTGCAAAGGCGAGGAGGATCTTGTTGGAGGGAGTATGAGACCACATTGTCTCAAGCATCCATGGGAAAGCCACACCATATGCTATGTGGAAGGCTTTGACAGATCTATTCCAAAGTAGCATCGACCATAGGAAATTCACACTTAAAGATAAACTCAAGAAGATCAAGATGGAAAAGGGCGACACCATTTCAAAGTATCTCAAAAATTTTTTCCAATGTTGGGATGAACTGGGGAGTGTAGGAATAATAATAATTGATGATGATTTGGTGATTTTGGCTCTGCTAGGACTTCCTAAGAGTTGGCACATTTATGAAGACTCTGTCAATGGATGGGAAAAATTTCCAGATTGGGAACGACTGTGGTCAGATCTGGTGTAGGAGGAGTTCAGGAGGAACACCAGAGATGGATCTTCATTAAAGAATGATGAAGAGGATTTTTCTTTGGCTTCCAAGGCAAAGAAGGGGAAGGGGAAAAAATTCCATTCTAAATTCGAGTCTAAAGGCAAGAAGCAGGACATGTCCAAGGTGAAGTGTTTTCACTGTCAAGAACATGGGCATTTTGCTACTAACTGTCCACAAAAGAAGAAGAAAAAGAAGGCAGTTGGATCTGTAGCTGGTGAGGCCCTTGCCTTGCAATTTGAGCTTGACTTCTCCTTGATTGCATGCATGGTGTCAAGTGATCGGTGTGGTATTTGGATATTGGTGCTTCCTTTCACATGACGAAAGATAAAGAACTTTTGAATGACTTGGAGGAGAAATATCTCTAGATGCATATTGAGATGAGAGATGACAAGTAGTACAATGCTACCAGGATTGGTACCATTACCTTTCAGAGGGAGTCAGGTAAACCATTTCAATTAAAATATGTGATGCATGTTCCAGGTCTGAAGAAAAATTTGGTCTCAGTTGCAATGTTGGAGGAAAAAGGCTATGACGTTGTTTTTAGTGATGGAAAATCTTTTCTGCCACATAAAGCAACGGGTAAATCCAAGAGGATAGGGATTCGAGTTAAGAATCTATACAATGTAGAGGTATATGGTTGTGCTTCCATGATGGGCAAGGTAGAAAAAGTGGTGAGCCGGGATGAGGGCGAATTATGGCATAGGCAATTGGGCCATCTTCATCATGGAGCCTTTAAAATCCTACAACAAATATCTACTAGAATATCAATGGGAACACTTGCTCAGTTAGATCAATGCAAGTGTTGCACCATGGGGAAGTATGTAAAGTCCACCTTTCATGAGAAGGATAACCGTGCTTCAGGGAACCTTGAGAGAGTTCACACATATGTGTGTGGACCGTTCTCGGTTTCTTCAAAAACAAAACATAAGTACTATATAATATTTTTTGATGCCTTTTCTCATAAATTCTGGATCTTCTTCATGCAGAAAAAAGATAAAAAAATATCTAAGTTCTGTGAGTTTAAGGCATTGGTGGAGAAAGAGTCGGGGAAGAAAGTGAAGGCTCTTAGGAGCGATAATGGTGGAGAATACATCTCTAAAGAATTCAAGAACTTCTGCAGCAAATAAGAAATTCAAAGATAACTCATAATGCCTCATAACCCACAACAAAATGGGGTTGTGGAGAGGAAGAAAATAACGATCATGGGTGCAGCACGAGAAATGTTGCATGATTAGGGCCGAATAATGCATTTTTTGGCGAAAGCATGCAACACTACGGTTTATGTGAAGAACCGTTGTCCTCATAGAGTACTTGGCATGAGTACACCTGAAGAAGCTTTCACTGGTAAGAAACTGGATGTTTCACACTTTAAGATTTTTAGCTCATCTGTTTATGTGCATGTGAACAAGGATGCCAGGAAGAAGATGGAGCAGACTGCTAAAGTTGGTATTTTTGTGGGGTACACAGAAGCACCCCATGATTATTGTGTGTATTTTCCAAATAATATAATGACTGTTGTTCGGTGATATATAAAATTTGATGAGGGGAAATCCATGCAGTTGTTGCTTGAGAGGGAGCTATACTTGCATGCAGAGGAGGAACTGTTGGTTCCCAAAGAGGAGTCTCAAGATGTGGATCAACCACATGAGGAGGTTTATGGAGTGGAGGAAGCCACTCATGCAAATCCATCCATCAGAAATGGAAGAAGGCGCACCACGGAAGTTGATAGCCTAAGACTTGATGCTGCACAGAATGTAGGAGCCCCTACTTAATAGCGCAGACAGAGACATTCTCTGACCGATTTACTGGATACATAGATCTCATGAGAAAATTTATCGTGACTAAACCATATTACTTTTAGGAAGCAGTGCAACAACCTACTTGGGTTGATGCAATGCTGGAGGAGTATGAATCCATTGTCAAAAACAGTGCATGGGAAATTATACCAAGGTTGGTTGATAAATCAGTGGTAGGTTTGAGATGGATATACAAGGTAAAGAAAACTTCTGATGTGAGTGTGGAGAAATACATGGATAGATTTGTGGCCTGCGGCTTCTCACAGATCGAGCGGATAGATTATGATGAGACATTTTCACCTGTCGCAAGGTACTCTTCCATATGGACCATCCTTACACTCTTAGTGCAGATGGGCTGGCGCATTCATCAGATGGATGTGAAAACTGTGTTTCTCAATGGGATCATTTAGGAAGAGGTGTACATAGAGTAGCCTGAAGGTTTCGAGATCTTCAACAATGATTCGGATGTGTGTCGACTCAAACTAGCACTATATGGGCTAAAGCAAGCACCCCATGATTGGTACACTTGGATAGATAGCTATTTCACCAGACTACACCAAAAGTGAAGCAGATGCAAACCTGTACCAAATTGTAGAGGAGGGTAAGCTTTTGATCATTTTTCTTTATGTTGATGATTTAATATTGACTGGTGATGAGCAGCTAATACACTCATGCAAGGAGGATCTTGCAAGGGAGTTCGAAATGAAGGATATGGGCCTCCTTCATTATTTCTTTGGATTGGAAATATGGTAGCAAGATGGTGATATTTTTGTGTCTCAAGAAAAGTATGCAAAGGAGATACTGGGTAAGTTTAACATTGAGGGCTGCAAACCCATGGATACTCCTCTTCCAGGAAACAGGAAGAAAGAGGATGCTACTTCTGGAGAGGTAGTGGATGCTACTTTCTATAGATAGTTAGTGGGTTCGCTAATGTATCTAGTGAACACGAGACCATAGATTTGTTATGTGGTTAACCAGCTGAGTCAAGCTATGGTTAATCCTACCAAGCTCTTTTGGAAGGTGGGGAAGCATGTCCTGAGATACCTAAAGGGCACATCATAGTATGGTTTATGGTACAAACAGATGGATGGAGTGAAGTTGCATGGATTCACGGATGTAGATTGGGCTGGAAGTCCATCCGAAATAAATAGCACATTAGGGGGGATCTTTAGCATTGGATCTACAATTGTTTCTTGGTACAAAAAGAATTAGAGATGCATGGCACTCAGTTCAGTGGAAGCAGAATACATGGCAGCAAGTCAAGATGCATGTGAGGCTATCTGGATGAGAAAGATCTTAGTTGGATTGTTTGGTTCTCGGATGGATCCGACGATGATTCATTGTGATAATCATAGTTGCTTTAAAATCTTGGTTAATCCTATGTTTCATGATGGATCCAAGCATATAGATGTTCGGTACCATCGTCTCAGAGATTGTGTGAAAAGGAGAATTATGTTGCTTCAGTACATTCCCACTGAAAATCAGGATGCAAATATTCTGATGAAGGCGCTCACCAGGAGAAAATTCGAATACCATAGAGACAGGATCGTGGTGAAAGATAATCCATTTCTTGTTGAGAGGGAGTGTTGAGATTCAATAAATTTTTTTGGCACCCATGATCCTACTGAAAATTAAGCACCTATACTAGGGTGGGGCCCACAGGCTATTTTTAGGTGTATGTCTATTTTGATTATCCCTTAATTTATATGGACATTAAATTATAATCTATTCCCAATGAGAACTTGAAAATATTTAATTTAAGAGGAAAATCAACTATCTAAGTGAATTTCGACTTAAGAGGTTGGTTGGTGGTACACGCAGGTTGACTTTTGTTGTAACAGAGTTGGAAGTGCAGTGGTGCATGAGTTGTGCAAGTTGTAAATAGTTTAACTCGGTTAAGTGAGTTAAAATCAGTTGTGATAGTTGTAACTGAAGATACAGTAGTGAGAGATCAAGTGAATTAATTATTAATTAATTCACAATCAGTGGTCTCACATGCAACTAAATATTTACTAGTATGCATGTCAGATCCAGTGGAGACCCAGTTGAGTTCTAGGTGAAAGGGAAGTAAAATATCAGTTGTGAAATTATCTTCTTGCACACATGAAAGCAAACACACATTGGATGTGCCCATGATACTTGCGTGGTAAAGGCCAACAAGAAGGCATCAATTTAGGGATTTATTTCAGCATGGATTGTGCAGTGAAGGCAGGCTGTCTGGAGACAGTAAATTGGCTAAGGGATTTGCCAATTTTTATATGACAATGTGAGACAATTAGCTGATATACTGAGGGCTCTTGTGAGAAAAAATTTGTATTTAATTGTTTCATGATCCATGATATAATATACAATAGAAGATAGTGGGGTTTTTAGCTGTAAGATTTCCCTGGGAAATTATCTGTGTTGTGTGTGATTGATATTTCTTCATGTTTATGTAATTGGTGATTGTATTTTTAATTCCACAAAGATTTGTAGAAGTGATTCAATATTTAAATTTAGCACATTTTTAGATCGAGTGAAACCAAGATATACATCTATATTGTATAATTTCTCCAAGAATCACCCTACATGCCTCACCATAGACCATCGACTTGAAATTATTGAGATAACTAAGTCTATCTCATTTAGTTAACTAATACAAGTTGTTATGAGATGAAATTACAATTTACTTTCAATTTAATTAAGGGATAATTGAATCAAAAGCCTCACATGGTAGGCATTTCTGGGTGTTATTTTCTATATTTTGTTTCTGGATGCCAATTTCATTGTTTCTTGTTGCAAATTTCAACCCTTTGGTTATATTGAAGCTACATGGGAAATGGATGATCAAGAATTATATCCTTCTTTATTTTTTGATTGAAGAAAATGAATTTTTGATATGTATATATATGTGTGTGTGTGTGTGTGTGTGTCATTGTAAATACTACATTGAGTTGTGTATAAATATCTAATAAGCGGTATGTTTGTCATGTTGGTCAAGGTTTTCAGTAGTTGGTAAATGTAAATGTTGCATCGAGCTTTGTTTTTCTAGTCATACGCAATATGTTTTTCTAATCATAAGTGTCATCAAACACTGAGGATGGTGTTCCCCCAAAAGGGAGGGGTTTGTAGCAACCCTTTGGTTGATTTTACATGTAAATAAAATAAGATCAAGGCCATAGGACACATATTCCAAGCTGGATGCTGGGTAAACATTATAGTGGGAATCACTTCTAGTTTATAAAGGAAGAGGCTAGAGGTCAATGATAAAGAGGCATAAGAGAAACAATTCAAAAAAAAAATTAGTTAGCTTTTGGATCTCTTCTTCCATACACTTATACTCTTGCATACTCAGAGCAGTATTGGAGCATCCTAGCTACGAATCTCCCATTTGCAAGGATGTTGGTTGTCATATTCTTTAGGTTCCCATTTTATTATGTATCTTGTTGGTTCCTCCAAGAAGGCTTAGTTTTGAGAATGTGGGCAACTTTTGAGAGCATGTCTATGGTCTAAGTATGGTGGGTAGATGGGTCTTCTATTGGTTCCATGTGTTGTGTGCACCATGCTCAAGGTTGAGGGAGGCGTTAGTTTGATTGGTGTTGCTACCTATGACAATATTCTTATGCACGACTAGGTGCAACAATGTCTCGAGGGTTCATCACCTTCAAATGTCTTGTTTCATCATTAAGGATGGTATCTCAAAATTAAAGTAGAATATGAGGGGCCTTCGATTTGTGCACGGGGGGCTTCACTCAATGAACCTTTGACATATCACGTGCGTTCATGGCATACTAAACAATACCCTTAATTTGACTACATATTGGAAAATACCTCTAAAAATCACATTATTTATCCCCCTACCAATACGAACCCTATACACATTCCCAATTTAAAAAACCCCTCCTTTCACTAGATATTGTAGGTATCCATTTTTTCATTAACATTTTTTATACCCCTTTATACTTTTTCAGTAACTTTGAGCTCCATTATTTATACCTCTCAGTATAAAAACCCTTTACCCCCTATTATATGCTCAATATATTATGCCAGTTTTTCCTCAATATATATCCCCCAATATGAACACACGTGGTATGCTATTGCTCCCCCAGTGAAGCCCCAATGGATTCGTGTGACATTAATTCATTGCCCCAATTATATCAAGTGTTGGGCTCACTCATATTTAGGAACATATGGTCATCTTAGAAGGTTATTATAGGTTTGGTTTGTTGACATTGGGAGGGTAATAGAGTAGGCAAACATTTAGTGTGTCCTCCTATTTGGAGTTGGAGGGCTCATAGTTATTGTGTTGTGGGGCTACCTTGCTATCAAACTTGTAGTGTAAGAAGGATGGGAATTTTCTTTTGAGTTAATTTGTGGAATTTTTCCTTTCACTCGTAGAATGAGTGACGTGTAGAAATTTATTAATACTGATAGTATTACCGGATTCTCCTTATCTAACAAATTAATCTTATGTTAAATACATAATCCTTCCACTTAATTCTTTGCAAAAATTAAATCGCCAATTGCAAACACATGAAGAAAATAAATCACACATAAACACAGTTGTTTAACGAGAAATCTTAAATCTAAAAACCCCAACTCTCATATATTATGTATATCAATGGAATCATGTAACAATCTCATACAAAGCTTAGTACATCAAGCTCTCAATACAATATAGAATCGTTACACACTGTCATGCAGAAATTTGCATATCTATGCACCAATTTCTTGCCTCCTGATAGCCTGCCTCCACTGCGCATTCCCTGCTGAAGAAGACTCTTGAATGAATTCAAATTGGCCTTGCCTTGACTGCGCAATCCTCATTGGCATCTCCAATGTGTGTCAGATGCATTGAATGCATCACTATAGTCACAATAGATAGTCCATCTCACCCTTTCACCTATCTCTCCACTGGGTCTCCACTAGAACTGACATGCAAGTAGTTAACTGTTGTATTTGTTCAGTTGCAAGCGAGTTATTAGTTGTGAATTAATTAACTAATTAATTCACTAAACTCTCACTAGTGTATCTTCAGTTAGAACTAGATACAACTAGCACAACTAAGTTTAACTCACTTAACTGAGTTAAACTAAATAACAACTCCCATAATTACTCTTCTAACTCTGTCACAACTTTTCCACTTCAGTTCTAACTGAGTCCTCCACGCATGAGTCACTAACCACCCTAGGAATTGCGTAATTCCTTCAGCCCACTGATTTTTCAAATCTGTTCACTGAAATAAAGTGCTCAAAGAGAATAAGTTGATAGTTATTGTCAGATTATTATTAAGGGTTAATAATAATAGATATGCATCTATTTTTAGATTAGTGATCTATAAATAGACTTTGCCCAATCTTCTAAAAATAGAACCTCATCTATTTTTCCAACTTGAGCAACCATCTACAAATAGAATCCTACAACTTATAGAATATGCTCACCATGTCTAAAAATAGACATACACGTAAAAATAGCCTGCGGGCCCCACTTAGTGAAGGTGCTTAATTTTCACTAAGCTCATCATCTTGTTGAATCTCAACACTCCCTCTCAACAAGATAGGGATTATCCTTCACCCTGATCCTGCCTCTATGGTATTCGAATTTGCTCCTGTTGAGCACCTTCATTAGAATATCTGCATCTTGATCTTCTGTAGGAATGTACTGAAGCAACATGATCTTCCACTGCACACAATCTCTGATATGATGATACCAGATATCTATATGCTTAGATCTATTATGAAACATCGGATTAATCGAGAGTTTAATGCAACTTTGATTATCACAATGTATCACTATAGGATCTAAATGAGAACCGAACAAACTGACCAGGATCTTCCTCATCCAGATAGCCTCACATGCAGCTTGACTTGCTGCCATGTATTCTGCTTCCACTGAACTGAGTGCCACGAATCTTTGTTTCATGTTGTACCAAGAAACTGCTATAGATCCGATACTGAAAACCCCTCCTGATGTGCTCTTTCTGTCCGTTGGGCTGCCTGCCCAATCTGCATCCATGAAGCCATGCAACTTCACCTCATTCGTATGTTTGTACCATAATCCATACTCAGATGTGCCCCTGAGATACCTCAGGACATGCTTGCCTGCCTTCCAAAAGAGCTTGGTAGGCTTAACCATCGCTTGTGAAAGCTGGTTCACCGCATAGCATATGTCTGGTCTTGTATTAACTAAATACATGAGCGAACCCACCAAGTGTCAATAAATAGTGGCATCCACTACCTCTGCTGATGTAGCATCCTCTTTCCTCCAATTTCCTGGAAGAGGAGTATCCATGGGCTTGCAATCCTCCATGTGAAACTTACCAAGTATCTCCCGAGCATAATTTCCTTGAGACATAAACAATTCACCTTCTCGCTGCCATATTTCCAATCCAAGGAAATAATGAAGGAGGCTCAAATCCTTCATCTCAAACTCCTTTGCAAGATCTGCCTTGCATGAGTGTATCAACTGCTCATCACCCGTTAGTATTAAATCATCAACATAAAGAACAATGATTAAAAGCTTACCCTCCACCACAATTTGGTACAGGTTTGAATCCGCCTCACTCTTGGTGAAGCCAAGTCCGGTGAAATAACTATCGATCCGAGTGTATCAAGCACATGGTGCTTGCTTCAGCCCATACAACACTCTTTTGAGTCTGCACACATGCGACTCGCTGCTGAAGATCTCAAATCCTTCAGGTTGCTCAATGTACACTTCTTCCTCAATGATCCCATTAAGGGACACAGTCTTCACATCCATCTGATGAATGTGCCAACCCATCTGCGCTGAGAGAACAAGGATGGTCCTTATGGAAGAATACCATACGACAGGTGTAAAGGTTTCTTCATATTCAATCCCCTCGATCTGTGAGAAGCCCCGGGCAACAAGTCTTGCCTTATACTTCTCGACGCTCCCATCAACAACTTGCTTTACCTTGTAGATCCACCTTGAACCTACCACTGATTTACCCACCGGCCTTGGAACAATCTCCCAAGCACTGTTTCTGACAATGGAGTCATACTCCTCCACCATGGCAACTACCCATGTGGGATCCTGCGCTGCTTCCTAAAAGGAAGATGGCTCTGTCATGATACACTTGCTCATAAGAGCCATGTATCCAGTAAATCAGTCAGGTGACTATCTCTGTCTGTGCTGTGATGTAGGGACTCCTACATTTTGTGCCGCATCAAGCTTCAGTCTCTCAGCTTCTATGGTACGCTTTCTGCCTGTTCTGATGTTTGGTTCTGCATGAGTGGACTCCTCCACTCCATGAATCTCCTCCTGTGGCTGATCCACATCTAGAGGCTCATCTTTGGGAGCAAGTAGCTCCTCCTCTGCATGCAAGTGTAGCTCCCTTGCAAGTGACAACTTCATGGCCTTCACCTCATTGAATTTTATATCTTGTCGCACCACAGTCATCTGACTGTTTGGAAAATACACACGATAATTATGGGGTGTTTCTGTGTACCCCACAAATATCCCAACTTCTGCAGTCGGCTCTAGCTTCTTCCTGGCATCCTTTGTCACATGAATGTAAACAAATGAAACAAATGAGCCAAAAATCTTCAAATGAGAAATATCAAGCTTCTTACCAGTAAAATATTTTTCGGGTGTACTCATGCCAAGTACTCTATGAGGACAACGGTTTTGCACATAAACCACAGTGTTGCATGCTTCTGCCCACAAGTGCATCGGTAGGCCCTAGTCATGCAGCATAGCTTGTGCAACACCCACAATCGTTCTGTTCTTCCTCTCCACGACCCCATTTTGCTGTGGGTTATGAGGCACTATGAGTTCTCTTTGAATTCCTTCTTTGCTATAGAAGTCTTTGAATTAGTTCGAGATATATTCACCACCATTATTGCTCCGCAGAGCCTTCACTTGCTTCCCCGACTCCTTCTCCACCTATGCTTTAAACTCATAGAACTTTGAGAATGTTTCACTCTTCTTCTGCATGAAGAAGATCCAACATCCACGAGAATAATTATCAACAAATATAACATAATACCTCTGTTTTTCTATTGAAGCAATTGAGAAAGGTCCACACACGTCTGTGTGAATTCTCTCCAGGATCACCGAAGCACGGTTCTCCTTCTCATGAAAGGTGGTCTTCACAAACTTACCCATAGTACATCCCTTGCACTGATCTGATTGCAGAAGAGTACCCTTGGGAAGTCCAGTAGAAATATGCTGCAAAATATTCAAGGCGCCATGGTGAAGATGGCCCAATCTCCTGTGCCATAATTCACCCTCATCCCGGCTCACCACTTCTTCTGCTTTGCCCATCATTGCAGCACAACCATCTACCTCAAGCTTGTAGAGATTCTTAACTCGAATCCCTATCCTCTTAGTTTGACCTGTTGTTTTATGTCGCATGAAATATTTCCCCTCGCTGAAAACAACATCATAACATCTGTCCTCCAACAGAGCGACCGAGACCAAGTTCTTATTCAGAACTGGAACATGCATAACATCTTTCAACATAAATGGTTTACCTGACTCCCTCTCAAAGGTAATGGTTCCAATGCCGGTCGCACTGTATTTACCATCGTCGCCCATCTCTATATGCATTTGGAGATCCTTCTCCTCCAAGTCACTAAACAACTCCTTGTCTCTCGTCATATGGAAGGAAGCACCACTATCAAGATACCACACCGATCCCACAGTGCTTGAAACCAAGCATGCGATAAAAGAGAAATCAAGTTCAAATTGCGAGGCTAAGGCCTCTCCAGCTGCAGCTCCAACAACCTTCTTGTTCTTCTTTTTCCGTGGGCAGTTAGTGGCGAGATGCCCATGTTAGTGACAGTGAAAACACTTCACTTTGGACAAATCCAGCTTCTTGCCTTTAGCCTCGGATTTTGGATGGGATTTCTTCCCCTTCCATTTCCTTACTTTGGCAGCCAAAACGAAATTCTCTTAATCATCATTCTTCGATGAAGAGCCATCCTTGGTATTCCACCTTATCTCCTCCTGCACAAGATCTGACCAAAGTCGCTCCCAATCCAACAGTTTCTCTCGTCCATTGACAGAGTCTTTGTAGCTGTGCCAACTCTTCGGAAGCCCAAGGAGAGCCAAGCTCACCAAGTCATCATCCACAACTGTAATTCCCACACTCCCCAGCTCATCCCTACATTGGAAAAACTTCGTGAGATATTTTGGAATATTGTCGCTCTTCTCCATTTTGATTTTTCTGAGTTTATCTTTCAGCGCCAACTTCCTATGGTCACTGCTGCTTTGGAAAAGATCTGTCAAAGCCTTCCACCTTGAAAATGGAGTGGCTTTCCCATGAAGGCTTGACACAATATGGTCTTTCACACCTTCCAACATAATTCTTCTTGTCTTCGCTACCTTCTTTTGCCATGCATCAAGTAATGCAACATCGCTAGAAGTAGGCTTAGGAACATTGCTATCAGTGAAATCCTTCAGTCCATTATCTTCAAGCACCGCCTCCATCTTGTCCTTCCAGGTTATGTAGTTCGAGCTACCCTCAAGGGCATACTCCAACCGCAACCCATTGAAAGCCATTTCAATGAATACTCAACTGTTGCACTAAGAAATTTCTGCAGCAAATTCGAATTGTCCAACAGCACAAAACTCAGCACCGCTTCACTATTGCAATCTCCAGTGATTAACACTGCTCTGACCATGTAGAAATTTATTAATACTGATAGTATTACCAGATTCTCCCGATCTAACAAATTAATCTTATGTTAAATACATAATCCTTCCACTTAATTCTTTGCCGAAATTAAATTGCCAATTGTAAACACATGAAGAAAATCAATCGCACATAAACACAGTTGTTTAACGGGAAAGCTTAAAGCTAAAAACCCAAACTATCATATATTATATATATCAATGGAATCATGTAATAATCTCATACAAATCTTAGTACATCAAGCTCTCAGTACAATAAAGAATCGTTACACACTGTCATGCAAAAATTTGCATATCTATGCACCAATTTCTTGCCTCCTAACAACCTGCCTCCACTGCGCAATCCCTGCTGAAGAAGACCCCTGAATGAATTCGAATTGGCGTTGCCTTGACTGCGCAATCCTCATTGACATCTCCAATGTGTGTCAGATGCATTGAATGCATCACTATAGTCACAACAGATATTCCATCTCACCCTTTCACCTATCTCTCCACTGGGTTTCCACTGGAACTAACATGTAAGTAGTTAACTGTTGTATTTGTTCAGTTGCAAGTGAGTTATTAGTTGTGAATTAATTAACTAATTAATTCACTAAACTCTCACTAGTGTATCTTCAGTTAGAACTAGATACAACTAGCACAACTGAGTTTAATTCACTTAACTGAGTTAAACTAAATAACAACTCCCATAACTAATCTTCCAACTCTGTCACAACTTTGCCACTTCAGTTCTAACTGAGTCCTCCATGCATGAGTCACCAACCACCCTAAGAATTGCATAATTCCTTTAGCCCACTGATTTGCCAAATCTGTTCACTGAAATAAAGTGCTCCAAGAGAATAAGTTGATATTTATTGTCGGATTATTATTAAGGGCTAATAATAATCGACATGCATCTATTTTTAGATTAGCGATCTATAAATCGACTTCGCCCAATCTTCTAAAAATAAAATCTCATCTATTTTTCCAACTTGATCAACCATCTACAAATATCATCTTGCAACTTATAGAATATGCTCACCATGTCTAAAAATAGACATACACCTAAAAATAGCTTGTGGGCCCCACTTAATGAAGGTGCTTAATTTTCATTAAGCTCATCATCTTGTTGAATCTCAACATGACATCCTCTTGTGTAGGAGTATGGCCTCATTATGCTTGACGAAAAAGTGAATACATAGTTGAAAGGTCTTATTCCACATTCTTAGTTGTTTAAATGAATATTAGGATGCTTGGACCATTTTGGAGGGATTGGGGTTGGAGCTTTGGTCAACTACTTCTTCAGTACAACTCTCAATCATTAAATTTGATGCCTCATCTAAGGCATTCATTCTCCTTGATTCTTTCTACACATTGGGTGTCTAGGGATTCAAAAGATAGATGTGTGCATACATTTCAAAATGCATGGTCATTTTTGACTTTCTTATAGGTTGCAAGTTTTTGCATGGCTTGTAGTTTATCAAGGGCTTCCATCCAAGGTCAAGTTGGCTAAGAGTGGGACTTTGTAATGGAAGTTGTCTTGTTTGCTATCACTCAGAGACTATGAAACACATTTTCTAGGAGTGGCGATTTGCCAAATGTTGTTGGAGTTATCTTGAGGATCAATGTTCAATGTTGTTTCATGGCACAATTCATTGGCATTTTGCCTTGTTTTGGGAGATCACTCTCTAGTTTATTTTGCATCATTTAGGATATGGCACTACTTGTAAATGACAACTTTATTTATCCTTTGAAAAATAATGTTTAAGTTTGCCTTTGATCATGATCCCAACTCTTATTTGCATTTTGTTTTATGTGAAGGGACGAGATATACCATCAACACTTGTTTAAGAACACTTTGTTAATCACATCATTCCAACTCTTTAAATCCTATATAATATGAATATGTTTTTTTTTTTCTTTTTTCTTTTTAATTCTTTTTTCTGTTTTGAAAAGTTGTTACAGCGATCATTATTATACCCTTTATATTATTTTTTAAAAGGTTAAAATATGTGTTTCGTTCTAAGAAGTTACAAGTTCAAATCCAAACCTAGGTAGAGTATGTAAACTTCCTAAGCATTCATAGTCAAATAGCTATACAAAAAAAAATCTATTTTCAAATAAATAAAAAATCTCATACTCCAATTTAATATCTAACTTAACTACAACCTTAAAATCAAATTATATATATATATATATAATAAAACTTATCAAAATCACTCATTGAAAAGGTAATAAAGAATAATAATGATTAAATTCTTGACTTGAGATCATGGTAGCATAAAATCTTGAAATCCACTTCACATTCCTGCAACCATGACAAAAGTCCATTTCCATAAGAGCAGAGCGGGGACATACGAGAGAGAAAATCGTATAAGCATAGCGGTGATAAAATCTCTAGAATTCGTGGTCAATGGTATCGTGGCTTGCCTCCCAGCCCGCTTTATTAAATAATACAATGGCATATGCCTTTTTCCTTTGTCTTCAAGTTGAGAACAGAATCCTGCCATGATCCTCCACCCGTTCACCTCCAACCATCAGCTTAATCTAGATTGCTTCAATTGCTTGCGAAAATTCCACCCATACAAAGCATTTGAAAAGGAAGATTGTCCCATTAACCTCCTTAGAGGATTGAACTTATTGAGCTAAACATTGCAACTGTATTCTGCTTGTTCTGAGTGAGCATCCATGGAGATGGCGGTGGCTTTCAGCGACCGATGCCTTGCGCAAGTTCTACCACAAAAGGTACGCATTTCAATTTTATAAAAAATTCTCTAGCATTGGGGAAGAAGAATGTGGTGGGCTTATTTTAGAGGTTTGAAGCTCTTGGACCGTGAATTTATCCATGTGTAATTATGTTTTCTGTAAAACTGCATCCTATTGTCTCTGAGTTTCTGTTTTCCTGTTCTTTGAATATGAATGATTCTACCAAGTTCAGCTGAAAGAGAAACCATACAGTTCTGAATCAACTCTTACTCATGAAGCGTGTAGTATTATTCTAATTATTTGCATATCTACCACTGAAAGAAGAAAATTCAGTGTATTGGTAAGTGTTGTGGGGCAGTTGTCCTTCACTTGGCCAATAATTAAAGAGAGTACTTGTATTATTTTCCTTCAGACGAGTATGTACATGGTAGAATTAGGGTCATTTTACTGACTGATTTGTCAGCATAAATTACTATCACAGTATAATGGCCACAAATATAATAAAAATAAGTATTTAAAATTACTTTGACAGCTTCTTTAAGAGAGCTGAAACGTGCACCATTTTGGTTAAACTCGACATTGATCTTAACAGACGGTGTTAACAGTTCACTATGAAAATGGAGATTTTGTTAAAAGAAGCTCATCTTCATTGATTCACCTGCATGAGCATCAAGTGGTCCTTGTTCTTAAAATTCATTTGGTTTCAAATTCTGCGACATTCATTTAGAAGTTTTATACTAGCGCAGATTCATCTAAATCCAGGTTCGATGAAGTTGCGAAGCTGGAGGTTACATATTTCAAGTTCCAATGTTTGATACATCTGCCATTGTATGGACTAGAGATGTGTTTTGCAAACTTGATGTGCGTATGAGACCTGGGTTTAGATGTGTCTGTGCAAGTGTCCATATTCAATGCACTCAATGCTCCATGTAGATCCAATGGCCCTGTCACAAACAAGCACATAGATTTGATGGATCGCCTCGACCGCCAACAAGAGTGTAGAATGCATTTCAAGTCTCTCAGTTCAGTGATAAAACTTTTGAAATGAATATAGTTTACTATGGTATTTCTGGTTTTTTTTCTTCCTTTTTATCTGTTTATTTTCGAACAGATAGATCTTATTTTTCATTAATGCCAGAAGAAAATATATCATTCGATTTTAAATTTCTAGCCAAAGTTGGCATGTGCGTAATGGTTGTTTTCTTCGTTTGAGAAAAAAAAAATGTTGTTTTTGACAATTACGCTTTGAAAGGATGCTGGTAAGCGGGCAGGTACAAAAGGCATGCTGTACATGCCCGAAACGTACCCTGTGCATTTCATGATTGGGTACGCATTTAGGGCCGAGACCTATGCGTTTTGGTGGCTGATTTGACTTTTGAGCCCAGACAAAGAATGTGGGACCTGTAGGAAGACTGAAAGACCCTAAACTATGGGAAGAAAATAAAATTTTCCTCAAATTCGTTTTTAAGCCTATTTAATTAGTTTCGACATTCTTTTGAAAGAAAGAGGAGAACTTTGTAGAAACCTAACAACCGCTTTATTTTCCTATAATAAACCTCTTTCTTTCACTGATTCCACACACTTTCTTCACAATGAGGATTTCATAGAGAAGCAGGAAGCATTTGTGTTTTGGAGCATTGGGGGAAAGCTTTGGTGCATTTCTAGCAAGAGAATAGTTGTGGGTAGCAAAAAGAAGGTTTTGCATAATGTAATCATTTATGTATCATTTTTATTTTCTGGCAAGATAATGTGTTATTTAAAAAAAATCTCTTACCATGGTTCATGTTTCTATGACATTCCCTGTACCTGTTTCCAACTTTCATGCAACTCACATTAGAAATAGATTTGCTTTTTAAAAATTTGACCACTGCTTATAAGAAAATTTAAAAGCTAGCAAGTTTATTGTGGCTTAGGTGGTTAGAATCTAGATTGATTATATTGGTATGTTGTTAATTTCAGTCAGGAGGCAGGGAGGCACTATCTTTTGGAAGTAAACATGCAAAGTATTTCCTGGTTAGAAGCCGTCAATGGAGCAATTTGTATCCATTATTTTGTATTCGTGCTCAGCCTATTGCTATTCAGTTTGATGGCCAATTTCCTCAACAAAGGAGGTCACATTCTATTTGTCAAAACCAAACATCTGCTTCAGCCTTTAAGGGTGTAACGCTAGATGGTTCTGTGCAGGAATCTACCAATGAGCAGACATTTGCAGGTAGAAAGAAATTATTGATGGAGAACTATTTTATTTAAAATTTAACTATTTGTCTGCTTGTGGAAAGTAACCAATGTCTGTACCGCCTTTTGCTGGACTTAGAAATATGAATGTCTATTCTTAGGATGCTAAAAGTAAGTTGTTTCCACAAGAATCTGTAGTATCTAGCATTGGATATCTTCTCCATCTTTCATGAACACCTTGAAAACTGAGTGTTTAAAAGACGAATACTTGTGAGTAGAAGAGCAGATGCTTTTTCTCCCCTGCTTATTATTGTGAAATTTTATTTTTTAATTTTTTTTAATAAAGCTAATAATAGGAACAAACAAGTGTTAGAATTCCATGCACCCCAGGTCTGGTCTATGCTTTAGCTAGAAAACATAAGCACACTGGAAATCCCTAACTTCAAAACTTTTGCACAGCGGAACATACCAGCAATCAGATCGATGTACAGTACACAATAATGAATACCCAAACTTGTTTTCTTATCAATCCATTAATAAGAGAATCCACAGGGCTCCCTTACCAGGGATAGTGGCCCTTTACAATTGTTGTATAATCACAATGCGAAATATCAGGTCAAACCCTTTGACTAAATCTCCTAGGGCTGAGGCTTTGTCCTCTAAGACTTCTATGCCCAAATAACAACATTGGCAGTCCTTTGACCACAGAAACACAAACAGTAAAACCTTACAAATTTAGCTGCTTACCTGGCAGCCTTTGCAGACCTTGGAACTGCTCCCTAGTGACTTGGCAGCCCTCCTGGCATGCCCTGCTCACACAACAGTCCTTGCTGTATCTTCCTTTCCACCTTGGCAGCCCTTTTCTCCTTGCTGTAGCCCTCAGCCTCCTGTTCTAGCCTTCAGCTAGCCTCTTGTAGCCCTATTCAGGCCCTCGGCCTACTCCCTTAGCCTACAGCCCTCCTGCTCAGAGCTCCATAGTCCTGCAACCCCTCCTCTTCTGCTTGTGGGCTACTTCAACAGGTCGCCGGCCTCCTTTTTAGCTGCGATCTGGTCCTTCAGACCCTAAACCTGCCAGCTGACCCTACCTAGGGCATGAATGTGCTTTCTCTGCCTGCAGTTTCTTCAGAAATCACCAGCAGGCCCTAAATGCAGCCCTCCTTTGCTGCAGCGTACTTAACCAAACCTCCTTTAGGCTGTGGTCAACTCTGTTTAGCCTCAGCTCCTTCTCGGCCTTCTATCTCAGACTACTGGCCCTTCCTTAGGGCATGACTTCCTTCAACCGCTTCCACTTCACAAGAAGAATACTCCTTTTATCTTCTTGTCCTTAAGCCTCTCCATTGGCTCCTTATTTATACTTGTCCTTGGGTCCCTTTGGAAGCCCCTTTGTCTTTCAAGAACCCTCCAACATCAACCTTAACATTAAATTAGAATAATAAATGTTTTCCTTGGGCACAAAACCCCATCACTTTGGGTACAAATCCGACAACTTGGGTGCAAATCCCACACACTCACACTTTGTGGGTGTTTCTATCTTACAAACCTAGCGCCAAAGACATGTGAGAGTACCTCCCGATGCTGCTCAATTTCAACACTCACTTTTAGCGAGGGAGGTACTTCCATTCCTTGGAAGTCTCTCTAGTTCTAGAACACAATCATCTTCCACCGGTTCCACGATTGCTCTCCGACATTCATCATAAGCTTCATCTTTCGTCACAAAAGCAAAACTTGTTGTAAGAACATAACCCTGTTTGGAAGTATCCTTGCTACTAGAAGCCTCCTACATCTTCTTTTCTTGATAAGCCTTTAAGCCAATCCATCGCTCTTTTGTTGATTTTGGGTAGCATCGGATGTGCTCTAGCTCTGAAACTTTGTGGAGGGGCTAAGTTTTGGAGCTAGGACACATGAGATCTCCAAGACCCAGAAATCGTTTGGAGAAATTCCACCTGGAGCTTAAGTTATTCAAATAATTAATTATTTTAATAGAGACCCTAAATCTAACTTAGGGAAATTAAATAATTAAAGTGAATTAATTTAAACATGTGGGTGATAATGTTCTAAGTGACGAGGATTAAGTCTTTTCTAATCTTAGTCGTCAATTAGAAATTAGATCATGGCCGTAGAATGTTCAACAGGAAAAGTATTAAAGGAAGGCTTGGGGTCAGTTGGAGAACACTCACAGAGTGGCAGCACTTGAGGTAAGTCGAAATTCTGGGGCGCAGTTTACTGATAATTTTCGAGTGAGCTTGCAGTGCAGTGAAGGGAAATTCGGCAGTGGGATTTATGAATCCAAGGCCGATAATACAATAGCAGAGAGGCAAATCAACACCAGAGGAGCAACGCAGGCCTAGGAGGGGTGGCGCAAGCCCAGTAGGGGTGACGCAGGCCCAACCAGGCTCACGCAGTGCCAGCGCAGAGGCTCACGCAGGCCCAGAGGGGTGACACATGCCTAGAGGAGCTGACGCAGAGTTAGAAGGGGTAACGCTGGGCTTTCAGTGGGCCAGATTGGGCTCGTATTCATCAGATCTGAAAGGGTGACACATTCTCAGCTGGGGACTGCGTAGACACCTGTGGGGTTCTTCATTCTGAGCTGAATCAGCCATAATATCTGTCTCCGGAGATAGAGATACTTCTGTCGAGATTTTCTCTGTTGGGTAAACCACTACTGGTACTCTAGTTTGTATTCAGAAATCTGCTTAATAATAAAACCCTCAAGAGCTGTTGCACCAGTTTTCTCGTATTGGGTTTTTCCAGGTACATTTGTCCAAAAAATCTTGTGTCCTTTGTCGAATGTGCTTAATTCTTCAATACTTGATCTGTATATTTGTGTAGGCAGCAATGTATTTACTTTGATGTTTTTCTTGTACTATTCAGAAAAATAACTTGTTAAGTTAATAAAACAACTAGGAGAAGTAAATCAGATTACTGCTGTAGGATTTTTGTTTAGTAAATTCAGAAAATTTCACATCTTTCTTGTTAGATAGATAAGTCTCCTTCTCTCTGACAATGTACTCTTCTGGAGTTGTTGACTCTGTGAAAATTCCAAGTCCGGAATCCTATTGCAACCAACTGAATTTACTTCACCTACTTGTAAATTACATTAACAAGTTATTTACGGATTTCTTCTGTAAATACTGAAGCAATTACTGAAGCAACCTTCACTTAATTAAATTAATATGCTGAAACAAGAAACTGAGCAAAAGAAAAGAATATCACACAAGACACCGTTGTTTTTGGACAAACGTCCCCGGAAAAAACTAATGCGGGAAAATCGGTGCAACAGATTTGAGGGTTTTATTATTAAGCAACAACTATTTTTGAATACAATCTCTGAATGTCTCTCCAAACAATTCAGTTACAGAGAATATCACTGACAAAAATATTAGTGAGGTTACCTCACACTATCACTGGAAATCCCGACTGATTCGACCACTGAATGAGATGCCTTTGACAGGTTCTACGCTGCCCCTGCGCCCCAACGTCAACCCTTCTAGGCACTGCGTCACTCAGTTTGTGGATCGATCTGCTCCCAAAATCTTCGATCTCTGCCTCCCAATCTCACACCCCGGCTCTCGGCTTCCAGCTTTTGAAATCGATTCTTCAACAAAATCTTCGTATTTCCTCTTTTCCCTTTGTGCAGCCTCTGTGTAGCCCTGCATGGCTTTGCGTCAGCCTCTCTGGCTCTGCACTGGATCTCTTTCTGCCCTTCTCTACTGATGATTCTCCGACCAAGAAAGATTTCTCGTCGGAAACTGTCTTTGCCCCTCAACTGCGTGAAAATCTCTCAATCAACGTTTTCCTCTGAGCACTGCTCACCTTATAAAATTTGATCTCTTGATCTCTCGGTGTATTTTTCCTAATGACCCTCAAGTCTTCTTTATAGTCTTCTCGTTGAGATTTCAACGACCGAGATTAGATCTCCAATCAATGACTAAGATTAAATTTTGACTTGATCTGCTTTTTCTAGAAGTTGTTAGCACATGGATTTGCATCCCACCCACCCCACCTTATTTTGCTATGTTTTCACCTCAGCTCCGCTGTTATCACTGGCCTCCCATCATTTTTGCCATTCTTGCATTTATATTGCGCCGACCACGTCATCAAACTCCTTATCCTTATAATCACTATTTTTGTCCAATTTTATATCATCTTTTTATCCTTTACATTCTAATTTCACCAAAAATTTGTCTCTACAATGGAGGAAAGCAATGTTCTGAAAGTGTTGGGATACTTTAGTATTATTGGTCTACTTCGTGTACATTGCCTTCTTGGAGATTATTACAGTGGACTCAAGTGCTTCGGGTTGTGGTGAAATTGTGGTGAGATTGGTTGACCAAATGAGCAATAATATGAGGGATTTGTCACATATTTGGACTTATTATCACTAATAAAAGAGAAAGAGACATGGCTGAAAGGTGCCTTCAAAATTTGGGCTTCATCGAATGGATGGTTGGGTTATGGTTTATTTCTCCAAGTCAAGGTCTAAGTTTCGAAGGGGAAGAGCCCACGAAGGAGCCAAAAGGGGTTCACTACACATCAAATAGGATGGTGTGGAAAATTGTATATAAGCCTCAATGTTTCACCTCCCATAGTGCATGTGGGATAAACCCACTTTCAAGCTTTTTTATAAATTTTTTTCCAATTTTCTCTGTGTGACCAGTTGACTTACGAGGCGGTTCCTGAGAAAATGGTGGCAAAATTTTGGAAACTGAAAGAGGTTTGTTCTCAGCATGGGCTAAACAACAATAACCTCTTTCAGTTTTGGCATATCTACTACAGATTGGGAGAATCGAGATCATCTTTGAGCCCTATTTTTTGCATCTCAGAATTTTCCTATTTGACACATGTTTTTGGAATGCAGATATCAGGAAAATGGAAACAAATGTCAGGAAACTGAAAGAGGCAACACAGTTTAAAAAACAATAACCTCTTTCAGTTTTGGCATAGCCGTTACAGATTGGGAGAATCAAGATCATCTTTGAGCCCTATTTTTCGGATCTCATAATTTTCCTGTTTGACACATGTTTTTGGAATGCAGATCTCGGGCAAATGGAAAAAATTTCAGGAAACTGAAAGAGGTTTTTCCCCAGCACGGGCTAAACAACAATAGCCTCTTTCAGTTTTGGCATAGCTATTACAGATTGGGAGAATTGAGAGCATCTTTGAGCTCTATTTTTCGGATCTCAAAATTTTCTTGTTTGACACATATTTTTTGAATGCAGATCTCGGGTAAATGGAAACAAATTTCAAGGAATTGAGAGAGGTTTTTTCTCATAACAAACTGATCTACAAAAACCTCTTCTAGATTTTACACAGCTATCATGAGTTGGAAGTTTCGAATTCATAATTGCAGTGCTATTTCTGCAGTAGGTTGGTCTTTTTTTTTGGGATACAGTTCTAGATTTTGATGTAACTAGACCAAGTGTTCAGGATGCATCTCGATGCTGAAACTCTAACTGCTGCTAGTTGTGAAAATTCCTAGATCCAAATAGATCTAATGAATTCTACTGCAACAACTGAGTGTACTTCTCCTATTAAGTAAATTACATTACATAATTAATTCAGATCTGAATTATTGAAGCAACTACTGAAGCAGCCTACACTAAAATTGATTCAGAAACAAGGAAACTAGACAAGGAAATCAGTCACACATATGGCACCTTTATTTTGGACTAAGTCCTCGGAAAAACCCAATGCGGGAAATTCGGTGCAGCAGATCTGAGGGTTTTATTATTATGCAGTAGCAATGTTTGTATACATCTCTGAATACCCTCAAGGGTTATTCAGTTACAAAGAGAAATACTGGCAGAAGAATACGTGAGAAATACCTCACTCAATCACTGAGTCTCCCACTGATCCAGATGAAGGAAAAACTGCCCTGGACAGGCTCTGCATAGATCTAGCGCTGGAACTTCCAGCCACTGTGTCAACCATTTCCAGGCTCAACGTTAGCCCTCCTCCAAGTCGTTTTGCCTCTGTGTATGATGAGGAACAGCCTCCCGGTGCCACTTTCCAGATCCCGACCTCCAAAATTGATCCACCAACAAAATTCCGAAACCTCTGCACTGCTTCTGCGTGAGCTTACGTAGTCATTGCGTTAGCCCCTTCCTTCAACACTGGCTAGGCTAGATCACCGCTGCCTCTCTCTCACTAATGCTCCACCGGACTGAGAAAATCTCTTCCCCACGGATGCCATCTTTGCCCCTCACTACCTAGATCTCTAGTTCGAAATTCTCAGCAAACTATGCCCCAGAAATTTCGATCTTAGATCAATTCAGTGTCTCGGTGTGTTTTCCAAATGACCCTCAAGCCTTCCTTTATAGTCTTGTTGTTGACATATCAATGACCTAGATTAGATGTCTAATCAACGGCTAAGATCGTAACATGACTTGATCCATCTCCTCTAGAAGATTCACACTCTGTTTTATTTAATACCCTTTAATTATTTAATTTCCCTAAGTTTAGACTTAGGGTCCCCATTAAAATAGTTAATTTTTCAAATAAAACAAAATCCGAGTGGAATTTCCACAAACGCTTTCTGGGTTCTTTGGAATACTAGTGTCTAAGCCTCTACACCAAATTTGAGACTTAGAGCACTTTCTGATGCGGCAAAAATCAACACTCCCTCTTAGCTAGGAAAGTGCTCTAGCAATAATGCCTGTTGCATACTGCTCTGACCTTGAAGCATCCTCTGTGCTGCTGATGCTGTCCACCAACATTGCGCTTTTGCTGCCACTGTACTGCTGCCCATGACACTGCCACTGCCACTGCTGCATCTGTACTATAACTCCCTCTCAAGTGTTGCATTTGCTATGCTGTAGCACTGCATCTGCACTGCAACTCAGCTGCTGAGAGAAACAACTGAACTCTCTTAAAACTGAACAACTGTTCAGTGATGCACCTCGGTGTTGAAGAATCTGACTGTTGATAGCTACTGCGTTGTCCCTTTGATGCTCTGTGCTGCTGCTGCTCTGCACTGTGTAAGCACTACTATGTACTGCGCTATACCACTGTGCACTATGCTGCTGCTGCCTCTGCTCTGTGCTGCTCCAAAAATCAGCGTTGCTATCTACTGGATTGTGGTCTCCATCACTCCTTGGCTCCACTTGAATACTCCTCCATCCCGCTACTGCTGATCATGGGCTCCCGTAGCAAGGTACAATCCATGAGGTGGGCTCCTTAAGGATCTTGCCCAACTAAAGTTCAAGATGAACTACAGCTCAATATCACCCCACTTCTCATTAGGAGAAGCATGGGCACTCATGGCCACCTCATCCTCCTCGATTCTCGTGACTGCAACCTTCGCGTCATGCTTCTCATCTTTGTCCTTCTTCTTCAGAGGACATTGAGATGCATAGTGGCCCATCTCGCCACATTTGAAGCACTTGAGCTTTGAAGCATCACGCTTCGGTTTTCGTTGCGCCTGCGGTCCTCTTCCTCCTTGGATTTCGATCCGCTTCCGTTGCTGCCATCAAGTTTGCACTTGATGAGGTCTCTCCTTAGCTCTTCCTCCTGAAAAGTTGACCACAACTGCTCCTAGCTAGGTAATGCTGCCCAGCCCACTATGCTCTGGACAAACACTTGCCACTCCTTCGTGACACTGTTAAGGTCCATCTGTACCATGGTTGCAGCTGTAGGTGTAGCACGTACTGCGACAGCTGATCACGAACCTCCTAAAACCGCATAAGGTATGAAGCCACATGTTCCCCTTTCCGCATCTGATGGAGCTTCTGCTCCAAGTACAACTTCCGTTGCTCGAAAGATCCCTCATATAGGTCATGCAAAGTTACCCACATCTCTCTGGCCAATATTTTTGCCAGCCAAATGTGAGATGATATGATCCTTGACACCATCAAGGAGAAACCTCTTCGCCTTCGCCATATCAACCTTGTACTTCTTGTTTTAATCCGGATCTTTAGGTACAACTACCATGTTTTCCATGAATGCCTTCAAATCATATTCATCTAAAAGAATTTGTTGAGATTTTGAGGTCGCATCGGGTGTGCTCTAGCTCCAAAACTTTGTGGAGGGGCTAAGACACACGAGATCTCCAAAACCCAGAAAGCGTTTGGAGAAATTTCATTTGGTGTTGAAATTATTCAAATAATTAATTTTTTTAATGAGGACCTGTTGTGCTATTAAACAACACCCATTATTTCAGCATAGCTACCTTAGAAAAACAATGGGGACCTTTTAAATTTTTTAGAGTAAAACAAATAAGACCCTTAAGTAATTCATTTAAATAGAAATAGGAATCAGAGGGGGGGTAAAAACCTTGACTTTTGGCCTTAAAAGCACTTGAGCGGAGAGTGATCGCAAAATCACAATCGCAATATCGCAATGCAACACATATGGATCCTAAAAGCCACTCAACACATATTGCGATGCGATATATATCAAATCACTTGAATAAAGGGAAAAAGGCATTTTTCGAACAAATTCTATAAGGAAAAGGTTACGAGACCCACTTTTGCCACGTAGGCAAATCGCAGATCGCAAATCGCATTTTGCAACTCTACCTCGATGGTCTAAATGTCACCCTCTACATTTCCCCGATGTGATATACTCCATCGCATCGCACTTTCGCTTCGCGACCACTCTTGCCCTTCATTCGTTTTCGCCGATATTGCAATTGCGATATCGCAATCGACAAAATGTAGCCGATCGACATTTTATAAAGATTCACACACAAGTAACACTGCGATGCGACAAATCTCGTTTTAATGCTAGAATGATTACAGAAGCACATCAACCCATATCGACCATTAATGCCATAACTTAACGGTTTTATAGCCCATGCCTCCAAAAATGATTTGATTGCAAGAAGCATTGAATTTGTTTATTAAGAGCGTGCCAAGTTTCATTCGTTTGATTGTTTCCATTATTACGGTACTTGTGCATTTGTGAAATCAAAATTGCCTCTTTCTATTTATCATTTCTCATTGTTCACAGGTGAGTCCAAATAAACAGAGTTCTTTGGAGATGTCCAAAGCTGTTAAGAAAGCTACAAAACCTATGGCACCTGTGAATCCTGCACCAACTGTAAGCGAAAGAACAAAGATGCTTCCTCTATTTACAGACACAACCTGCGGGCCGCAAAGTGGTTCTTCCTCCTGGGAAGCTATGTATAAGTTGTTTGAGGATGAGAAGCCCCATAGGGTTTAAAGGAAAGTTACTACTGATGCTTCTGATTCCTCAGAAGCTACTATAGAAGAAGTGGCCAATTCTTTTCTGCATCGAGTTGCTGCGCGCCCTAAAATCCTACCATATATTGATATGGTAAGATGGATAATTGATAATCTCAACATTGGGGACAGGACTTTCTTAACCAACAGAGGAACGATGATAGGTTCCTTTAAAGCTAAAGACTTGAAGTTGATGTATCACATCCCAGACCCAGAAAAGGTCTACGACAAGGAATTTCTAGCGCAATTTGCCAGCGAGAACGATCTGAAGTCAAATCCGATCAAGCAATGGAGAAACAACCCGAATAAACACAAAAATGATGATAATGGTATGTATTCTACTGAATCCCTTGCTAGTCCCTACTATTATATTGCTGCAATGATGTGTAGGCTCTTTGGTCAGCCTGACACTACCAAATTTTCAGTTGAATGGGTTCCCCTAATGGAAGCAGTGGCAGACTCTTATATTATGGATTGGAAAACCATTCTGTCCAACAATATTGCCACTCAAATTTTGGAATATAGAAAAAATCGTTTTATTTCCTCCAAAATCTTTGCCCCATTTTATATGAGTGCTTATATCATAGACGTTGTATGTCTCACTTCAGATTTTCCAGCCGTGGGTTGGAAATGGACTACCCAGGACCCTCTCCCCATTCATGTCTATCATAGCATGTTATGGGAGTCGAAATATGAAAACCATTTTTATAAAATCTACCATGGAGTTATGCTTTCTTTGTTTCAAGCCATGTTCAATGAGAAAGCCCCCAGGTTGTTAAAAGAAGCTCAAGTTGATTTCTCCTCCATTGGAAAATGGTTTGGAGAAGAACTGTTTACCTATGTCAGAGTTTTTGGGAGCTTGGCTCGACCGCATGTTTTACCATTATAAGTTCCTGATAAGCTTCTCACAAGAGAAGTAGCTTATCAAATTGTTGGCAACGGATTAACCAAGTTTTTTAAGGAAGCTAAGTAAACATTATGGTGGCCCTCCTCTCCAATTCATTGTGGTGTTTACGCCTTGGACAATTATAAACATGCAGAATTAGAGGTTAGCCAAATTGAATGTTTGAAACTGTTTACAATTTTAAAACAGACAATACGACCCGAATAAAGTTGCCAATGATTTTACCACCCAAGTTAAAATCAAACCTTTTGTACATGACGATGACTTATTTGAGTCAGTTGATAATTACTTTGTAGTTCAGAAGTTAGCAGCCCTACGCCTCCATCCACAACAATTGTCAAAGTTTAAGCAGTATGGGAACAAGAGATTGGAAGGAATTTCATTGAAAATGCTAGAAGTCTCCCAACCCATAACACAGAAGGAAAAGGAAAAAGAACTGGCACCTAAGGATACTGAAGTTCTTAGTAAAACTGAAGAAGATAAATCTGCTGAAGTTCAAACCATGGAATTAGATTTCCCAAGTAATTTGAATGATGTCTGGAAGGAGTTTAACTAAAAACTCAAAGGAGACCAAGAAGTAATGACTACTGGTCATCAACAGATTGTGCAAACGCCTCAAAGTAAAAATCAAGACCCGTTCACTATTGGGCCTTCTGACAAGTTAGTTAGCACAGAGCAAGTGGAGTTCATCCCGACCTTCCCCATTACAGAAATTGTACTCAAAATTGAGGAAATCCCTCCTCTGGATATATTCTATAGTCCTAAACATAAAGCAGTTATGAGCAAACAAAGAAAAGAAGGAGCACAGAGTAGTCTCAACTCCTTGTCCTAGGAGATGTTTCAATGGAAGTTGTCTGGAAAGATTCACAAGCAGATTCTTCTCAGGATCTAACTTGTCTGACCCAGTTCGCAGGAGCCTATGCATCTGCAACTATAGATAAAGCTTCTAAGGTTCAAAAATTGATGAAAGAAAAAGATGAAAGAATCATCCAATTAGAACTTGAACTTTAGGCAGAGAAGCAAAACGTCAACCAACAACTACAGGTACAGGTAACACAACTCCAAGAGAGCATTGACCAATTGAAATTACAACACCAAACTGAAATTAGTTCAATGGACACTCAAATTCATCAATTGCAGTTTACTGTAGAGCAATTGAAAGATAGATGAATTTAGAAAATAAGCATTGGAACTAAATACCCTACTGGCACATCAGGAAGTTATTTTTTGTCAAAAGTTGTCAAATATCCTTGAATTATGTGAGAAAAACGATTTACTGATGAATCTAATATCAGACCAGAGGATCAGTTTCGATGAGATCGATGATAAAGTTTCATAGTATGTCACCTAGCAGGATACTGCTGATAGCCAAAAGGCCAACCTGCCTAGGATTGAGGACTCTAAAAAGGAAATATTGTTTACTGACTAGGACATACAATTGAAACATGCTGAAAGAGCTGCCATCTGTAGAGCAAAAGATGTGGCTAATAATATTGTTGAAACAGTTAGTCAAAATCTCATCGCTGCCAATCTTATTGATAGATGCCCCCCGTCTCACTTCCTATTGTGAAAGATTTGATAAGGCAATGCCAAGAAGTTTCAAAGGTCAAAGAGGAAAACATCAGAAAGTTGGAAAAACTGGATTGGGATAAGTATTGGAGATACTTGGTAAAGCCACATAGCCAATGGCTCATGCTGTGTTGTCTTACAGATACTTCCTCCTATATGTTGCCTCCACTTTCAAATGCGGTTTTCACTAGATAGCTGCGCATCACGCCAGGCCAACCTCCCGAGGTTAAGCCTATGCTTAACATCCTTCAGCTGAAGGAACGAATGGCTAATGAGGCAGCAGGACAACCATTAAGCAAGTCACCCCTTTAAATTCTGTTTCTATTTAATTTTCACTTAGTTTAAGGAGAGTTGTTTAAACCTCCTCAGCTTTTATTGTAATTACTATTTTTAAAACTTTCTATTTTATTATATAAACCCCTTCATGTCTTTTAAGAAGGGGTCCTGAAATTTTGAAAGGAAGACTTTACAAAAGTCACACCTTTGTACTCTTAAAGTTTTCTCAATAGAAAGGGCTGGACCAAATTCTGTTTCTCAAATGAGCAGATTTAGCGTATACATGGTACTTTTATCCTATATGTTATATTTTTGTTCCAAATGAGAAATGGTTAATTTTTCTTATGGTGTTTTGTTTTATGTATCTATTTGAAAAACAGACATGCATTAACTCACTTTTGAACATGTTAGATTGTTATCTTTTGGTACATATTCAATACATGCAGTAAAGAGTTGCGATATAGTCTTATCCAATTGATTTAATTAACTATTTAATTAAATAAATTATTTCAAATGGTTTTCATGTCTCTAAGTGCTTGTATAATCTTTATTTGCATTCGCTGAAAGATCATCTTCATAAATCGCACAAAGAATATAATTCATCCCGCGATACATATAGTTAGGGATATTATTTACTTCAAGCTTTCTATCATTCCCATCTACCAAGTTACAGGTAGTTACAATACCATTCATTCACCCAATTATATTTCATTGGGAAACTGTTCCCATAAATCCAGTCGGAGCCACCATACCAAACGGAAAAGGGACGGTTTTTAAGTCCCCGACCGGGTGGTTTTCCCCGATGTTGCACCGATTTTTGAGGCTTCAACAGGACCCTAAGTCTAACTTAGGGAATTATAAAAATTAAAGTGAATTAATTAAACACATGTGATGAAATGTTCTAAGTGACGTGGATCAAGCAGTGTTTTAATCTGAGCTGTCGATTAGAGATTAGATCACGACCATTGGTTTTCCAACGAGAAAAGTATAAGAGAAAGGCTTGGGGTCAGTTGGAGATATACACACATTGGCAGAGCACTAAAGCTAAGTTGAATTTCTGGGGCGGGGTTTTGTTGAGAAATTCGAAACGAGTTTGCAATGCAGTGAGGGGCAGAGATTGGTGAGGGATGATCTGATCCAAGGCTGAGAATACAACAAGGCAGAGGGGCAGAGATTGGTGAGGGATGATCTGATCCAAGGCTGAGAATACAACAAGGCAGAGGGGCAGTGAGTACCAGTCAGTGTAGAGCCAGCCAGGAGGACGCAGTTCAGCCAGCACCACGCAGAGACTGCGTAAGCCCAGCCAGGGTGATGCAGACCCAGCCAGCACAGCGCAGGGGTAGCGCAACACCAGCCAGGGTGACGCAGTCCCAGCCGGGGCAACGCAACACCAGTCAAGGTGACACTGGCCAGTTGAGGGCTGATGCAGAGGCTACAGAGGCAGCATTGAGGGTTCCAGTGGGCCAGAAGGGGCTCATGATCTGTAAATCCCGTTTGAGGGTGTGATACAACCATATCTTCTGTTTCCGAGTGAAAGGTACTTATTGCCTTGTAATTTCTTTGTAGGGCCAACCATGTCTGGTGCCCAGAATGTTGTATTCAGATTCTGCATAATAATATAAACCCTCTAGAGCTACTGCACCGGTTTTTTTGCATTGGGTTTTTCCGTGGACATTTGTCCAAAAAATCATGTAATCTTGTCACATGTGTGTATTGTTCAGTAAATGATTTGTAGATGTGTAGGCTGCAGTTAGTGTCTACTTTAATGTTTTTCTGAATAATTCAGTAAAATAATTTGTTAATGTTAATGAAACAAGTAGGAGAAGTAGATCTAGATACCGCAGTAGGGTTTCTATTTTGAAACTTTCACATGGTATCAGAGCATTGCAGATCAAGCTGATCCACTAGCAGAGCGACTGAAGAAGATTGCTGTAGAGAAGGCAGCTGAAGCAACAGAATTCCAGAGAGGGCAGCGCAGCACCAAGAGGACGCAGTCCCAGAAAAGGCCATGTAGACCCGGTTGAGTGACGCAGAGGCAACACAGAGCCTTCCAGAGTGACGCAGGGGTATCATGCACTGCGCAGAGGCTGCACTGAGCTAGTCTGCTCACGCAGAGGCCAGCCAGAGGGACGCAGTCCAGTTTTTGAGGTTATTGTGCAGATCTGCCGTAGTCCAGAAGCGGAGCTTCGGATCTTCAAAGGTTGCTGGTGTGGCAGAGGTTCTGTCGGTGAAGAATCGTGCCTAACAAGAGCGGGAGGAGAACAGTTGCTCAATAAATCTGCGCCAAACAGATCTGAGATTCGATCAGGAGGGTGATCATAGAGAACTACTTCAGTTGTTTTTGGCTGAGGATTTCCGGGAGGGAAATCAGTTGTCAGAGGGAGCAACTACTATAGAGGGTTTCTAATCGCCAAGAAATCCAGATCCAATTTTCTGTTGAGTGTTGTAGTAGAAAGAGGGAGAGGAGTATCTATTCTGACAGATTTGAGCAGAGATGGTGTCTCATGGACTGAGAGATCAGGACAGGTTGGACGACATGTCCAACTTCATTATCTAGAGGGCCAGGATCTTGATAGTCCTAGATGAGTACGACATCAAAGACGACGTTGAGAATGTACTAGTTGTGCCTACCAATGCAGATCCTCTGAAGAAATTCAAGGAGAATCAAGTGCGGGCAAAGCGCTTGATCATGGATGGAGTCAAAGATCACGCCGTGCCACATATTGTTGGGAAGAACACAACAAATGAAATGTGGACAACTTTGGACATGATGTATCAGGGAGGCTCCGTCCAAAGAAAGATGCTTTTGGAGAATCGAATGCGGTTGTTCTAGATGCAGAAGGGTGAGGAAATAGATCCCTTCCTCTGTAGACTTCAGACTATCCGAGATCAACTAATTGCGATGGGTATGACTCCGGATGAGGGGCTCTTGGTGAGGACTGCCCTGAATGTAGTCATCGAGGAATGGGAAACATTTGTCCAAGGCATCTTGGGTAGGGCAACGTTACCATCCTGGGCGGATACGTGGGCAATCCTCCGTCAGGAGGAAATCGGGATATTTACCAAGAGGCAAAGCAGCAGCAACGATACAGTTAAAGTAAAGAAAGAGGAGGAGGATGCAACCCTTGCATCAAAGGGACAGAGGCAACAAGGGAAGAAGAAGAGGGACCTATCCAAGGTCCGGTGCTTTAATTGTGGCGAACTTGGACACTTCACTAGCCATTGTCCTAAGAAGAAGGACAAGGGATCTTCTGAATCCAAGGCAACAACAACAAAGGGGGACGATGGTAGTGACGATGTCGTAGCCATGAGTGCTCATGAGCCATGTAAGTGGGGCAATATTGATCTGTAGAGCAGCTACAGATGGAGGGTGGTGGGATCCTTGAGGTGCCCAAACTCTTGGATCACATACGAGCTACGGGAGCCTTAAGACAGTAGCAGGACAAGTGGAGCAGTGGGTGCAGGAGATCACAGTGAAGCGGAGGGCAGAGTTGGGACGCTGTAGATGGGAGCAATGCAATGCAGAGGCAGCAACAACGTAGAAGTGTTGATTTATGGTAGCATCGGATGTGCTCTAGCCTTGTAATTTTGTATACAGGCTTGGACACATGTATTCCATAATACCCAGAAATGGTTTTGGAAAATTCCACTTAGAGATGGTTTAATTAAATTAATTAATTGCTTTTTAATGTTTTCCCAAGTCTAAACTTAGGGAAACTGATTAATTAAAGGGTATTAATTAAACTAAGTGTGAATCTTTTAGATAAAGTCATGGATCACCTCCAAGTTAATCTTAGCCCTTGATTATGTTTTAATCTTGGCCATTGAAGAGTCAACAGAAGAATATAAGGAGGAGGGTGAGGGGCCTATGGAAAACATATTGAGCCCATTAAGCATTTGGCATTTTTGAGCTTGTGAGAGAGACACAACTTTTGATCAAGATCGAATCACTAGGGCAGGGCTGGCTAAGTGATTTCGATCTAGTGATCAGTTTCAGAGAGGGGCAGATGCAGTAACTGGTCAGGAGGACCAGGAGTACATTTCAGAGAGAGGCAGCAATGATGCAGAGAGAGGCAGCGCAGTCACCTGGAGGGGTGACGCAGTTCTTGAAGGGAATTACGCAGAAGTGACACAGTGCCTTTTTTTATTCAGTCCAAAGATTGCTGGGAGCTGGGGTTTCTGAGCCAGGAGGGCCAAAATCCAGTCTCAGATCAGCTTGATTAGTTGCAAAGAGAGGTGATGCAGTTTTTCAAGCTTGCTCATGCAGGCTTACGCAGTTCCAGCATAGGCAATCACGCAGAGGCAGAGAGGGGCTTCACCAACGTTGTTTAGATCAGCCGGGGACTTGTAGAGTGAGGTATATCTCACAATTTCATCAGTTGTCTAGATTTCTCTGAAGGGTGAGCCGGATTTTGGCACCCTAGTTGTACTCAAGATTCTGCTACTTAATAATATAAAACCCTCAGATCTGCTGCACTGGTTTTCCCAAGTTGGGTTTTTTTCCAGGGACTTAGTCCAAAAATAACTGTGTCAAGTGTGGATGTTTTTCATTATATTTTGTTCAGTTTGTTTCAACACTTAGATTCATTCTGCAGTATTATGTGTACACTACTTCAGTAATTACTTCGGTATTTCAATGTAATGAAATAATTATGAAAAATAATAGGAGAATTAATTTAGACTTGCTGCAGTAGGAGTCCAAATTTAGGAATTTTCACATTGGATCAGAGCTTATTCAAGCTGAAGTGCAAGAGAAACAAGGGTGAACCTATAGATCGGCGCAGGAGAGACTGGGATCTGCGTAAGCAGTAGCATACCCTCCTAGAGATTACGCTGTCCAAGCCAGGAGGGCAATCTAGCGCAGAAAAGACTCCCTCTGAGAGAGTTGATAGAGGGGTAAGCTTTTTCAGTTGCAGAAGAGGCAGCGTAGCAGACCAACGCAGCTGGAGGACGCAGTTACTGCACAACAGTAAGAGCTGGTGCATAAGTGTCAAGAAATTTCTGAAAAACACAGATTGGGGATTTCTTGACCTCAGAGAGTTTCTTACTCAAAGAAGCTCAGTTTATCCCGTGCAGCAGCAGAAGCAGTGACTTACTCCACAAGGAGTGCGTAAGTCTAGCTAAGCAGAGGGTTAGAGAAAGAAATCGATAGTTGAGGAGATGGCCAGCAACGAACTGCGTGACCAAGATAGATTGGAGAGTGCCTCCAACTATGTTATTTGGAAATCAAGGATTGAGTTTCTCCTTGATGAGCATGATATAAAGGCCCTCATTGAAAGCGCAGTTGCAGAACCTTTGGATGCAACACATCTGAGAGCATTCAAGAAGAATATGGCAAGAGCCAAGCGATTGATCCTAGATGGTGTGAAGGATCACATCGTACCTCACATAGCAGCAAAGGGCACTGCTAGAGAAATGTGGGTAGGGTTGGAAAAGATATACCAAGGATCTTCCGAGCAGCGGAAGATGTGCCTAGAAGAGAAAATGCGTAATACCAGAATGAAGAAGGGAGAGCGTTTTGAATCTTTCCTATCTCGAATTCAGGATAACTGAGACCAGCTGTCAGCAGTGGGGTCAGCTCCCAGACTCACTATGAACTCTGTTTCAGAAGATTATCAAGTCTTTGTCCAAATCATTTTGGGCAAAGAAAGACTCCTAGGATGGGAGGCGATGTGGGCAGCCTTGTAGCAAGAAGAGCTGAGGAGAGATCTCCTCAAAATCCATATTGAGGATGGCAGCAGCGGTTCGAAAGTCAAGAAAGAAGAGGAAGAAAACACAACCCTTGCATCAAAGGGGCAACAGAGGCAGAAGAAGAAATATCTATCTAAGATCAAGTGCTTCAGGTGTGGAGAAATGGGACATTATGCCACACAATGTCCTCTTAAGAAAAAGGATAAAGAGGAGAAGCAAGATCCTCAAGCCGGAGCTGCCAAGATTGAGGCAGAAGGATATTGTGCTATGTTAGCTCATATTCCGAAAAGAGCGAAGTGGGTTGACTTGGAGTTGTAGATCCAGAATCTACAAGGTGGCAGGATCCTTGAGTATTTCCGAACTCTTGGATCACATGTGAGCTACGGTAGCCTAAAGACAATAGCAGGATGGACAGTTGCAGCGGAAGATGAGAAGACAGTGCAGTGGCTAGCGGTACTAGAGCCTGATCAGCGCAGAGAGGGAGCAACAACATCAACAGTTGAGCAGCAGCAGTGCAGTGCTCACGCAGTGCAGAGCAGCAACAACGTAGTATTTTTAGAGAGCTAGTACAAAAGTTAGCAGCAGTCAGTCTTATGGTTCAGTTGTAGATCTGCTTGTCCAATTTCGGATGTTTTTCCTGTTGCAATTAGCAACAGTGCAGCAACAACAGTAGTTGAGCAGTAGCAGCAGCAGAGCAGTGCACAGTGGTGCAGTGCAGTGCAACAACCTGGTTGCAGAATTCAGAGGGAGTTGTAGTACAGTGGCAGTTGGCAGCAGTATGCAGAATCAACAACAGTACAGATGCAACATTTTTGTGTAGTGTTGGTGAAGCAGCAACAACAACACAACAACAAATGTTCCAGAAATCAGAACAACAACACATTGAGTTGTTTTGCTAGAGCACTTTCCTCACTAAGAGGGAGTGTTGATTTATGGTAGCATCGAATGTGCTCTAGCCTTGTAATTTTGTATACAGGCTAGGACACATGTATTCCATAATCCTCAGAAATGGTTTTGGAAAATTCCACTTAGAGATGGTTTAATTAAATTAATTAATCGTTTTTAAATGTTTTCCTAAGTCTAAACTTAGGGTAACAGATTAATTAAAGGGTATTAATTAAACTAAGTGTGAATCTTCTAGATAAAGTCATGGATCACCTCTAAGTTAATCTTAGCCCTTGATTATGTTTTAATCTTGGCCATTGAAGAGTCAACAAAAGAATATAAGGAGGGTGAGGGGCCTATGGAAAACATATTGATTCCATTGAGCATTTGGCATTTTCGAGCTTGTGAGAGAGACACAACTTTTGATCAAGATTGAATCATTAGGGCAGGGCTGGCCAAGTGATTTCGATCTAGTGATTAGTGTCAGAGAGGGCGGATGCGATGGCGAGTCGGGAGGACCGGAGTACATTTTTCGAGCGACGGTGACGCGAGACGACGCGATCCTGGAGGGGTGACGCAGTTCCTGAAGGAAATCACGCAGTGCCTTTTTTTATTCAGTTCAGAGATATGGGAGCTGGGGTTTCTAAGCTAGGAGGGCCAAAATCTAGTCTCAGATCAGCTTGATTAGTTGCAGAGAGAGGTGACGCAGTTTCTCAAGCTTGCCCACTCAGGCTTATGCAGTTCCAACGTAGGCAATCACGCAGAGGCAGAGAGGGGCTTCACCAGCGTTGTTTAGATCAGCCGGGGACTTGCAGAGTGAGGTATATCTGACAATTGCATCAATTGTCTAGATTTCTCTGAAGGGTGAGCCGGATTTTGGCACCCTAGTTGTACTCAAGATTCTGCTGCTTAAAAATATAAAATCCTCAGATCTGCTGCACCGGTTTTCTCGAATTGGGTTTTTCCGGGGACTTAGTCCAAAAATAACTGTCAAATGTGGATGTTTTTCTTTATATTTTGTTCAGATTGTTTCAGCACTTAGATTCATTCCGTAGTATTTTTTGTGTAGACTGCTTCAGTAATTACTTCGGTATTTCAATGTAATGAAATAATTATGAAAATAATAGGAGAAGTAATTCAGACTTGCTGCAGTAGGAATCCAAATTTAGGATTTTTCACAAGAAGCAGTAGCGCAGAGGCTGATAGGACTTCAGTAGCGCAGAGGGGCAGTGCTTACGCAGTGTAGAGCAACAAAATCGCAGTGGCTTCAGGGAGACAGCGTAGCGCAACAGCCAAGGGAGCTTCAATGATGACTTGCAACCCAACTGACTTGTCTGTCAGAGATTGGGTGATGGTCCTTCAGTTGCTTACTTCTCAGCAACTGAGTTGCAGTGCGGCAGATAACAGTGGCAGTGCTATGGGCAGCATGATGCAACAAATCGAGAGGGAGTTGCAGTATGGATGTAGTAGTGTCTGTGGCAGTGACATGGGCTGCAGTACAGAAATCTATAGCACAGTGGATGGACTGTAGCAAGCCAAGCATCAACAATGCAGAGACCGATGCTGAGATCACGCAATACTTGGTGTGGATGTATTGCTAGAGAACACTCCTTGCTAAGAGGGATTGTTGAGATTTTGGGGTAGCATCGGGTGTGCTCTAGCTCCGAAACTTTGTGGAGGGGCTAAGACACACGAGATCTCCAAAACCCTGAAAGTGTTTGGAGAAATTTCATTTGGTGTTGAAGTTATTCAAATACTTACTTTTTTTAATGAGGACCCTAAGTCTAACTTAGGGAATTAGAAAAATTAAAGTGAATTAATTAAACACATGTGATGAAATGTTCTGAGTGACGTGGATCAGACAGTCTTTTAATCTGAGTCATCGATTAGAGATTAGATCACGGTCATTGGTTTTCCAGAAAAGTATAAGAGAAAGGCTTTGGGTCAGTTGGAGATACACACACATTGGCAGAGCACTGAAGCCAAGTCGAATTTCTGGGGTGGGGTTTTGCTGAGAAATTCGAAACAAGTTTGCAGTGCAGTGAGGGGCAGAGATCGATGAGGGATGATCTGATCTAAGGTCGAGAATACAACAAGGTAGAGGGGCAGTGAGTACCAGTCAGCACAAAGCCAACCAGGAGGACGCAGTAAATCTAGCAGCATGCAGAGACTGCGTAAGCCCAGCCAGGGTGACGCAGACCCAGCTAGCAGAACGCAGCAGCAACAAGGGTGACGCAGTCCCAGCCGGGGCAGCGTAGCAGCAGTCAGGGTGACGCTGGCCAGTTGAGGGCGGATGCAGAGGCTGCAGAGGCAACGCTGAGGGTTCCAGTGGGACAGAAGGGGCTCGTGATCTATAAATCCCGTTTGAGGGTGTGATACAACCATATCTTCTGTCTCTGAGTGAAAGGTGCTTATTGCCGTGTAATTTCTTTGTAGGGCCAACCATCTTTGAAGCAACAAAACTGTAGGCTTGTTGACTTTAATTGTAAAAATACACAAGGGGTATTTTGTAATAATAATTTGTTATATAAAAATGTATAAGTGATGGTAAAATGTTACAGTGAGGGCCCCCTTTTATACCTAGGCAGGTGCCCCTTGATGACTGGTCATGTCTTTGTAGACATGCTTTTTCATTAAACTAATGACTATTAAAATAATCACTACTTTGATTATTTATTAATTACATTTATTTTTGTTTATCATATTTGTTATGAATTATATTCATAACATTGCCCCTTTCTTCAGAAGCTTTGTCCTCAAAGCTTAATTGACGACAATTTCCTTCACGTTGCCTACTCATTCCAACTTGTGTAAGTGGGTACTGTCGAACTTAATCCATTTTCCTTTTGCCCCTTTTTTCTTTTTATTTTTTATTTTTTATTTTAATAATTAAATTAATTAAATTATATAATTAAATTGATTAAATTATATAAATAATTAATTAAATTGTAATTATATAAGTTATGATATAAGTTTATATAATTATATATTTTAACATAGAATTGGATCAACCATCGAGCCATGATTGGAAGGTCGCGTCCTTGACCTATAGCACCGAAAAAAGATGGCAGCACATTTAATTGCACACGATCACAATTATTACTGACATGGCTTGGATAGAGCGTCCTTTGACTGTGGCACCGAAAAAACGACAACATGCTTATTTGCAGCGACAATTATTGTAGAGCATTGGTTTGACAGAGCGTTGCTCCGACAGATCGGTAGTTGACAGCATCGGGGGAAGCGACTTATTGAAACACCCGGACGACCTGTTGAGATTTTGTGTAGTTGGGGTAGCATCAGGTGTGCTCTAGCCCTGGAATTTTGTGGAGGGGCTAAGAGACACTTGAACTCCAAAACCCAGAAAGCGTTTGGAGAAATTTCAGTTGCTGTTCAAGTTATTTAAATAATTAATTAATTTAATGCATTTCCTAAGTCTAAACTTAGGAAAATTAAATAATTAAAGTGAATTAGTTAGCACATGTGATGAAATGCTCTAAATAACACGGATCAAGAAATCTTTTAATCTCAGCCGTTGATAAGTGTTTTAATCTCGGCCGTTGATGAGACCAATGAAAAAGTATAAGAGAAATGCTTGAGGGTTAGTTGGAGACACATACATAGAGGCAGAGCTGAGAGACTGATCTGGAATTCTAGGGCAGGGTTTGTTAAAAAATTTCGGAGGAGTTTTCTGCAACGAGGGGTAGTATTGGCTGAGGGGATGATCTGATCCCGGAGCCAAGAGACAGCAAGAGGCAGAGGAGCAGCTTTCAGGGACAGCGCAGAGGAGCAAGGGCAGCAGTAGCAGTTACGCAGCAGCTGTGCAGCGCAGAGGCTTCAGCCGCTACATAGGTGCTATGCAGGCCCAGGAAGGGGCAATGCTGCAGCTTCAGAGGGCTTCAGAGTTATGCATATGCCTCCAGAGGCAACGTAAGGACTGCATCACCCACTTTGGGGTTACACAGTCCCTCTCTCAGCAGCGCACAGGCATGCAGAGCCTAGAGGGCTGACATTGGGGCTTTAGGGGTAGCGCTGGGGTTTCTAGGGCCAGATTGTAAAATTCCTTTTTTGGGTATCACCCATGACAGGGCTAGGAGGGACTTCTAGAGTTAGGAGCAGACAGGTCACATGTACAGATTGGTGCTATCAGTGGGCTCAGGAGCTTTTCGGAGGAGTTTTGAGGAGTTTTCATGGTGTTCGGAGGCATTCGCTTGATATACTCCATCATCCGAGCAGTTTGGCTTTCGTTCCGATGCATTCCGATAACTTTCGGAATTTTGAGTCATTTATGGGCTTAACTCAGCTGATTATGCTCAAGGTGGCATTCCGGGAGGAATACACGATGGAACACCTTAGTGTAATAGCTCATTGGAACCGGGATGAGGAGACCTACACGATGGGACAGTTAGACACAGATTTCAGTGACCGGAGGAGGCGTGGTAGCCGATTTACCCTTTTCTGCATTAAAAAGGAATATTTTAATAAAAGGGAAAAGTGCACCATGAATAAAATAATAATAAAATAATGCTCTAGAAGACTCCAAGAGATCTATAAAAGAAAGGTAGGAGGCCATTGGGAGATATCTTTGGATCAGATCATTTTCTCGTGTATGAGAGGTTTGAGGAAGTGGTTCTCTACTTCAGCCGTAGCCCTAGGACGGAAACCCTCGGGTGATTTGTGAGTGTTGGACAGAAACCCAACTCTCTTGAGGAAACTTCATTCAGAAGTTTCGCCGTGCTTCAGGGATTGGTGTGAGGATTATCCGGATCTTCAACTTGTGCTTCAGTGGGTTCAGTAGTAGCTGTTGCCGGAGGGAGAGTGCAGCAGTTCGATTTTGGAGGTCACATCAGTGTAGCAGTGCAACAGATTATCTTGGTGACCAGTTTTACTTCTCAGCTCTTTTTGGGTCAAATCTATGTGTAACCCTCATTATTATTTATAATAAAAGCTGAGATTTTTCCTATTCTATGTGGTATTGGATTGCAGTATTTCATGTCTTTTTATTTTACATGGCAATATTCTGTTGAATAAATGTTGATTTTCTGGTATAATTTGGGATTTAATTAAATTTATGCAAATTCAGTAAAATATCCCATTTGGGGATATTATAGTGGTATCAGAGCCTTGGTCTTGGCTCAGCCTGCGAGTTTTTCAGTTTTCAGTGGTGACCATTCTTGTTGAAGGGTTTCTCGGAAAGGCCGAAAACACAGTGAAATGAGAATCTACTTTTCCAGTTTCCATTCTAGAGGCCGAGCCCAATATGGAGTTCGATTACTCTCAAGGGGAGAAAAATGTATTTTTCAGAATTTCAAGTGCCATTCATACATCATTTCCATAACTTTGTCAATCGAAAGTCAATCCAAATCTGAAGGACGTCGTCTCAGCTAAATTGATTGACGCAGTGTGTCGAGGGTCGAAGGCCACCGTCCTGTTGTTGTCATTCTGTCGTTATCGGAAGCCAAGCATGGGAGACACCAAAGGGTCGAACCGTTTGTTGTGAAAAAGGGCCAACAATTTCAAGCGCACAACACATTCCTTGTGACGAATCTGGATCCAATTGTTGCCTCAGTGGGGTTGGCGGCAGGATTCGAGATGTTCATAGGTCTCAATAATTAATTGAAGAAGTCGTTCTCATCTCAGGAGCCGTGAACAGGTTTAAGGGAGATTGCAAGGAGCAGTCACGTGTCAATACGATGTGGAAGTAGGCTGAGGGCATCAATTTGTCGTAGTCGGGCCACCATTCCGGGGGCCAAGCGGTGCACGTGACTCATTCCTTGTGGTCGGACAAAGAAACAAATAAATCGTGATTGCTCGCAGAGCGAGACCGATCGAGGGCCAAAGATGGACCCAGTTAATGCATAGTAAGTGGTGGACGAAGCTGTGAGCGTATAGGTTCTGTGCATTGGCAGCCTTGAGAATATCGACGACAGTATAGTAATTGGTATAGGGTGGCAAGAGTAAATTGCGTATGGAAATATGAAGAACGCTGGTCTGTCATCAAAATTATAATAATTGTGTACACAGGAGGGACGTACTGCCAGATATCTGCGAATTTGTTCAATCCTCATAAAATCGAAGCGATTTGGGAAGCGGAAATTATCTCTTTGTGGGAATTCATTGTCATAGCCAACAACCGCCATAGGGCAAATCAAATCATTTTAAATATCTGCAGAAGGCCGAATTGACAAGATACAAATCTTAATTCGTGGAAAATCCCAATTCATTCAGCCGTCGAATTGAAGACCGAGAGCACTGTTAAGGAAGGCCGATTATCATTTGCGTAAAAGCAAAATTATTTGAGCAGCTGCAAAGAAAAAAAAAAAATTACAAGAGCCAAGCTGAATATTTGGTTGTCAAATTATAAAGGGGTCCATCATAACTTTGAGAAATTAATTCACAGTCTAGATTTTAAAATGGCCTCGAGATATTCTTTGGGAAATCTAATTTCGTGCTCCATGACCTGAGATTAAAAGGGTCGGCAAAATCACTTTCTTAAAAAGCAGAAGGCCCATTTCAGACGTAAAACAGTGGAGCAATTCGGAATCCGCTAAGCTGAAATTTGGAAGTGGCCGAGCTGAAATTTGAAATTTGGAAGCCGCTGAACAATTTTGCTGATACACTGGCATTTTCAGAGGTTCTTTCAAGAGATATTGTTTTCTCTGCTCCAATTCTCTATTGGGAATAGATCCAAATGATACAAATTCACTGGAATAGTATCTGCCGGAGTATTTTACAAGCATCCTGGAAAAACGGAAAGGAATCGAAGCTCAGTCAAAGCAAGGTGACTTCCACGTCTAAAAGGATTATCGTGATAACAGATCAACGTTTCTCCATCATACAACTAATGAATGTTGGTCGTATTCTCTTGGGGTGGCTTCAAGTGCATAAAGACGAGTTAATGACAGCCCCAAAGAACCCTCGACGTATCATAAAAATCTAAGGACGAGTTTGATGCTGGACGTGTTTGAAGGTTGAAAGTATACTTGTAGCTGTGGGGGGATATTATAGTGAGCTGCAGCTATAGAGCAAAAGGTGTAACTGTTAGAAGGACTGATATAAGTTACCAGGTTCATCTTACCCATTCAATTTTTTTGTATACTGCATAGTAAATGCAAAAGAATCATTTTATTGCTACTACTATCATAAAAATCAACCTTGTGTAGTTCTGAGTAAGTAGATATATTAATTGGGTTCTTTGATACTAATTCTTATGAACATTCCTGAAGATGGGACTATAAATAAACTCCTACAACGATGTGTCAAGAATAATAGGCTGTCAGTGAGAATTTTATATCACAAACCCAACAATTACTAAAATTATTGAAATCTGGAGGAAGGGAGATTTACAGTCAAACGTTTACTAAAGCACCTTGCAGTGAAATTCAACCAAGCTCAGAAAAATAGTGATCTTTCATTGGTTGAACCATGGAGGGATTCCTAAACAGATTGATGAAAATAAAAATAGAAGCTGGTTCCTTAAACCACCATGCAGCAAAAGACCAGAAAATAAAGCCAAACAACAAACCCTTTTCAAGAGGAATTTATGCCATCCTTCAAAAAGGACAGCCAAAAGATTTGCAAGGAGAATTGGAGATTGGTCACAAAATTTCTGCGCTTGGGACAGATCTGAAACACATGAAGATGTCATGGAGAGTTTTGTCCAAACTAGAAGAGTTTAATGAACTCGTGTACAATAGACCAAGCAGAAGGGAAGAAACTGATTTGGGCTCTAAAGCCTGCTATGCTTGCTTTTATACAACCCAAATTCTTGGAGGAACCTTGTGAAGGGGTCACACTTCCAGTTGCAGCTTGTCTCTGTAACATCATGAAATTGACCGCACCTATAGCTCCATATAATGATGATGTTATGAGGAGGATTATGAGGCTGATTGTAGAGACTTTTCAGGATTTGGACAATAGTGCAGGCTCTACCTTCGGGAAGAAGCTTGAGATTTTATGGGGTATGGCCACATTTAAGACTTATGTCATCATGTTTGACCTTGAGTGTGATGACTTGATCCTGCAGATGTTCCAATGCTTCTTCAACATTAGGAGACATCGTCCTGATACTGTCATAGCACACATGCAGTCCATTTTGTCGTCGTGTATGAGAGACCATGGGACCATTGGCTGAGAGTTGCAGACTCGGTTGTTGAGCATTTGGAGGAGAGAGTAGTTCGTCTCACCTGTTGCTTATGAGCTAGCCCAAGGGCTGGTTGAGCAGAATATTGGGCTATTCAGGAGACAGTTGACCAGGGAGGAGCTGCTCCAGTTTGGTGGGTCAGGCAGCAGAAATGAGCTGAGGAGGAAGGGACTTTGCTTCATTTTCAAAGAACCTTGGGGGCCTGATCACTCATGTTCGAGAGATGCAGATGAGGTGGTAGAGATAGAGCAGGTAGACGTTCCTTCTGTATGCCAGGATGAGGACTCTTCTTCAGATGAGTCCATGGGATCATATGAGGATGCTTCTGGGGAGCGAGAGCAGCCATGCAGAGATGATGATGACAGTAGACCAGAGCTGTGTTCTTGTGTGCAGGGTGAGCAGTCAGGGGACTGTACAGGAGATACTCTGGGTGATGAGTCCCTTGTGACGATTCAGTCAAGGCAGCATATGATGGAGCCCGAGTTATCAGAGGAGGATACTATTCACATCAGGCATGATATTCCTTTGGGGGAGAGCCAGATGGATGCCCACATTGAGCCGATGAGGGATATGCGGCTAACATTGGGGTCAGCCATTGAGGTAGAGCAGTCAGATGCACTGACATCGAGTACAGTGACAGCAGTTGCAGATCCATATCCTTTGGAGGTGTTGGAGGTTGATGGGATTGTTTTGCAGGGGGCCAGTAGACAGCGAGAGCATGACATTCCTGATCAGGAGTGGGAGGAGTTGTTGGATATGGTGGAGCATCCATCTGTGGTTCGACACAGGGGTGAAGTGCAGATAGATGTACACGCAGTCAACAAAGCTGCAGTGATTTCAGTGGGTAGCACTCTCCAGGAGTACATCGATGGGGCTTGCAGCATATCTTGCCCACATTGGCCCATTATAGAAGGCTTCCTTCTCTGGGCGACGGCTTACTCTGGGCATGTCCCATGTGCAGTTGTTGCTACATTGGATTCTTCTTCCAGGATGGACTGGCGGGAGATCATGAGTTGGTACCCTCTTGATGGTACGGTATTCTCCGTATGGAGCACAGCGGAGCAGGGGCCCTTAGACATATCAGATGTTACAGATGCCAGTTGGCAGTGGGGCCCAGGTCATCATTACTTCAGCACTCCATCCCGATTTCAGGAGAGCAGGATCAACATAGGATTGAGTCAGGACTTGGATTGGAGAGAGGTGATGAGTTGGTATGCAGTTGGAGGGGCAGCTTATACAGTTAGAGGTACAACACAACAGGAGCCGGGGAGCATGGATGCTTGTTGACAGACTTCACTTCATGGGGCATCAGCTATAGCCAGAGGCAGTGCGCAGCCCGAGCTGTGGGACTTGGGCGATGATTGGCCATGGTGGTGTTGGGATTCGGGAGGACTGTTTGTTCGCTGGTACAGGGAGAGATCAGTTTGGGATCCCGGCATTGAGGGGTTTATTTGGAGCGGTTTGACACAGGTGCATAGCAGCACCCAGAGGTTTGTATCGGATTTGGGAATTGGGTCTCAGTTGCTGCGAGCCAACAGAGTGGCCCACATATTTCGATTGCTTGAGGGCAAGCAATCTTGGGGCGAAAGGTCTGTAATATTCCTTTTTTGGTATCACCCATGACAGGGCTAGGAGGGACTTCCAGAGTTAGGAGCAGATAGGTCACATGTACTGATTAGTGCTATCATTGGGCTCAGGAGCTTTTCGGAGGAGTTTTGAGGAGTTTTCATGGTGTCCGGAGGCATTCGCTTGATATACTCCATCATTCGAGCAGTTTGGCTTCCGTTCCGATGCATTCCGATAACTTTCGAAATTTTGAGTTATTTATGGGCTTAACTCAGCTGATTATGCTCAAGGTGGCATTCCAGGAGGAATACACGATGGAACACCTTAGTGTAATAGCTCATTGGAACTGGGACGAGGAGACCTACACGATGGGATAGTTAGACACAGATTTCAGTGACCGGAGGAGGCGTGGTAACCGATTTACCCTTTTCTGCATTAAAAATGAATATTTTAATAAAAGGGAAAAGTGCACCATGAATAAAATAATAATAAAATAATGCTCTAGAAGACTCCAAGAGATCTATAAAAGAAAGGGAGGAGGCCATTGGGAGATATCGTTGGATCACATCATTTTCCCGTGTATGAGAGGTTTGAGGACGTGGTTCTCTACTTCAGCTGTAGCCCCAGGACGGAAACCCTCGGGTGATTTGTGAGTGTTGGACGGAAACCCAACTCTCTTGAGGAAACTTCATTCAGAAGTTTCGCCGTGCTTCAGGAATTGGTGTGAGGATCATCCGGATCTTCAACTTGTGCTTCAGTGGGTTCAGTAGTAGCTGTTGCCGGAGGGAGAGTGCAACAGTTTGATTTTGGAGGTCACAGCAGTGTAGCAGTGCAGCAGATTATCTTGGTGACCAGTTTTACTTCTCAGCTCTTTTTGGGTCAATCTATGTGTAACCCTCATTATTATTTATAATAAACGCTGAGATTTTTCCTATTCTATGTGGTATTGGATTGCAGTGTTTCATGTCTTTTTATTTTACATGGCAATCTTCTGTTGAATAAATGTTGATTTTCTGGTATAATTTGGGATTTAATTAAATTTATGCAAATTCAGTAAAATATCCCATTTGGGGATATTACACAGATCTGGGCCGAGTCTTGTAAATCCCGTTTGAGGGTGTGAATAAGTCAGAATTTTGGTCTCAGAACAGCAGGTTAGCTGCAGATCTATATTTTTCTCTGTCGGGTGAACCAGATTTGGTGCCCAGCTTTTCTGTACTCAAAATCTACTTAATAATAATAAAACCTCATATCTGTTGCACCGGTTTTCCCGCTTTGGGATTTTCCGGGGACTTATGTCCTAAAATCAGTGTGTCACTTTGTTTGAATGAGCGTAATATTTAGTAAATGATTTGCATGTGTAGGCTGTTAGTTGTGTTTACTTTGGTATTTTCTGAATATTATTTCTGAAGATAACTTGTATAATTTAATCAAGTAGGAGAAGTAAATCATGATACTATAGTAGAATTTTCACATGGTATCAGAGCGATAGTAGATCAAGCTAAATCTCCATCAAATCAGCTGAAGAATATTTTTTCGGCAGGACAACAACAGAAGCAACAAAGATCCGGAAGGGGCAGCTGAGCAGCAGGATGATGCAGACCCAGGAAAGGGCAGTGCTGCAGCTACAGAAGGCCATCAGGCTTACGTAGAGCCTTCCCTGGCCAGCGTAAGGACTGCGTCACCAAGTCTGGGGTTACGCAGTCCACTTTTGAACAACGCTGAGGCTACGCTGGGCCAGTCAGTGAGACGCAGTCTAGTCATTCTTCCTGTCGCAGAGAAGTTTTGCCAAGATTCGAAAGCAGTGCTTTAGATCTTCAACAGTGCTGGTGTGGTGGAGATTCAACTGGTGCAAAATTGTGCCTAGCTAAGTCAACAAAGAGTGGGAGGAAGAAAGTGACTCAGCAGATCTGAGATTCAATTAGGAGGGTGATTGGAGAGTATTGTCCGATTGTGTTTGGGTGAAGATTTCCAAGAGGGAAATCAATTTTCAGAGGGAACGACTACTATAGAGGGTTTCTAATCACCAAGAAACCTAGATCCAACATTTTCTTTTGAGTATTGCAACAGAAAGAGGGAGAGGAGTATCTGTTCTGACAAATCTGAGGAGATGGCGTGATATGGACTGAGAGATCAGGATAGGTTGGATGGCATGTCCAACTTTGTTATCTGGAGGGCCAGAATCCTGTCAGTTCTGGATGAGTATGGTCTCAAAGATCATGTAGAGAAAGTTCTAGCTGTACCAACAGACGCAGATCCTCTAAAGAAGTATGAAGAAAATCATGCGCGAACTTAGCGTTTGATCATGGACGGAGTCAAAGACCACGTCGTGCCTCATATTGCCGGAAAGAATACAACAAACGAGATGTGGGTAGCCTTGGACACGATGTATCAGGGAGGTTCTGTCCAATGAAGGATGCTTCTGTAGAATCAGATGCGGTTGTTCCAGATGATGAAGGGTGAGGAGATAGATCCATTCCTCTTCAGACTTGAGACTAATTGGGATCAACTGATTGCCATGGGTGCAAATCCGGATGAGGGGCTCCTAGTGAGGACTGCCCTAAATGCAGTCTCGAAAGAATGGGAAACGTTTGTATAGAGCATTCTTGGCAGGGCAGCGTTACCATCATGGACAGACATGTGGGCAATCCTTCGTTAGGAGGAAATGAGGAGAATCACAAAGAGGCACAGCAACGGAAGCGAATTAGCCAGAGTGAAGAAAGAAGAGGAAGATGATGCAACCTTTGCATCAAAGGAAGAAAGCAGCAAGGGAAGAAGAAGAGGGACCTTTCCAAGGTCCAGTGCTTTAACTGTGGCGAACTTGGACACTTCGCCAGCACTTGTCCTAAGAAGAAGGACAAAGGATCTTCTGAATCCAAGGCTGCAACAGCAAAGGATGATGGCTCTGATGATGATGCAGCCATGAGAGCTCATGTGCCTCGAGAGAAGAGGTGGGGTGATATGGATATGTAGAAGCTACATACAGGAGTCGAGGGATCCTTGAGTTAGCCCTACTCTTGATCACATACGAGCTATGGGAACCTTAAGAGGGTAGTGAGATGAGTCGGGAGATGGTTGCAGAAGGTCACATTGAAGCAGAGGGGAGAGCTAAAGAGCTGAAGAAGGAGCAACGTAATGCATAGGCAACAACAACGTGGAGGTAGCAGCGCAGAGGCTGATGAGACTTCAACAGCACAGAGACGCTGTGCTCACGCAGTGCAAAGTTGCAGCAGCGCAATGGCTTTAGGAGGACAGTGTAAATTAGCTGCCAGGGAGCTTTAGTAATGGGATGTAGCCTGACTTGTCTGTCAACGATTGGGCAGGATTCCTTCAGTTGCTTACTTCTTAGCAACTGAGTTGCAGTGCAACAGTTAGCAGTGGCAGTGCTATGGGCAACATGATGCAGTAAATTGAGAGGGAGCTGCAGTACAGATGTGGCAGTGTAAGTGGCAGTGACATGGGCAGCAGTATAGAGAGCGACAATGCAGTGGATGGAGGGCAGCAAGCCAAGCATTAGCAGCATAGAAACCAATTCCAAGATCTTGCGATACATGGTGTGGATGTATTGCTAGAGCACACTCCGTGCTAAGAGGGAGTGTTGAGATTTTGTGTAGTTGGGGTAGCATCGGGTGTGTTTTAGCCCTAGAATTTTGTGGAGGGGCTAAGACACACTTGACCTCCAAAACCCAGAAAGCGTTTAGAGAAATTTCAGCTGGTGTTCAAGTTATTCAAATAATTAATAATTTTAATGCATTTCCTAAGTCTAAACTTAGGAAAATTAAATAATTAAAGTGAATTAATTAACATATGTGCTGAAAGGTTCTAAATAACACAGATCAAGCAGTCTTTTAATCTCAGCTGTTGATAAGTGTTTTAATCTTGGCCGTTGACGAGACCAATGAAAAAGTATAAGAGAAAGGCTTGAGGGTTAGTTGGAGAAACACACACAGAGGCAGAGCTTAGAAACTGATCTAGAATTCTAGGCAGGGTTTGCTAAGAATTTCCGAAGGAGTTTTCTGCAACGAGGGGTAGCATTGGCTAAGGGGATGATCTGATCCCGAAGCCAAGAGACAGCAAGAGGCAGAGGAGCAACTTTCAGGGACAACATAGAGGAGCAAGGGCAGCAGCAGTAGCTGTGCAACGCAGAGGCTTCAGCTGCTACATATGTGCTACGAAGGCCCAGGAAGGGGCCGCGCTGCAGCTTCAGAGGGCTTTAGAGTTACGCATAGGCCTCCTGAGGCAGCGTAAGGACTGCGTCACCCACTCTGGGGTTACGCAGTCCCTCTCTGAGCAGCGCAGAGGCATGCAGAGCCTAGCAGGGCTGACGTTGGGGCTTCAGGGGCAGCGTTGGGGTTTCTAGGGCTAGATCCAGGCTAAGTCTTGTAAATCTCGTTTGAGGGTGTGGATCAGTCAGAATTTTGGTCTCAGAACAACAGGTTAGCTGCAGATCTATATTTTTCTCTGTCGGGTGAACCAGATTTGGTGCACAAATTTGCTGTACTCAGAATCTACTTAATAATAATAAACCTTAATATCTGCTGCACCAGTTTTCCCGCTTTGGGTTTTTCTGGGGACTTATGTCCAAAGATCAGTGTGTCACTTTGTTTGAATGAGCGTAATATTCAGTAAATGATCTGCATGTGTAGGCTGTTAGTTGTGTTTACTTCGGTATTTTCTGAATATTATTTCTGAAGATAACTTGTATAATTTAATCAAGTAGGAGAAGTAAACCATGATACTACAGTAGAATTTTCACACGGCCAAGATTCACGTTGCCGAGATGGTCGCAGCCTGGACGCAGCGGGCACAGGAGGGTTTGGGAAGTCGACCGAATGGTCGGGAACCTTCATCGAAACTTCAGTCCACGTGTTGGATTCTGAATCATAAATACACTTCACCATTCTCCTACGATTGGTACAATAATTGTGGAGGCAGGTTGACAGACGAGAGCATGGACGTGCGGTACACCTACCGCAACACTTGTTGACTGTCGTCGACTAGCAACAACGTAGAGGTTTGTGACTGTCGGGTAGATAGAACAGTTTGGAAGCATACTCCATGAATTTTGTGTCAAGTTGTACACTGCTACTTCACTCCGTATGGCTATTTTGAAGTAGATGCAATCCGCCATTGCAGCGCCCTCAAAATGTCCCTGGCGCGTGGTCGTGAAAATTGTTGGAGGCATCCTCCGAATCTCTTTCCACTTGGTTGCCGCATCATTTTTTTACTCCCATATAGCCACCTCCTGAGCTTGAGCTGCAGTTTCACTTCCAACTTCCATTTCCATTTCCATTCCATCCACCGACAGAATCCGCGACCCGCAGTTAAGAAGGTGAGTAAAGATAATATTGAAATCTTGTGTATACTCTGGCAGTCGCACAAAGTTGTATGTCCCCTCTTGCATGTTGAATCTTATCATGCCTAACAAATTTTGTAATACCGTTAAACAATAGAAGAAACCGAGTCCCGAAAAAACTACGTCGCAACTCTTATCCACATCAGAATCTAACTCCAAATTGAGGTCCAACACTACTGCATAAGGGTATCTCTTTTGATCTTGTACATGGATTGATGAGGTTTTGGATCATTTGGTAGAGGCACTGGAGATGGAAACCCTGAAACAACCTCAGAAATGGAGGTTGATTTGAAAGGAACTCCATATGGCTGGGAAGGTACTGTATCTGTTTTGCCAGAACCCACTGTTGTATAAGGATATCTCATCTGATTTTGTACATGGACTGATGAGGTTCCTAGAGTATTTGAAACAGGTAATGGAAAGTAGAATTGGTACAGACTGGGACTGGGAAATGCAAGAAGATTTGGATGGGAGTGCACCTGGTTGAGGGGGCACCATATCTGTTTGAGTAGGAACTCCCACCTGATTTTGTACATGGACAAATGTCATATGTAGATCATTTGGTACAGGTACTGAAGACAGAAACCTTGCCACAATCTGTGAAGTAAAGGTACTTGTGAATGGAACTACAACTACCTGATGGGCAACCATATCTTTTTGACCAAAATAAATCCTCTCATCGAAAGTTGGCTCATGGATAGTGCGATCAATGCTTCTAGACATTTTTTCATCTTGGCGTAGAGCTTCTTCACCTTCAGTTAACACATATCCCCTTTGATTTTTAGTTTACCCTGAGGAGTTCTTATTTCATCATCATAAATGTCTTTTTCAACATCTTCCTCATTGTTATGATATTGCTTATCTTCTTATTTATCTAGATAGTCCTTACCCACACCATCTTCATCTGAATCATCATATCGATCTTCATAATCTTCATCTTCAACATTATAATCATCAACTGCTTCATCTTCTCCACCATCTTGATTGGTATCTTTTTCATATTCATCATTTTGATCAACATCTTCTTCCTTATTAAGGATTTTTGCATAACTTTTCTTAAAAGATGTTGTAACTTCTGCACATGATTTTTCTAATTGTTGAAGCTTTTTTTGAATTTTTCCAATTTGCTCAATTTCTTCAGGATCTACACGTAATGGCATATTGTGCGGTAAACTATGTTCAAAGGCTCGTAAGATTATATTGTGCGACATGGCTCTGATACCACTGAAGCAACAAAACTGTAGGCTTGTTGACTTTAATTGTAAAAATACACAAGAGGTATTTTGTAATAATAATTTATTATATTAAAATGTATAAGTGATGGTAAAATGTTACAATGAGAGCCCGCTTATATACCTAGGCAGGTGCCCCTTGATGACTGGTCATGTCTTTGTAGACATGCCTTTTCATTAAACTAATGACTATTAAAATAATCACTACTTTGATTATTTATTAATTACATTTATTTTTATTTATCATATTTGTTATGAATTATATTCATAACAAGGGCAAGGTAGGTGAACTAGTTGGGTCTTTTAGATTTAAAATGGTATGGAACAGAAGAAAAAGTAAGATAAAGCTAGTGAAACCACCTTAGATCTTGAAAAATAGAATTCCCCGGCTAGGAACTCCCTGAGGAAGAAAATTCCCTCATTGTGCTTTTATTTCTTCTGACGTCTTTCTGCCTAGCAAAACAAATTCTGCCTGTAGAAAATTGCGTCCCACTAGCACTTACGTTGAGGCTCTGCGTTGCTCCCTTTGCCACGACAAAATTTCGATCTGGTATCCCTTCCTCTCTGTCGAATCACTCAGAGAGAGACTTTGCTCGAAACTTCAGCCCTCCTGGCTTGAACTACACAATCCCTATGGGGATTCGAATTGCTGCCTGTTGCAGCGATTCGGCCTCTTGCTTAGCGCTGGATCTGCTCTTCTTGTCTCACCTGCAATGCTCTGATACCATGTGAAAATTCCAAGTGCGGAATCCTACTGCAACCAATTGAATTTACTTCACTTACTTGTAAATTACATTAACAAGTTATTTACAGATTTCTTCTGTAAATACTGAAGCAACCTTCACTTAATTAAATTAATATGCTGAAACAAGAAACTGAGCAAAAGAAAAGAATATCACACAGGACACTGTTGTTCTTGGACAAATGTCCCCGGAAATACCCAATGCGGGAAAACCGGTGCAGTAGATCTGAGGTTTTATTATTAAGCAGCAGTTATTTCTGAATTCAATCTCTGAATGTCTCTCCATACAATTTAGTTGCAGAGAATATCATTAACAGAAAAATTAGTGAGGTTACCTCACACTATCACTAGAAATCCCGGTTGATCCGGCCACTGAATGAGATGCCTCTGCCAGGTTCTGCACTGCCTCTGCATAGTCACCGCACAGTCCTAGAGCCAACCCTTCTGGGCACTACGCCACTCAATTTGTGGATCGATCTGCTCCCTAGAATCTTTGATCTCTGCCTCCCGGTCTCACACCTCGGCTTCCGGCTTCTGAAATCGATTCTTCAGAGAAATCTTTAGATTTCCTCTTTGCCCTCTGCGCAGCCTCTACGTAGCCCTGCGTGACTCTGCGTCAGCCTCTCTAGCTCTGCGTCTGAGCTGCTGGATCTCTTTCTGTCCTTCTCTGTTGATGATTCTCTGACCGAGAAAGATTTCTCTTTGGAAACTGTCTCTGCCCCTCAACTGCATGAGAATCTCTCGATCAAAGTTTTCCTCTAAGCACTGCTCACTTCAGAAAATCTCTTGATCCCTCAGTGTATTTTTCCAGATGACCCTCAAGTCTTATTTATAGTCTTCTCATTGAGACTTCAACGACCGAGATTAGATCTCCAATCAACGACTAATATTACATTTTGAATTGATCTGCTTTTTCTAGAAGTTACAGCCATAGTTTAGATTAATACCCATTAATTATTTTAATTTACTAAGTTTAGACTTAGGGTCTCGTTAAAAATAATTAATTTATTAAATAAAACCGTTTCTGGGTGAAATTTCCCAAAACGATTTCTAGGTTATCTGGAATACATGTGTCTAAGCCTCTCCACAAAGTTTGAGACTTAGAGCACATCTGATGCTACACCAAATCAACAGACTCTCCCTCTGAATTGACAAACTCCCTCTGGAAATTGACTCTCTGTGATTCTCTAAAACCTTCTTCTTTCCTTGGTCAATAGGTTTTCTCTTTAGCCTATATAGTGTTGAAAATATGTAGCCACGGTCGGTATTTTTGTTAGCAAATTCAAAGGAAAATGTGTTATTATTATGATGTTCAAGTCGGCCCCATTTTGATAGGTTAGCCCCACCTCATGAAGGGGTTTGACCTATTGAGAAATCTAGGGGCAGCTATATTAGGTGATTTCTCTAACTTTGATAACTACTTGTGATGTATTTTTACTTAAATTGATTATCTTTTTCTTTCTTTTGATTATTATTATGTTCTTATCATCAAACAATTACCAAACCATGAAAATCAAATAGACAAGAGGACACAAAATGTAGGCTGCAATCCAGGGCCAAAACCTCTCCTCTTGAGAGGAAAACCCACAAGAATTCTTCTCTTCTTATAGAATGTTCAGATGACGAATTCCAAGACCTATGACCCTTATCCAAGACCCCTCCAAGACCAAGTCAAATTGCTCCTTTGATGTGTCTTTTCTTCTCTAAATCAACTCAAGTCAAACTGGCTTCATATCACAAAATTTTGACTTCACTTCAAAGATTTGACTTCTTGCTTTAGGTCTGTACTTTTCGGACCTCCTGTACTTACTGCAATTTCACACGTGTAGCTATATTAGGGCAGAATAGGGACCTTCTCTTCTTCGTTGGGATAGCTCTTCTCTTCTAAGGTACTCAACTTCCTTTTCTTGGTGTTCTACTTCACACTTCGGCTTCCTTTAAGTTGACTGTAATTTGATCTTGCTGCAATTAATATGGTGCCCTAATATTCACACGTGTGAGAGGTAGGAACCCTAAAACAATCCTTGATCAACTCAGTTTCTTCTTGTGAACTTCGCTGGCCCAATAGACTCTTTTCTTCTTCGATTTTAACTCCTTCACTTCCTTGATCGAATTTGCTTGGATGAGAATGAGGTTGAGTGCATACTTATAGCCCTTTCATGAGGCCGACTTGTATCCTTTTGAGGGCCGACTTGTATCCTTTTGAGGGTCGACTTGATGAGAACATGTTGACAAGGTTTTAGAGGGTCTTTTATGACACTTTTGACTTATATAAAATTTCTTTGACTTGATACATGATGCCTAAATGGGTCTTATACATATTACAATGACTCAATTGACTTCTTGAATCAATGACAAAACCTAGAAGCACACAATGGGTGTTTGACCTAAAATAAAATAACCTTGAGCATGAAACCCATGCTACAGAAAATATCTTTTTCTCTTTTTACCTCAAATACATAAAGTCACGATTACATTAGACATTATGAAGACCAAACCTAGTTACACATTTCAACACTCCCTTTTAACTAGGGAGGTATTCATAATCCATAAAAGGTACGTGGACATTCTCATACTAAAGAATTCTCATAAGAAATGTCAGATTGGTAAGCCATCTCATAAGCTATTATTTCAACTTATCTCATTGCATCTCATCATATCAACCAACATTGTCATATAGCAAGGTCTTGACTAACAACTCTCTCTCTCTCCACAAGAATAGAGCACAATGTTGGGGAGACAATGACTAATAAACACCTTTGTCATTATCTCTCAAGGCACGTACCCCATTTGGATGTTCACAAGGTATGTCCTTATGGGACCATCCACATCTTGGATTAACACATCCTCATGGAATTCCCTCTTCGACTACTCTTACCTATTGGATGCCCTACCTCATCCTCAAAGAGTATCAAAATCAATCTCAAATGCTTACCCAATCCTCCATTCTTTCTTCATAACCTGAAGATAATAATGATGTGTCTATTTCTCCCTCTTAACTAGGGAGGATCTACTCATTCCTATAAAAGGAATATACCCAAGTTCCCTCTTAACAAGGGGCTTGTTACCAGCAACAACTCTCTTCGGTGGAGATACTATGAGCTGCTTGTAGGGCTCCTTATTCTGACATCATGTCATGAATTTCAACTTCTTTATTGTGGAGCCTCTTTCTATGTAGGGCATGGACCATCTTCTTCATCACTTCCCTTCAACGAAACATTATGTTGAACCAATAATCACGTCATCCTTCTCTTTATCGGGGAGTGATCTCCTAAATCACATCTAGCTTTTCTTCATACAGCTACCTCTTCCAAGTCATCGTTCTTCTAGGATCTTCCATCCGATCTCGTGAGTGCTGGTTGTAGGAGACTTCTACAAATCTCTTTTGGTAGCCCTGTTTCAACCCAACTAGATGATTTCAAAAATCAAAATGAACATCAAATCAAAGTTACCTCTTTATGATGGTCTTTCGTCATGACATCAACTTCTGCAATATCAATGTCCTGCACATGTATGAAACCATCGCCAAGACATTCATTACCAAGGCTTTCTTTTTCCAACATATCAGGGTCTTCATATCTTTCTCTATGGAGATGTCATAGCTAATCCTTCTAGTTATCAGATGTTGATCATTTATCTTATCTTACTTGACAGTAGATGCATCTTCTCACGAACTCTTCTTTTACCTTTCTTTGCATATTGCTTTCTCAAGATCTTTCATAGTTCCTTTATCATAGTTGCCAACCACCTCATATTCTCCATGAGGTCATATTATGTTGATTTCATCTTGTCAATGTGTAGAAGAGTTCAAGGCATATTGTCTACATGCCTTTATGCATCATTCTAATGGAAGAGTTTTTTCTTCTTTCATCATGCTCATAAGATAGAGCATTCAACTATTCAATCTGCAATTATATGATAACATGACTTAATCTATCTATTACGAAATATATACATACCTCTTCCTTCATGTGGTCATCTAGACTTCTTTCCAGCAACTTCCTTTCCTTGCTTGGAGATGAAAGTGCTGAGAAATTAGGGCGTTTAATTCAATTTCTCTTCTTGATAATTACTTGCAAACTTGTTCTGCTTCTCTTACTTATATCTTATCTTTGTTAACTTATTATGTCTTTCATCAAGTCAATTATCAAAACACAAGAGACACAAAGTTTAGTCTCTTCAAGCCAAGGCCAAAACCTCTCCCTTTTGGAGAGGAAAACTCGAATGAAATTCTTCTTATAGATCTTCAATTCACGAGTACCATAACCATGACATAGACCCTTGACACCAGTATGCCTCCAAGACCTTATCACTGCACTTTCTAGGCTCCTTATGTTGATCTCCTTTTCTGCACCGTTCTGCACCAACACTAGGGAACTCGGTCCCTAGTCCAATAACTCTAGACAAGGTGCTGCCTTCCTTGATCCAATTTCGATTTCCTAGAGATGACTTCTCAATCTTATGCCTAGATTTGTTGTGGTGATCTTCCTTCATGCTGTATATACCTTAGACCAATATTCTTGTTTTGCTATAGTGTCTCCTTGCTTACGCTGTGCATCTTCATCAGAGATATCCGAAGTATATCCTCACCGTGTGATACTTTTTAGAGATAACCAAGCTATATATTAGCCCAACATAGAGATCCCTTACACTCCTTGCAATGCTGACTTTCTTCAACACACAATCTTTATGCTCTTGATTATGGCCTTGAAGTGACCCTCGACATCTCTTCTTCTCGCACTAATTACAATCCTTATCTTGCTCTGAGATTGCAGAATCTTTGCTGAGGTGGATAGACCCAAGACCGAATATTATATAAGCCCTTTCCTTGCGCTGTGATGAGCCTCTACCACGTATCCACTTCATACCTTAACTCACACTTCATTACAGAACTTGATCTGAACTTGTTAATGTATAATGAGGCCACAAACTTGTCTACTTATAGGGACAGTCTTACACTCTTTAGGTCGACATGACAATCTGTGAGGTGAGCCGACTTCTTCCATCATCTTCTAGGCCGACTTGACAAGTAGTGTCTCCAATACATTTGAGCCGACACCAAGGAGCATTTTGACAAGGTCTTGGAGCATACAAATACATCAATAATTGCCCTTTACAAGTGTAACAACACTTCATATACATGACTCTAAATTATACATTTATGACAAGATGAAAATTCCCTAAAGACATCAAGAAGAAGTCTTTGACCTATAATAAAAACTCTTTGCTCATGAAACCCATGATGCAAGTATTACAAAATACATTTTATTATCTTTGTCTTCTTCATTACATCAATTCATAATTACAAGTCATTATGAAGGCCGATCCTAGTTACACTTTCCAACATAAAGTACTTCAATCAACTTGACATGCTGCATTCCTTCGTCATCATACCATCATCCTTCTAATCAGTGGATCCCACACAAGGTGGAATGTATATACTTTCTGTGGGACACTTGCTTCTTCTAAGTAGAGGTGAACCTTCTAATGAAGATTCCAATGGAGGATCTTGACAATGCTCATTCTGCAAATTCTTTTTCCTAATGATGAAGATGTATGATGATCTCTTTATCTTCTATCTTGCTAGATGACTTTCTCCAACCATATAGAATACTACTTCGATTATCCTAGTATGCTTTCAATGAAGATTTCATGAGCTACTTCCTTTCTATCATGATGACTGCTTGAACCATATTAACTTCTACTTCTTCGGTGACATGGGCTTCATTTCTTTCCTTTCCCTTCTGTCGAGAAATCTATAGGGAAATAGTTAGAATGATTTCTCTTTTCTTGATAACTGCTTGTGATCTCTTTTTACTTTTTTCTCACTTATTAGCTGCTTCACTTATTATTATGTTTGTATATCATCAAACAATTACCAAAACAAGAACAACAATACACAAGGACACAGAATGTAGGCTGTAAGCTAGGGCCAAAACCTTTCCACTTGAGAGGAAAACCCACAAATTTCTTCTCCTCTTATAGATTCTTCAATTGACAAATTCCAAGACCTCTAGACTAAGACCAATACCCCCCAAGACTAATTCCAACCCTTCTGGGTGATGTGCTTCCCGTTGGAGAATGTAACTAGGTTCGGTCTTCATAAATTGTACTTGAGTCAATACTTATTGTACTTGACAAAAGAATAAAGAAAATAATTTTATATTATTGTTAAATGACTTATTAAAGCATGGGTTTCATGCTTGGGACATATTTATTTTAGGTCAAAGTCCCTATTGTGGACTTCTAGGTTTTATTTTGAGTCTATAGGATTATTGTAGATTTAAATTGATCCATATTGGGCTTTTGAATCATGCAAATAGGTCAAGTATTGAAGAAAAAATGATTTATGAAGCCTCCACACCAAGTCAGCCTTAAGGTGATCAAGTCGGCCTCAAGCCTAGGAATTCGAGCTCATCTGAAGCCTATATATATAGTGGAATCGAACTCACTTGGAATCATCTCACTGCAACACAAAAATTCGATCTGGAAGTTGCAACAAGAGAAAATTGCGAAGTGAAGGAGGACTTTTTGCATTCGGTTTTGGGTACACTTATAGAGTTGAAGAAAATCGAAATTTTGACACCACTCTCTTTGCATTTCGAGCTATAGTTTGGGAGATCGAAGTTCTCAAAGTTTTACTGCAATAGTTGCTGCAGCAGGTGCTACTACCAAGAGAAGAGGAATTCGAAGTTTGTTTTGCTGAATGTTGCTGCTTGGAGAAGTTGTATTGGGCCTAAATCGAAGTCTTTCAAGCTAGATCGAAGTCTCTACCTCAAGATCGAAGTCTCAAGAAGCAAGGTCGAAGTTCTAGGTCAAAGAAACTACATCATAGTGCTACTACTGCTGCCAGATTCAGGAAGTATCACATGGAAGGCTGACTTGGTGTGGAGGAAGTCCGGGTCGAGGTCTAGAGTCTCAAGAATCACTATTGAAGGGAGAATTACTGACTGGGTTTTACCCAAGAATGGGGTTTTGCCCTGGCTGGTGGCCTACATCTGGTGTCCTTGATCTATGTGTATATTCTTTGATATTTGCTTGATGAACTAATAAGAAGAAAGATAAGAAGAACATAATAAGAACTAAAGAAGATCACAAGTAAATTATTAAGAACAAGAGGATATTTCTGCCTTTCTGATTCTCTAACACTTCCTTTGTCCAAGTCAAACCCACTCAAATCTCTTCCAAAACACAACTTTGACTCCCAACTTCAGAATTTCAGCCTCTAGTGCAGGTCTGAAATTTTCGGGCCTCCCAGCAGTAGTTGCTGCCACACGTGTGATCTTATTCTGGCCTCCCAAGTCTTCTTCAAAACTTCGCTTGGCCTTCTCCTTCTTATGGTGCTTGAGGATGACCTAATGTGACCTTCCCTGACCTTCTTTCTTTTCTTTCTTCAAGATCGAACTTGCAGAAGAAAAACCCTACTCCAACAGCAGAAACCCTAGCCTTCCATTGCACGTGTGAGAGATAAATAGCCCAGAAACAAGTCTTCTTTGTCCTCTTCCTTCTTCGCTGCCTTCTTGCTCTTCTTCTTCACTTGGATGAATGATTGAATCAATGTCTTCCAAGGAGGTCGAGTTCCCTCCTTTATATAGGCTTCTAAAGGTGGACATGGCTCCTCAAAGTAGGCCGACTTGGTCTTGAAGGGTATTTTGACACTTTTAAAGACAAATAATTTTCTTTACAAGTTACAATGTGCCCAAAGTGTGAAAATTTCATCTATTGCAATAATTGAGAAATATTCTTCTAACTGTCAATTCGATTGTGGTTTATTTGCTACGACAAATATCGAATAAATTTACTATTGCAATTTTCACAATAAATTACTGTGGAAAATAAAATGCTGGAAATAAAGAAATTCTAACACACACACAAAAAACATTAACACAATTATTTTTGGACAATTGTCTGTGGAAAAACCCAATGTGGGAAAACCGATGCAACAGATGAGGGTTTTCTTATTAATCTTCAACAACAAATCTGAGTACAAGAATTCTTACAATTTAAACAGAGGAAAAACACTGAGAGAAATTTTATAAGAAATTTCTCACACTCCACAGCGACTTCCTGACCCCGAGATGGACCCTCTGCCCATACGCTGGTGCCTTTGCGTCACTATCTGCGCAGTGACTATGCAGAGCTCTAGTGGACTATGCTCTTCCTCAAGGTGCCTCTTCCTGGATTCGTAAATCTGCCTTCTGGTCTCCTCCTGCTAACCTCTCTCTCACCCGCTACTCACCCTCTGGCTCTATCTCCTCTGCTGAATCACAACCTTTGAGAAAATCGATTTGCCTGGGCAACAGAGTAATTGCACTGGTGTGTTCTCCATCTACCCATCGACTTCTTCTTATAATATTATGTTGGAGGACCAATGACCAAGATTAAAACATAATCAATGGCCCAGATCATTTCCTTGTCGATTCGTGTAAGTTTCTAGAACATTCACCCCATGAATTAATTAATTCTGATTAATTAACCATATTTCCTTAGTTTAGACTTAAGAAATATTAAACACTGACTAATAAATCTAATGAAGTCGTTTCTAGGTGGAATTTTCAGAAACTATTTCTGGGTATTGGAGAATACATGTATTCTAGCCTCTTTACCAAATCTCGTGGCTAGAACACATCCTATGCTACAAAAAAAAAAAAAAAACACTCCCTCTTAGCGAGGAATGTGTTATAGTGCTGCAACCCATTGAAACAACACCTTGTCTCTGCATCATCTCTTGTCACGCTGTTGATGTCTGGCTACTGTTGCCCACCAACCACTGTGCAACTCTGATATGCACTGCATCTGTGCTGCTGCTGACTCTGCTGAACTGCTGCCAACACTGCATTTGCACTGCAACTCCCTCTCATCTGTTGCTGCTGCAACTGCAACATCTGCAACTGAGAAACGTCTAAAGTACCCGGACTCTAGTATTGAAATGGGTTCTCCACCATACCCATCTGTTCCCTGAACTTGATAAACTTAGATCTCCCTAGAGCTTTTGTGAGTATGTCTGCTACCTGATGTCCTATGGGAACATACTCTAGCTGGACTAGCCCACGCTGTACATAGTATCTGATGAAATGACATCATATATCTATGTGTTTCTGTAACGTCTGTCCTGTACGTTAGATGCCTGGGCAGCTAATTACTCAGTTAATTCCTGAATTCCTGATTGTTTCTCAATGTAAGAGATATAAATATTTATTAATATATGATGAATGATGATTACAAGGCTGAGGCAGTGCTCCTTTAAATAGGAGTTGACTGGCCACGCCCATTTAGAGAGACACGTCCTTTGGAGAATGATGCCTCTTCATTTCATTTAATTAATTATTTAACTAATAATTATATTCATAATTAAATAAATAAAACAAGAACTTATTCTAATTAGTTATGAACTAAGATTCATAACATTGCCTTCCCCTTAAGATGCTTTGTCCTCAAAGCATAGGTAAACTTGGGTGTTGTCGAATGAAACGTTCTGACTCCCAAGATGAATCTTCCTCGGGTAGCCTTTTCCATTTAATGAGGTATTCTTTTATTGTCTTTGACCGCAAAACTTTTTCTCGCGTAGCAAGTATGCCCTCTGGTTCTAGGACGATTCTACCTTCTTCATCAGTCTCTGGTATTTCTGTTTGGGCTATTTGATTCTGCCCTAGTACTTTTTTGAGATTTGATACATGAAAAGTACTATGGATTCGACACTTATCTGGTAACTTTAATCCATAAGCTACAGGACTGATCTTCTTGACTATTTGATACGGTCCATAATATTTTGGGGACAGTTTGTTTTTGCCTTGTTGTTTTAACGACAACTGCTTGTAAGGTTGAAGCCTAACAAAAACCCAATCTCCTACTTCAAATTCTCTTTCAGTACGGTGTTGATCGGCTTGTTGTTTCATTCTATTACGTGCCAGGGTTAGATTTTGTTTTAATAAATTGATGATTCTCTGGTTTTCTTCCAAGTGATTTTTTACGGCTGGAACTTTAGAATTAAGAAGTGCAAAATCCTTCCACTTTGGTGGTTCATAACCATAAAGAGCTTGGAAAGGCGTCATTTTTGCCGACATATGGTAGGTGGTATTATACCACCGCTCTGCCAGATGTAGCCATTGGGTCCACCTACCTTGTTTGTCAGTGACAAAACAACGGAGATACATTTCTAAACATTTATTTACCACTTCAGTCTGCCCATCTGTCTGGGGGTGATACGCTGTACTCATGTTGAGGGATATTCCTACCTGGTCGTAGAATTCCTTCCAGAAATTTCCTTTGAACCTAGCATCACGATCACTGACTATGATCTTGGGAAACCCATGTAATTTGTATATGTTTTTACAAAATGTCTCTGCAATTTGCTTAGTTGTGTCAGTTTTTTTAATAACCATAAAATGGGCATACTTTGTAAGCTTATCTACTACGACAAATATCTTATCCTTGCTGTCTGATACAGGTAATCCTTCTATAAAATCCATCGAGATCTCTTCCCATTTCTGATCTGGTATATGTAAGGGGTGTAACAGACCTGGTGTTGGAATGTTCTCACTTTTATTTCTTTGGCAAACATCACATTCAGCAACATATTTCTGAATCTCCTTGCTCATGCCCTTCCAATAGAATGACTGTCGAATGTTATAGTAAGTTTTATAGAATCCAACATATCCAGCAGCTGGTGAACTGTGTGATTCCCTTAAGATTTTTGACTTAAATTTAGATGCTGGTGTTAGATAAATTCTATTCTTATACCATAAGATGTCATTCCTCCATTCGAAATTGACATATTGACTGATATTCTTAATCATAGTGTCACATTCTTCATCCTTGGCATATTCAGCTCTTATTTCATCCAACCAATTTGGAACAACAACCATGGCGGCACAAGTGGTGTGGTCGTCATCTTTACGTGAAAGAGCATCTGCGACGACATTTTCCTTCCCTTTTTTGTGTAATATTTCCAAATCGAATGCAGACAACTTCTCCATCCATTTCTGTTGCTTTGTTGACAAAGTCTTTTGCTGAAGTAATAATTGCAGACTATTGTGGTCAGTTCGAATTGAAAATTTACTTCCAAGCAAGTATTGGCGCCACTTAGTTAATGCATGTATGATGGCGAGCATTTCTTTTTGGTATGTTGATTTTAGCCCTTCTCGTTTATTCAGTTTGCGACTTTCGAATGCTATAGGATGGTTATCCTACATTAATACAGCTCCAATTCCGAAACCCGAAGCATCACATTCAACTACAAATGATTTGGAAAAGTCGGGTGTTGCAAGTACCGGTGTGGTTGACATCACTTCTTTTAATTTCTCAAAACACTTATCTGCTTGATTATCCCATTGAAACGCATTCTTTTTTAGTAAATTAGTCAGGGGTGTTGTTAATTGTGCGTAATTTTTTATAAACCTTCTATAATAACCGATGAGACCTAGAAATCCTCTTAGCTTCGATATGTTCTTGGGTCTAGGCCATTCTCTGATTGCCTTAATTTTGTTGGGGTCTACTTTGACTCCCTCCCTAGATATAACATGTCCCAGGTATTCAACTTCCTTCTGCCCGAAGGTGCACTTTGACAACTTAGCATAAAATTGATTCTTTTCTAACACCGATAGTACCGTCTCCAAATGTTTGAGATGTTCCTTCCACGTCTTGCTATAAACGAGAATATCGTAAAAAAAAACTAATACAAACTTCCGCAAATATGGGTGGAAGAGATCATTCATGGTAGCTTGGAAAGCCGCTGGTGCATTTGTTAGTCCAAACGGCATGACTTTGAACTCATAATGTCCTTCATGGGTTCGGAAAGCTGTTTTCTCGACGTCTTCTAATCTTACTCGTATTTGGTAATAACCTGATCTTAAATCTAATTTTGAAAAATATTCTGCACCATGTAACTCATCCAACATCTCATCAATGAATGGAATTGGAAACTTATGTTTAATCGTGATTTTATTCAACCCTCTATAATCTATACATAGTCGAAAAGATCCATCTTTCTTCCTAACTAACACCACTAGAGCAGCATACGGGCTTCTACTCTTTGTTATGATCCCATGCTCCGATACCACTGTAACGTCTGTCCTGTACGTTAGATGCCTGGGCAGCTAATTACTCAGTTAATTCCTGAATTCCTGATTGTTTCTCAATGTAAGAGATATAAATATTTATTAATATATGATGAATGATGATTACAAGGCTGAGGTGGTGCTCCTTTAAATAGGAGTTGACTGGCCACGCCCATTTAGAGAGACACGTCCTTTGGAGAATGATGCCTCTTCATTTCATTTAATTAATTATTTAACTAATAATTATATTCATAATTAAATAAATAAAACAATAACTTATTCTAATTAGTTATGAACTAAGATTCATAACAGTTTCAACCTAAAATGAAACATCGGATTCTCAAAGAGCTTTATCCAACTCCGATTATCACAGTAGACACTGTTCGCTCCCATCCTTTGCTTGGACAAGCTCACAAGAAGCTTCCTAAGCCATATAGCTTCTCACGTAGCTGTGCTAGATGCCATATATTCTGCTTCTGTTGAGCTTAGTGCTACTGAGTTCTGCTTCCTGCTACACCAAGAAACCATCCCTGATCCAACACTGAAGCAGTACCTGGAGGTACTTTTCCTGTCCACTAAACTGCCTGCCCAATCTGCATCTGTGAATCTACGTAATCTGATGTCATCTCCTCAAGTATATTTCAACCCATACCCGACTGTGCCACGCACATATCTTAGAATGTGCCTTGCTGCTGCTCAATGTACCCTTTTCGGCTCTACCATGAACTGGCTAAGAGTATGGACAACGAAACAAATGTCTGGCCTAGTGTTAACCAGATACATGAGAGACCCAATGAGCTGCCTATACAAGGTGGGGTCGACTTCCTTATCCCCTGATGCATCTATCTTCTTCTAATTGGTGATCATGGGCGTAGTCATGGGCCAACAATCCTGCATTCTGAACCTCTTCAGAATATTTGTAGCATATCTCCCTTGCCCAAGGAAGATCTCCCCATTCTGCTGCCAAACTTCCAATCCTAGAAAATAGTGCATCAACCCCATATCCTTCATGTCAAATTCTGCTGCAAGGTTCCTCTTGCAGTGTTTTATGAGCCTTGATGATCCTATCAAAAAGAGATCATCCACATAAAAAACCACAATGAGAGGCTCATCCTCTACCATCAAATAGTAGAGGTTGGGATCTGCATCACTCTTGACGAATCCCAACCACGGCAAGTAACTGTCAATTCGACATACCACGCCCTGGGTGCCTGCTTGAGCCTGTATAGGGATTTCTTCAATCTGCACACATGAGTGCGCTTCTCATGAGTCAAAGCCTTTAGGCTGTTCTATATACACCTCTTCTTCTATCACCCCGTTCAAGAATGTTGTCTTGACGTCCATTTGGTGAATCTCCCATCCCATCTAAACTGCTAGGAATATAAGAGATCTGATAGAGGTATATTTGGCAATTGGGGCGAAGGTCTCTTCATTTATTCCTTCTTTCTATGCACACCCCTTTGCCACGAACCTAGCCTTATACTTCTCTACATGGCCATCTGCAGCATACTTGATCTTGTAGATCCATCTGGAACCTACAATTGATTTGTCTTCTGGCCTCGGCACTACCTCCCAAACATCATTTGTCATGATAGAACTAAACTCTTCTACCATGGTATCCACCCACACCTAATGTTGTGCGGCTTCCTGAAAGCTGGAGGGTTCTGCAACCTGAGCTACTAAAGCTTGATATTTGTCAGGCTGCCTCTGTTGTCTCTTGTCCATTGTAGGAGTTTCTATAAACTCCTCTGCATCTCTCAATGTCTGACGAACTTCCTTGCTGGCTCTACCACTAGTGGTGGGAGGTTCAATAAGTTCCTCCTCCTATCCTTGCTGCTCTGTTTGCTGAGAACTCCCCGGATCTCCTACCCCTGAGGAAATACTGGTACTAGTCACTGTACTTGATCCTTGTGATTGTCCTCTTGTTGGTCCCACTAGCTGTCCTCGTTGCTGGACTAACGGAACTTCCGCTGACTAATTTTGATCCACCCATAGGCATCTCTCGAGATCTCCTAAAAGCTCTGCCCTCCATGAACTTTACGTCTCGTCTCACTACAATCTTCCCACTGCTAGGAACGTAGATCCTGTATGCCTTGGAGGTCTCGCTATACCTGACGAGTAACCCCTTCTCTGCAGTCTGATCCAATTTGCTGCGTTTTTCATCTGGCACGTGGCAGTAAGCCACACTCCCAAAAATCCTCAAGTGACTCACTTCAGGCTTCTTTCCTGTGAAGAATCCCTCTGGCGTTTTCTTCCCAAATGCTCTATGAGGAGTTTTGTTATGAATGTACATTGCTGTGTTACATGCCTCTGCCCATAAAAGGCTGCGCAGATCTTGATCATACAACATAGCCTTTGCAGCGCCAACTATTGTTTTGTTTTTCCACTCTGCTACTCCATTCTGCTGAGGATTATATGGAGTTGTCCATTCTCTTTTGATGCCTTCCTTTGTGTAGAAATCCGTGAAATATTTATCAATGTATTCTCCACCATTATCTGAGCAAATCACCTTGATCTTCTTCCCTGTCGCGTTCTCTACGAGTACCTTAAACTCTTTGAATTGATCAAAGACCTCATCTTTGGTCTTTAAGAAATAGATCTAGGTCTTTCTGGAATGGTGGTCAATAAAGGTGACGAAGTATTCGCCACCGCTAAGAACTCTAGTGACATAGAGCCACAAATATCTGAGTGTATCAATCCCAACACGCCATTTACTCTACTGTCACTTCTTGGGAGTGCTGCCTTCGCGTACTTCCCAAGTACGCATCCTTTGCATACATCGTCATGCTCCGTACTAAGAACCGGAACTCATGTTACAGTTTCTCTGAGCATCTTGAGTGCTCCATGGTGTAAATGTCCCATCCTCCTATGCCACATTTCATTCAACTCCTTCCCACTGCTACTGTCACTACCTATTGGTGCCATTGGAGAATCGAGCTGCAACTGGTATAATTTGTTGCTTCGAGCTCCAATTTGTTTCACCTTCTTCCAGTTTGAGTGTTTGACACATACTTTCTTCCCTACAAAGTGTACATCGTACCCATTGTCCTGCAACTGGGACACTGAAATTAGGTTCATACCCAATCCAGACACATGCAATACATTAGTAGCGCTGGTGCTGGCCCTTGTCTCCCTCTAAAACTCTATGGTGCCTCTCCCTACAGGAGTACATTTAGTTCTATTGCCCATAGTGATCTGAAAGTCCATCTGCTCCTTCTAGTAGCTAGAGAAATATTCTCTAACTCCTGTCATATGAGCTGAAGCTCCACTATCTATATACCAAACACCAAGTGAAGCTGATCCTGATAGGCGATCAAATTCATCCTCCAACCTAGAAGATAAATCTGAATTATCCTGACTGTTAATTCTATCCATGATTTTTTTGTGCTATTTCTCTTTCCTCCTGACGCTGAATCTGCTTAGTAAACTGCTGCAAAAATTACTGCGTCCAGCTAGAGATCTTCTTTGCAAGAAATGTGGGGATGCTCCCTCTGCCTCTGGACTTCCTTGATCAAGTTTTTCTATCTCTTTCTCATAAAACGTTGGTTTTCCTTAAGAATTACAACTTCCTGGCCAAGGCACTGCGTTGCCCTTTGAGGATTTGAACTGCTGCTCACGGAGCAACGAACCTCTTCCTTTCTCTGCTACTGAGCGCTCCGACTGATCATGTCTGCTCTGATACCATGTGAAAATTTCATTTATTGCAATAACTAAAAAATATTCTTCTAACTGTCAATTTGATTATGTAGTTTATTTTCTACGACAAATATCGAATAAATTTACTATTGCAATTTTCACAATAAATTACTGCGAAAAATAAAATGCTAGAAATAGAGAAATTCTAGCACACACATAGAAAACATTAGCACGGTTATTTTTGGAAAATTGTCCCCAGAAAAACCCAACGTGGGAAAACCAGTGCAGCAGATGAGGTTTTTCTTACTAATCTTCAACAACTAATCTGAGTATAAAAATTCTAACAATTTAAACAGAGGAAAAATACTGAGAGAAGTTCTATAAGAAATTTCTCACTCTCCACAGCGACTTCTTGACCTCGAGATGGACCCTCTGCCCATACGGTGGTGCCTCTGCGTCACTCTCTACACAGAGCTTTAGTGGACTACGCTCTTCCTCACGTTGCCTCTTCTTGGATTCAAAAATCTGCCTTCTTGACTCCTACTGCTACCCTCTCTCTCTCACCTGCTACTCACCCTCTGGCTCTATCTCCTCTGTTGAATCACAACCATTGAGAAAATCGATTTTCCTGGGCAACTGAGTAACTGCACTGGTGTGTTCTCCATCTACCCATCGACTTCTTCTTATAATCTTCTGTTGGAGCATCAGCGACCAAGATTAAAATATAATCGATGGGCCAAATTATTTTCCTTTCGATCCGTGTGAGTTTCTAGAACATTCACACCATGACTTAATTAATTTTGATTAATTAATCATATTTCCTAAGTTTAGACTTAGGAAATATTAAAAACTGACTAATAAATCTAATTAAATCACCTCTAGGTGGAATTTCCAGAAACGATTTCTGGGTATTGGAGAATACATGTATTCTAGCCTCTCCACCAAATCTCGTGGCTAGAACGATGCTACAAAAACTAACACAAAGGGGTCTTCATCTTATGACTAATAAATCTAATTAAATCACCTCTAGGTGGACTTTCCAGAAACGATTTCTGGGTATTGGAGAATACATGTATTCTAGCCTCTCCACCAAATCTCGTGGCTAGAACGATGCTATAAAAACTAACACAAAGGGGTCTTCATCTTATGACAATGACTCTTTTGACTCCTTGACCTAGGACAAATCCTAGAAGCACTCAATGGGTGCTTGACTTCTAAAATAAAATACCTTGAGCATGAAACCCATGCTCCAAAAAAAAATAATAATAATTTTTCTTTCATTTTACAATATACAAATATCAAAAGTACATTTCATATTTATGAAGACTGAACCTAGTTACACATTTTTGAACACTTCCTCTTAACTAGGGAGTTATTCATAAATGGTACATGGACATTCTCAATTTGAAGAGATCTCATAAGAAGAGTCGGATTGGTAACCCATCTGTTTAGCATCATAGCAACCAACATTGTCACATAGCAAGGCCTTGACTAACAACTCTCTCTCTCCACAAGATCAGAGCACAATGCTGGCGAGACCAATGATTTATAGACACCATAATCATTGTCTCACAAGGCACATACTCCATCCGGGTGTTCATAGAGTATGTCCTTCCTTGGACTATTCTTATCTTGGATGGCTAATCCTCAAAGAATATCGGTCCTTGACTACTCTTATCTTGGATGCCCTATCTCATCCTCAAAGAATATCGAATGGCAGATGCTTACCCAGTCCTCCATTCTGTCTTCCCAAGTGAAGACAAGAATGATGTGCCTATCTCTCCCTCTTAACCAGGGAGGATATATCAATCAAACCAAGCTTGTCTCTCAAATACACAAGCTTCTTATTAGGAAGATATTTTGTCAAGATGTCAGCTACTTGCTCATCGGTGGAGATACATTGTAGCTACAACACACCTTCTTGTACTAGCTTCCGGATGTAGTGATACTTGTTGTTTATATGCTTTGTCTTTCCATGAAACACTGGGTCTTCAGACAATATTATACAACTGGTGTTATCACAATGTATCACTGTAGGGTTAATTGGTCCTTTGAATAAGTCGAACAACAACTTCCTCAACTAGACAATTTCTCTGCTCACTTCACAGGCTGCAATATATTCAGCCTCAATGCTACTCAAAGCAACCATATCTTGCTTTCTACTCATCCATGAGATCATGGAGGATCCCAAACTAAAGTATCCTCCTGTAGTGCTCCTTCCATCCTGCTCACTACCTCCCCAGACAGAATCTTTATATCCAATTAAGTGGACATCATTCCTCCTATCATATTTCAGGCAGTAGTGGAGTATTCTTTGCATATATCTCAGTGTGCTTGGCTGCTATCAAATGATCATGCTTCGACTCCACTTGGAACTGACTGAGAACATTCACTGCAAAACATATGTTTGGTTGAGTATTCACCAAGTACATCAGTGAGCCAATCAATTGTTTGTACTTGGTAGGATCCACTAGGCTAGATTCGAAACTCCTTAGTCTCTTCAAGTTTGTGATCATTGGGGTTGTCATTGGTTTTCAATCCATCATGTCAAACCTCTTCAACATCCCGATCACATACTTCCCTTGACCTAGGTAATCTCATCAGGTCATTGCCAAACTTCTAGTCCCAAATAATAGTGCATCAGCCCAAGATCCTTCATATTGAATTATGTTGCTAGCTGCTTCTTTCATTCTTGCATTTGACCTTCCGCACTTGTCAAGAGAAGATCATCCACATTTAGAAGAATGATTACAGGCTCACCTCTTACAACATTGAAGTAAAGGTTCGGATCAACAAAACTTTTTGTGAAGCCCAATATTTGAAGGTATGCATCTATCCTTGCATACAATGCCCTTGGTGCTTGCTTAAGGCCATATAATTCCTTCTTCAACTTGCAAACTTATGCCTCTCTATCTTTGACTTCAAATCCCGTTGTGCTGCATCCTTCTTGCTGGCCTCTCCATTGCCTGGTACGAATCTTCCTCTCTGATTTATGTATTATCGGCCTCAGATTAGTGTAATCTCTCGTTGATCTGCCCCTCACTTGCACTGCAAGCTCATTCGAAAATTCTCAGCAAACCGTGCCCTAGAATTTCAACTTAACTCAAGTGCTACCACTCTGTGTGTTTTCTCCAACTGACCCCAAGCCTTCCGTTAATACTTTTCTCGTTGAGAAATCAACGACCGTGATCTAATCTCTAATCAACGACTAAGATTAGAAAAAGCTTGATCCACGTCACTTAGAACATTCTCACCACATGTAAATTAATTCACTTTAATTTTTTAATTTCCCTAAGTTAGACTTAGGGTCCTCATTAAAAAATTTAATTATTTGAATAACTTTTACACCGGGTGGAATTTCTCCAAATGATTTCTGGGTCTTTGAGATCTCATGTGTTCTAGCCCCTCCACAATGTTTCAGAGCTAGAGCACATTCAATGCTACCCAAAATATCAACACTCCCTCTTAGTGAGGAATGTGTTGTAGCTGCACATCAACCACTGAAGCATCACCCTGATCTCTAGTATCGGTCTCTTACGCTGTTGATGCTTGGCCTGCTGCCCTCCATCCACTGCGTTGTTGCTTTCTGTACTATTGCCCATGACTCTGCCACAGTCACTGCTACATCTGTACTACAACTCCCTCTCAAATCACTGCATCATGCTGCCTATAGCACTGCCACTGCTAACTGCTGCACTGCAACTTAGTTGCTGAGAAGCAACTGAAGGACAATCACCGAACAACTGACAGACAAGTCAGTCTCACTGCATCTCATCACTGAAGCACCCTATGCTGCTGCTCTGCACTGTCTCTCTAGAGCCTTTGCGCTGCTGTTGCTCTGCACTACGTAAGCAGTGCCCCTCTGCGCTGCTGAAGTCCCATCAGCCTCTGTGCTGCTGTTGCCTCTCCTCTGCGCTGCTCTAGTCTTCAGCTTTCAAGCACTGCCTTGTGCCTTTCAATGATCCTCTACATCCACTGACTCTAGTCATCCTACTACTGTCTTAAGGCTCCCATAGCTCGTATGTGATCCAAGAGTTTGGGCACCTCAAGGATCCCACCATCACCATCTATAGCTCGATCTACAGATCTATGTCGCTCCATCTCTTCTCTCAAGGTACATGAGCACTCATGGCCACATCATCATCACTGCCATCATCCCCTTTCGCTGCTGCTGTCTTGGAATCTCAATCTTCCTTGCCCTTCTTTTTAGGACAAGTATTGGCGAAGTGTCCAATTCGCCACATCTGAAGCACTAGACCTTAGATAGGTCCTTCTTCTTCTTCCCTTGCTGCATCTGTCCCTTAAATGCTAGGGCGCATCTTCCTCCTCCTCTTTCTTAATTTTGACTCCTCCGCTGCTGAATTCCCTCTTGGTTATCCTCTTGATCTCCTCCTGATGAAGGATTGCCCACATGTCCCCCCCTAGTTTAGGAGTTGTGCTCTACCTAGGATACTTTGGACAAAGGTCTCCCACTCATTGGTGACTACATTTTCGGCAGTCCTCACCATGAGTCCGTCATCAAGAGTTTCCCCCATGGCAATCAACTAGTCTCGGATAGTCTGCAATCTAAAGAGGAAGGAATCGATCTCCTCTCCCTTGTGCATTTGGAATATCTGCCTCTGATTCTGCAGAAACATCTTCCTCTAGACGGAGCTACCTTGATACAACGTGGTCAACGCTGTTCACACCTCGTTTACCTTCTTCTTCTCGGCAATATGTGGGACCATGTGATCTTTCACTCCATCCATGATCAAGCGTTTAGCTCGCGCTTGATTCTCATTGAACTTCTTCAGAGCATCAGCATTGGTCAGCACAACCATGACGTTCTCAGTGTGGTCTCTGATGCCATACTCCTCAAGGACTGTCAAGATTCTGGCTTTCTAGATAGCAAAGTTAGACACACCGTTTAACCTATCCCGATCTCTTAGTCCATATGGGGCCATCTCTGCTCAAACTGTCGAAGTAAGTGCTCTTCTCTTTTCTACTGCTGCTACACTTAGCAAAAGACCGAATCTGGGTTTCTTGGCGATAGAAACCCTCTAGAGAGTATGATCCCTCTGACAAATGACTTTCCTCCCAGAAACCCTCCGCCAGTTCTGTCAAATCAGCCCTCTACGATCACTCCTCTTGGTCGATTCTCAGATTTCTTGGCAAGAAAATCTGCTGAGGGACTATTTCCCCTTACTTTGTCAACTTTGCTAGGCACTATTCTGCACCGACATAATCGATGCCCCACTAGCAACTTCGAAGATTAGAAACTGTACTTCCAGCCCCGATAACCAGCACAACGTCACTCCAACTTGAACTGCCTAACCCTGTAGGGCCGGCATTAGCCTCTGCATTAGCTCAACGTGAGCTTGACAGACTCTGCGTCACCCTCTAGGGCCTGCGTTAGCTCTGCGTGAGCAGACTGGCTCTGTGTCACCCTTTTGCTAGGTCTGCGTTGTCCCTTTGGTGCTGCGTTGCCTCTTCCTGGATCTATGAGCTTCAGTTGCCCTCCTGCAGCAAAACTCTTCAACCCCTTGCTGATGGATTCAACTTGATCTGCAATCGCTTTGATACCATGTGAAAATTTCTGAACACAGAAACCCTACTGCAATATATTGATTTACTTCTCCTACTTGTTTTGTTATTTACAAGTTATTTAACTGAAACATTCAGAAAAACATCAAAGTAAACACAACTGCAACCTACACATACATACAGATCATTTACTGAAACATAACGCACATATGACAAAGGACACACATGATTTTTCGGACAAACGTTCCCGAAAAAACCCAATGCGGGAAAACCGGTGCAACAACTCTAAAAGGGTTTTTATTATTAAGCAGAATCTGATACATCAAGGGCACCAGTAGTGGTTTGCTCGACAGAGAATTTCACGACAGTTGTACATTATCACTCGGAGACAGAAAATATGGCTGATTCAAACCCTCAAGGGAATTACTGAATACGGGCCCTTTCTGGCCCACTGGAACCCCAACGCTGTCTTTTCAGCCTCTGCGTTAGCCTCTCCTACCCAGCGTAGCCTCTTTGTAGCACAGACTGCCCCTGCGTCACCCTTCTGGGCTTAGCGCTGCCTCTGCATCACCCTGAAGGCTCTGCTTTAGCCTGGCTGGGCTACGTCCTTCCTGTTGGCCTTTGACTGCTTGGTACGGATCTGCCTCTCTGTTTTATGTATTCTCGGCCTCAGATTAGTGTAATCCCTCGCTGATTTTCCCCTCACCAGCACTGCAAGCTCACTCGAAAATTCTCAGCAAATCGCGTCCTAGAATTTTGACTTAGCTCAAGTGCTACCACTCTCTGTGTCTTCTCCAACTGACCCCAAGCCTTTCTTTAATACTTTTTTCATTGAGAAATCAACGACCGTGATCTAATCTCTAATCAATGGCTAAGATTAGAAAAAGCTTGATCCACGTCACTTAGAACATTCTCACCACATGTGTAAATTAATTCACTGTAATTTTTTTTAATTTCCCTAAAGACTTAGGGTCCTCATTAAAAAATTTAATTATTTGAATAACTTTTACACCTGGTTGAATTTCTCCAAACGATTTCTGGGTCTTGGAGATCTCATGTGTTCTAGCCCCTCCATAAAGTTTCAGAGCTAGAGCACATCCGATGCTGCCCAAATTCTCAACAGTGAGCAGTGCTCAAGAGAAGTTAGATCAAGAAGATTCTTGCAGAGAGAGGCAATGATAGATCATGTTGGAGATTTTCCTGAGCTGGGAATACATCATAGAGGAGACAGAGCGCTGTACACAGAGAGGCAGTGTAGCAGCTACATAGAGCCAACGCAAAGCCAACAGAGGTAGCGCTGCAGCCTTGAGGAAATCCGTGATTCAGCTAAGGATCAGTCAGATCTAGTGTCAGAGTGCCCGGGTGTGAGACCGGAGGGGCCAGAGATTAGTATCCAGCCAGCAGAGGAGCCAACAAGGAGAGGTGACGCAGTCCCCACGCAGAGTGACGCTCATCAACTCAGTGTTTAGCCAGCTCAGATTTTTCAGTGTCAGTGTGAGGTAATCCTCACAAGCTCTTTGTCAATCAGATTCTCTATGTGGATGGCCAGTAAGGCATCACAGATTGTATTCAGATCTTCCACATAATAATACAAACCGTTAGTTGCTGCACCGGTTTTCCCACGTTGGGTTTTTCCAGGGACATTAGTCCAAAAATAACGGTGTTGTGTCTATTGTTTATTCTTGCTCAGATCTTGTTTCCGCACTTATTTATTTTCCGCAGTGTAATGTTGTGAAGGCTGTAGTGTATGGGTTTCAATATTTACCGTAGAAAACAATAAATAACTTGTACAAGTAATTAACAAGTAGAAGAATTCTCATCGGTTGCTGCAGTAGGATTCCGATAGCGGAATTTTCACAGCTAGCTGATCCAGGGTGATGTGACAACATGTAGCAAGGTCCAACAGTGCACAGAGATGTGCAACGGGGTGGAGTTGTATGCCATGGGGCATGAGGATATTTGGTTTTATGCAGCAACGTGCAGGGTTGCACTGCGGACCGGGGGAGTGCTGCTAGCAGGGAGACTACTTGATGAGAGCGTTAGGCATGCCATTGAGGGGAACATACCCAGGTTTGGAGAGCGGTTCAGTGATGGGGCTGATCAGGAGTGTCCACACGGGTTCTCGACCATACCCGCCGGAGCCTAGGCATCTCTCACTCATTGGCATTGAAGGCAGTTGAGGGGAGCCTTGTGTCTAATTGAGGCCTACATTGTGGATAACAAGACTTGGGAGATTTGCTTGAGACGACTCTATGAGATTTAGTGCATCAGAGGCATGATAGGGATTCCCCGGTGGAGGAGTAGGGTTGGTACGCGAGTTAGCAGCCACGGGATAAGAGATGAGGTGATCTTCTACAGGGGTGGTATATAGTTCATCTCTAAGCCCACACTTGGGGAGCTGATCATGGGGGAGACATGTCCCTCTACTTCAGTAGAGCTTGTTGGGATCTTGCATGAGCAGGGGATACCGTGTATAGCTGATGTTGTTTTCCAGTGGATATCTGAGCTTCAGACACTGTATTGGCACATTACCAAGGGTGCGGATGACAGACTTAGGGGTGATGATTGGCTGGAGAAGGACAAATCTGCATACACTGAGTCGGTTGCAGGCATTAGACATCTGTCTATTATCAACATTCAGGGATTAGTTGTATGGCACGTGGGGTTCCCAATGGACATCAATACTACACAATGGTAGGTGGCAAGAATTGGAAGCGATGGAATTTCAATTTGGCTTTGGGTTCCAAGCATCCATTCGTGCAGTAGACCACCTTTTTCCGGAGAAATCACAGAGATGACAGTGATAGGACGACATCTCCCTTAGGAGGTCAGGTTGGGGATCATTAGGATTTTCACTTTGGACCGAGGACTTTCCCTACTATTGTTTCGGCTAGAGACCAAACAAGGATTGGTAGATGATGGCTTTGATGGGATGCCCTGGCAGGATCATCTGCAACACTATAGAGTTGTCCTTTATTGGGGTTGTGACAGAGGATTACGGGAGTGGTTGAATTTGCAGGAGCGTGAGGGGATCACAGTCATGTCTAGACTAGGGCAACGCCTACACGTTGACCTCACTTCGAGATTAGTATGTGGCCATGGAGGTACAGGGCAGAGCAGTGGGGTCACAGACTTTGGAGAGAGGGTTCCCACTAGGGAAGGACATCCAGGTATTTTGTTGAGTCTCAGTTTGGCAGCAGGCATGATACCTCTCAGGGACTTCCCGAGATGGGATAACACTTCACATGTGTGGTCTTCTGACCAACAGGACGTGCTTGGCCCCCACATATACTACACCATCAGGTTCCAGGAGGGGAGGATGCCGTATGAGTACTATGGGAAGACGACCATAGTCAAAGTGGCGTAGACTCGACATGGTGGTATCCTTTTGAGATTAGAATGAGACCCCAGTATTACAAGGATTGGCAGTTCATCCACCTTTAGGGACGAGCTGGTCTCTACAGGGGGAGGTCGTGCAGATCTTCCATTGGGGTTCAATTCTATGGAGAGAATTTGGTTCCCTAGAGATTCACTGACGAGTCAGTGGCACATTTGGGACCTTGGTATTGTTTGCAGTGATAGTTGGGTTAGCAGGGAGAGAGAGCTTGTTCGAGCATTGCTTGAGGACAAGCAATTTTTGGCGGGGAGGACTGTAATGTCCCCAATTTCGATTTTTCCATTTGAGGAGGTCAACAAAAATTTTGTGGGTGGTGCTAAGCATAGCACAATTTTGAAATTCAGGCATTGGAGGAAATTTTGATATGGGAGGCATGAGGACTTAGGAGAATAGGAGAAATTTCAGCCTTGGTGGAAAGTGGGGACCACAAAAAGGAGGCAATTCGACCCTTGGAGATAATTTTCACTTGTGAAGGAAGAAAGAGAAAGAAAAGGGGGTGCGAGTTAGTGGAAAATGGGGTTCACCAAGAGAAAGAGGGACAACTTCTATAAATAAGGTGTAATGACCCATTCCCAAGTTGTACCCAAAACGATATTAGCATGTGAACGATATAGGCATTTGATAGCTACACCTGCCTATACCGCCCACATCGCACTAGTACATCCACCTACTAATATCAAAATTTCATAAGTGAGGAATTTAATATTAAGATTTTGGATTAATATTAAATTTTAACTAAGTAAAAATTATGTAAAAAGGACTAATAAAGGAAAATGACATAATAAAGTTAATTCATTAAGTAAAGACACATACTCCATACATAAGACAACCATATAAGTCACCTCCATAAATATATTCGTACCCACATTAATGTGGATCACATCCCCATAAGAACATGTAATACCAACATTTAGGTGGATAAGACCTCGAGAAGAAAGAGGCGGTAGGTGAAGATTATTTAAATCCACATTAATGAAAAGATCACACCATCATAAATACATATAATATCACCATTAATAGGGGAAAAGACCTCGGAGGTTGGAGGCGGTGGATGGAACTTATTTAAGGGAGGTAATATGGAGGTTTTGGAAAAGGAAGGAAGGGAATTCTGCTGAAATACTGTGAGATTGAACTGCATATTGGGAGATTGAACTGCTGGGAGTCTCTGTTCTTCTTGGATATCTGGGCACGGGGGCAGAGGAGACATCCTCTGGGTCTGGGATTATTCCCGGATTGGCTGGGAGGACTTGGTTGTTTCGATAAACTGTTTATCTATCTAACATCTGCATCACGGGAGGAGAGCCATCATCAAAACCATCAAACCATCAACTGTGTACCAGGTATTTCTCCTACGTATTTGATTGTTTCTCAATTTAAAATTTCACTGCTGATTTCATTACATACATTACTGCTGTATAAAATTTTCTGCAAATAATTCTCTATGTATGGAACCTTACATTTCATTTCATGGAAAGACATCACTGATTCTGAATAACTTGTCTGCGAATTAAATTTCTGTGTATGCCAATTAGTTTTCTGAGGAAGGAGCATTACATAAGGCAAGGAGGCCTTCATTTGGTATCTTTTGACAATCTAACTTTTGAACACAAGTTTTCTTGAGCTATTTAGCCAAGTAAACCAATGTTGTTTAATGTGAAAATTCTACTGTAGTATCTTGGTTTACTTCTCCTACTTGATCAAATTAACAAGTTATCTTCAGAAAATAAGATTTAGAAAATACTGAAATAAACACAACTAACAGTCTACACATGCAGATCATTTACTGATTTTTGGACATAAGTCCCCAGAAAAAACCCAAAGCGGGAAAACCGGTGCAACAGATATGAGGGTTTATTATTAAGTAGATTATGAGTACAACAAATCTGGGCACCAAATCTGGTTCACCCGACAGAGAAAAATAGATCTAAGATCTGCAGCTAACCTGTTGTTCTGAGACCAAAATTTTGACTTATCCACACCCTCAAACGGGATTTACAAGACTCAGCTCGGATCTGGCCCTAGAAACCCTAGCGCTACCTCTGAAGCCCCAGCGTCAGCCTTGCTAGGCTTTGCGTGCCTCTGCGCTGCTCAGATAGGGATTGTGTAACCCAGAGTGGGTGACGCAGTCCTTATGCTGCCTCAGGAGGCCTCTGCGTAACTCTGAAGCCCTCTGAAGCTGTAGCGCTGCCCCTTCCTGGGCCTGCGTAGCGGCTGAAGCCTCTGCGCTGCGCAACTGCTGTGTAGCTGCTGCCGCTGTCCTTGCTCCTCTGCGCTGTCCTTGAAAGCTGCTACTCTGCCTCTTGCTGACTCTTGGCTTTAGGATCAGATCATCCCCTCAGCCAATACTACCCCTCGCTGCAGAAAACTCCTCCGAAAATTCTTGGCAAACCCTGTCCTAAACTTCCAGCTTAGTTTCTCAGCTCTGCATCTGTGTGTGTGTCTCCAACTGACTCTCAAGCCTTTCTCTTATACTTTTTTGATGATCTCATCAACGGTCGAGATTAAAACACTCATCACGACTTAGATTAAAAAACTGCTTGATCTGTGTCATTTAGAACATTTCAGCATATGTGTTAATTAATTCACTTTAATTATTTAATTTTCCTAAGTTTAGACTTAGGAAATCCATTAAAATAATTAATTATTTGAATAACTTGAACACCAGCTGAAATTTCTCCAAACACTTTCTGGGTTTTGGAGTTCAAGTGTGTCTTAGCCCCTCCACAAAATTTCAGGGTTAGAGCACACCCGATGCTACCCCAACTACACAAAATCTCAACATTTAACACAAGGAATTCCCAACAAGAATTCCACCTCTACCTTCGGTGAACTTCGAGTGTCACCCTAGGAGAGTATTTCAAAACTTAGTGGGGAGATATTTGCTGGAGTTCGTGGGACGCATCAACTCTTGCTTCAGCTAGTTCGAACTTCTAGGATGATGCAGGGCAAAAACTAAAACCACTGGGTTGAGGGAGTTTCAAGGGGAATTGTGGCCAGCGAATTGAGGAGAAATTTCATTGAGGGTGGACCAACATTTGTGGAGAATTTCGGGGCTGGAAGTTGTTGCTCGTAAGAGAGCCAAACTCACCATTTTAGGGCCTGCGTAGAAGTATTACTAGGCAGAATTTGTGGGGCTGGATTTGTCTTATTTATGCTGGGATTTGGAAGGAATTTCACCCACATCTTCTAAAGGAAATTTGCAGGGAAATCCTACAACGAATTGAGAAGGAATTGGTGACATATCCAACAGTTTGAATTGTGGGGGACGTAAAAACTGTCAAGGAGGGTGTAGCACCAAATTTGGGTAATTCCGGGAGGTTGTAATTAGCCCAAATCATTTCTGGGTTTTGCTGGACTAGCCTCAAGGAGTCTGCTCCTAATTTTGCAGAATTTTTGGAGGAGTTTTGCTGCCCCAAACAACATGATTATTTAACAGTGAGTTAGGAGGAGTGAGCTCAAATTTTAGGTCCCAAGTGGTCGGTAGAATTTGCCAAAACCCTTACTGGGTTTTATGTGGGGAGGCTCTAGCAAAAATTTCAGAAATTTCTGGGCACTTTTGAGGTGTCAAATACAGGGTTGTTTCCAGTTGCAGCAGCAGTTTACAGTGTACACCAGGCATGGCGCAGTTTCTTCTGGGAGCTTTTCTGACAATTGGAGCCATTGATTTTTCACCTAGCTTTGGCCTTGCTTCTTGTAGCAAGCCTAGGTTTCTCTTATCACAATTAATGTACTCTTAATTTATTATATTAATACAATGGCTCAGAGTTTTTGCCCACATTTCAGTCTTTATTTGTGTATGGTTGTGTATGCTTGAAATTTATAGCTGTAGATAGTCCTTTGCTTCTGCTATCTTTTGTATTTTTCCATTTGGAACATTCCAATATTATTACCAATATGAGTATTAAAATTAATAATATTATTAAAACCAACCATTATAACACTATTATTTTTAATAATAATACTATATCACTTAACAATTAACTAAACATTTTATTAACAAGATTAAACTAATTAATAATACTAATAATAATTATTTAATTAATTAATCAAAATTTTAACGTAACTAGTTATTAAAAAATCTGACCTTACTAACTAACTAAAAATTCTGATGAATAATAACTTATAGTTATATTAATAAATCTGACCTAACTAACTTTTAATGATTATGGACCATTAATTAACTATAATTTATTTTTAATAGTAATAAAACTATCAATAATTACATTAATAATAATATTAAGAATATTACTACTGATACTTATATTAATAAAGTAAATATGAATATTAAAATTAATAATAATATTATTAAAACTAACAATTATAACATTAATATTAACAATATTATTATAATATCAATACTTTATCACCTAATACTTAACTAAACATTAATTAACAAGATTGAACTAATTAATAATATCAATAATATTTAATTAACTAATTAATTAATTTAAAGATCCACTTTATAAATGTAATTAATTATTAATAAATCTGACCTACTTAACTAACTAAAATTTCTGATTAATAATAAATAAATAATAGTTATATTAATAACCTTGTTAACCTAATTCCCCTTTTCTCCTCTTCTTTTTTACCATGTCTAACCTCCGGGATTCCTTTCTCCCCTTCTATTCCTCTTCAATCATTCTTTTTAATAATTTTTCCTAATAGTCAATTCTATTAGCCGTTACCAATCATTCTATTTAAGCGGGTTCTGCACACTTGCTCTCACAAACAGCTCATGTGTCTCTAATGATGGGTTCAACATCCACCCTGTTGACCACACTTCGTCAACTACCCCATAGCAGTACACCCCCCATTTTTTCAAATGGGATTCGTCATGTTCGACGTGGTTGCGCCATTCAGATTCCATCATCAGTCATCAGTCGACAGTTTTATAATGATGTAAACCCATTCTGCATGTTATGATGTAAATGATTTCAGTAAGACCATCAATGTATGTAACAACCTAGGTAAGCCTAGTATGTTGTTGATGATCTCTATCCTAGGAGGTTTTTTGTCTCACTGATTCACGAAAGTGATCGGCAGAGTTTTTCCCTCCAGCCTCACCCCAAAGCTAGGGTAGATTTTGTCATCAGCATGCTAAGTGAGTCCTAGTGTTCTATCGAGTCCTTGTAAAAGTAGTTTGAACTACTTGGTCTACTAGATCATATGTTGAGTCGTAGAACTGGGTATTTATTTGAGGGTCTATACGAATGGGTTTTCCCCCTTCATGTATGTAAATGTATTATCTCATGTAAAAGAGGGTTGGAAAAATAATTATAATCCCCTTTTAGTCAATTAATTAAATTTTCTGGTCAATTAATTAATAAAATCTTAAACCAGAAATTTAATTAATTTAGGGTCCTAAGTTAGGATTAAATATTTAAAGGCAAAATTTGTGGGTCCTTGGAAAATGATTTTGAAAGCCCCAAGCCAAGGGAATATTGAGAATTTTAAGAAATATTGGACCCTTGGGCCCTGGTGGTTAAGTCAAGGTCAAAATTTTGGGGTAATTAACTCAAAAATAATATTTTTGAGTTAATTAAAACTGAATTAAATGATAAATTCGTTTTTTCCCCAAAATTTTAATTTCAACGCTCCGGATTAAAAGATAATTAAATCTTTTGGACGGTTGAGATTATTTTGACGAGGATCATCCAAACTAGCCGTTAGAGATCTAGTCCTATAAATTTAGAGGTCTTTGTCAGTATTGAGTCATCCGATCTCAGGATCGTGCACTTGCTCTTAGAAGCTCTTGTAAACTTTTTGAGGAATAAAGCATAAAGACTTTGGGGTTACAAATTTGGATGTTCCTTCTCAGATCTATGTGGTGAATTGTCTCTAAACTCTGCTACTTTGTTTCTTGTATCTTATGGTTGATGGCCTTCATGGATTAATCTGCATATAGGTATCTTATGCAGTTTTCTGGGTTTATAAAATAACATTCTGATTTTTCTGCAAAGGTCTCATGTTGTTTTCTTAAATCTCTATCAATCTAAGATTTGGATCTAAGTGTGCAGGGAATTTTTTTTTAAGATTGGGCGTCTGGGGAAGTCTTCGGTTGGACCAGCCGACTCCCAATAAACATAAATCTGATAAGCTCTTTATTTGTTAAATTTCGGGTCTATCTTACGATATTTGTGATTTTGCAGGGTTTCGAAGGCTTGTGCCTCTCACTTAAACTTTAAATTTCTGAAAATTGTGCTAAATGGATTCAGATCTGACCATGAGGGTTTTAAACTGTAAATTATTTGTAAATTTGTAAATTTCTTTAGGATTGTTAAGGTTTTGATCGTTAAAATTGGCGTGTGTGTCTTCAGATCTGGCTGTCTTTGCAGGTTACAGGTTCAAATCGAATTTTTTTTTTTAGATCTAAGGCAGATCTAGCCTCCAAAGGCCAGATCTGGCCTCAGAGCCTCCACTGTGGGCAAATTTGGGCGTTATTTTTAAAGGAGCGTTATAAATCTGAGCTTACATTGAAGAGTTTTTAAGTCGCTGGGTGATTTAAATGTGTTGGGTTCAATCGCTGTTCATTCTTACTCAATCTGCCCTCATCTGCTTTCTCTCACGCATCAAACCCTGTTCTCTCCACTGTCCAGATTTAAAAAACGTCCTCACTGCTGCCCATATTCACCTCTTGCTTCATTTCTTTCCTTGCCATCCAAGCTCTCTCACCTGCAAGCCAGCGTTTCCACCATCAGATTTTTACTCGTCGTGCCATTCTCCTTAGCCAGCGTTTCTCCTTTGCCTGCGTCCAAAATTTGCCCTCAAATCAACTCGTCCAAGCATCCAGCTCCTCCTCCATTCGAGCCACACCTCATCAGCTCCAGCGTCGAACCCTTTCTGCTCTGCTCCTGCAAAACGCATATAAAAAAAAAAAAAATAGCGTGGCTTTCGACCTGCGTTCTCTCTCTGCCGTCAAACGCATGACTGTCGATCCTCTTGTTGTGTCAGCGTTCCTTCTGCGGCTCCTCACGACCGTCGGGCTTCTAACCTGCAAGCAAAACGACAACAGCAGATAAAAAAAAAACCGCGTCAAGAAACTCTCATGCGTTGAATTTAATCGGGGTCCTTTCTCTTGTTTGAGGTTTCGTTTTTCATTTTTTAGCTGGGCCATAAATAGAAGTTAGCACTTAGTTCTCATTCGATTTTTTATTTTGCTGTGTTAGCCTAGGTGTAATTAAATTGTAGTTTAGTCATAGTTTTAGATTGTAATGTTAGGTCGTATATTTTTTAGGATTCGATTTGTATCATTAGACTTTAATTTTTAGATAGCGTAGGTTTTAGATTGGGTTGTTTTAATTTGTGTTTTAGTTTAGAATTTAATTTAAACTTTAGATTTAATTTAGATTTTAAATTTTGTTTAGTTTAAGTCTTAGCTTTTAGTTTTAACTTAGTTTAATTTTAACTTTAGGATTTAACCTTTAGATTAGATCTTTTACTTAGATTTAGAATTTTGTTTTAAAAAATAATAAAAAATTCAAAAAATCTTAAAAAATATATAAAATACAAAAAAACATAAAAAATTTTCAAATTTTCTATGGTCAAATGTGCAATTGAAATTTTTATCTAAAGTTTGGACTATAGAAATATTTTCTGGATCGAATTTAAGTGAAGCATCATAAATCTGGAAATATTACAAATCTCGGGCATTTTCATCTTGTGATAATATTGCTGTGGGGCCAAGATATTTTAATGCATGATTGTGGTGTCTTTCATTAAATATCATCGTAATCAATCGTGTTTTAATAAGCAACAGTTAATCGTCATTTACTCGTTTATAATTGCATAGCGGGATTTTGTTTGACTCCATAAGGCACTGGTCTTAAACGTGATATCTAATCTAGATCTGTGGAATCTCGTTCACTTTATAAGTATTTGATGTTTTAGTTGTGTCTCCTGTATTTGTCATCTTCATTTATAATAGGGTCTACCTCCCTTAACTTGCGAGGAGACAGTTTAAAGAGAGAGACTGGGGATAAGAGTGACAGCCCCCAGTCTGAGCCGTTGTCGCGGTGCCCTGAACAATCTGTGCGACAACACACCCAAAACATTGGTTGTTTCAATCATGATACATAGTTTCTCTAGAAGAAAAAACAGCTAGACAACATGAATTCTAACTGCGAAAATATGTACACTCAAATTAAGATCTCCTCAATGTGGGTTTCCTCATGCCATAATACATTAAGGTTCCTTCAGTTCATAAATCAGCTCCCCACTCCTCTTCAAATCAGCATTAATATTCATATCCCAGTAGGTCGGCCCAATGCATTTTACCAACTAGGATACTTAATGGAGTCGGCCCTTCTATCAACAATCATGCTTAATGCTCGACATGAATTCCATGTTTCAGCTATTTGATACACTCAGCACTTTCTTTGCTTCATGAAAATGGATGATGGGATTCCCTCAAATGGAACAACCAAATTGCCATATATTCTTCACAGGGGCACCCTCAGGCTGCTCTGCATTCACCTAATTTGCTCAAAATTGATGTCGTTAGGAAACCACCAGAGCCTCAGCTGAAGTAGTGGGTAACAGTACCCAACAACAGTGTTCATACTCTTAACTTGTGATGAATAAATGATCTAAATGTCTTGTGATTTACCTTTCCATTGACAGTATTCCGGATTTATTGGTGCAATTGAGCATTTGATGCATGATCTTTTATGCAAGATTTATTTCCATGCAATTCATAGAACAAGCACTTGTTAATCTAAATTAAGCATGTTCAAGTTTGTTGGCATCAGTAATTTGATATTTGCACAAACTTTCCTTCCATTTTTGAGGAACTTATCTTTTCTACTACTTGACCTAGCTTAATTTGGCTCATAGGAGAACTTTCCTTAGGTTAGGAAGTCCTTTCCTTAGCCTTAAAGCGAGAGGTAAGGCCACCAAGGTGACAGTGGGTGGCTTGCCTAGTAGTTGCTCCTTGACTCTCCCACTAGGATTAGGACTTTTACCTTTAGGTGAGAGTTTGAGTCACTACACTGACCTCAAGCTTCAATTGCAGGCAGTCTCTCTTGTATGGTCTCCAAGTGTATCTATCTAATTCAACTTATTTTTTACGTGCCTCCATACAATTTTTGGTAATAGCAACCTTGTAGAATCAATACTTATCCAATGGGTCTTCTTATTAATAAAAGCATGTTAGTTTCCAGAAGTAGAAATTTTCAAGTTCATAGAATAAAGATATATCTGGCCTAACCAGAATTAAGATTCGATACTGATGTGCTTCTTTTACCTAGTTGCAGTTGGAATGGAATATGCTAATATTGAGAATTTTGTCCCATCATGAAACAAAGATTTTTTCCTAACCTCATTTTAGTTACTGTTTATTTCTGAGAACTTTTAGTCTTCTGTGGAATATGTTGATTTCTTTTATATTCATTGGACATCTGTTGCCTATTTTCCAATGGCAGTTTGGAAAAATTTTGTAAGACATGTATCAGGTGAATGGGATGGTTATGGTGCAGAATTCTCCCCAGAAGGGAATCCCATAGAACTTCCAGAGTCGGTGGTTCCTGAAGATTTTCGACAGTGGGAAGTTAAAGTATACGACTGGCAAACACAATGTCCCACACTTGCAGAAGAAAAAACATTCTCTCTTTTGTACAAGTCAATAAAGCTACTTCCTACTGTTGGATGTGAAGCTGATGCTGCTACACAGCACAGTGTACATGAAAGACAAATTGGAGGCATTGATAATGAAGTCTCAGCTTTTGTATTTCACTCAAGTGGCTGTTATGTGGCTGTTTGGCCTGGCAGGAGTGTTATGAAAGAAACCCATCTACCTCATGCAAAGGATTCCAGACAAAATCAAGAGCGATGCAATATATTGGAGATAGAACATTGCCTTGTTGAAGGACAAAATTCAGAGTCACGTGTGAGGATTATACAAGAAATACATCTTCAAGAAATTAATGAAAAGCAAAAACCTGAGCCAAGGTTGCAAAAAATTGCAGTGTATAGTGAGCAGTGGTATGGGCCATACAGAAATGGTGAACAGCTAGGTGGATGTTCCATAAGTGGATCTGCATTTGCTTCAAGAAGCCCACTTAAAGCTTCACAGCTTGCAGGCATATGGAAAGCTCGAAACTTTGTTGCAGAGTTACAAATTGAATCTGTAAGTTCCATAAATAATTAAGCTCAATGAAGATGGTTTAGTATATCTGGCATGCGTTCCATCTTGTCAAATGTGCTACTTCAGTTTGATAAAAAATTCAGGACTTTCTTTACTAAGACTGAACAGAAATTTGATATTATGATTCTAAATCCAGACATATATTTCGAATTACATTTGTGTAAAATTAGATACACACATTCCTTACCATTTTTCTAAAGTTTATTGTTTAATTATTTAAATGTATGAAATTAAAATTCTTCTTAGTTGTTACTAGCGAAACATCTAAACACCAAACTCTTTGTGGTGTTAAAATACTCACTGTGCTTTGCATATAAAATGTATGTCATTGAGTCCTTCCATGCTGTTTAAATTGAGACTTAATGTTATGTATAAAAGACAAGGTGGATAAACATAATCATGAACACAATATGGAAGCAATCACACAACACAAACAACACCAAGAAATACCCTGGGAAAACCCCAACTCCAGGGAAAAACCCAGCTAACGGAATTCCATTAGTCCTTGGTCAAAACTCTAGCCAAGCTGGCCGGGGAGCCCACACTTGCTCAACCCTTGGCCCGTTATAATAGTCGGGGAGTCCACACTTGCTCAATCCCTTGACACCTTACATTAGAGACTAATAAGCATTTATAGGCCTCTTTTCATCCAAATACAACTAGCATACTACCATGGGCCACAAAATTATGTGCTTGAAACCACTAGCTGTAGAGTATCATTCCCAAGTCAAGGTTAATCCTAACACTTAACACATTGATGAGACCATCAACACTCTACAATTCCTTTTTCCAGACGATATACCAAATATTTGGCAACTACAAGAGAAAAATCATAAATTATAGCCTTGGTTCAAACCAGTGTGGAAAAAGTCATGAAAAAGTCGCGATTTTTTCAAAAAGTCCTGAATTTTTGCCGGAGCCGATTATATCGGCTGACTTTTTGCTGAGTCGACTGAAAAAGTCAGCTGTCTGTCCAAAAGTGTGGTTAAGAGGCCGAAATGCAACTTTTATCAGTCATTGTTTCGTTGGTTTGCTGCGTTTGAGGCTGTGGAGACTCGAGGAGGAGGTTTGCTTTGCCATTTGTGTTGGGATTTGCAGATTTGTCCACCACTCAAGCTTGGAGATTGAAGGTGCCAGACTGTCGGTTTGCTGCTGCTGCCAGGTATGTATTTTCATTCTTATTCTTTGTCAATTTGTTACATAAATGATAAATGTCTTCTTAAATCATTCAATCCCCTTGTTTTCTAAATTCTAACTTATTTGTGTTTAGAATCTAGAGTCTAGAGTTTAGACTCTAGACTCTAGATTGAATTAAATTTTAAAACTTCAACTTTCAAGAATCAAATAAAAAAAATTCAAATCCTTGTTTAGTGATTTTGTGTGTGTTCAAGTGAGTGAGAACTAGAAGTTAGAAGTTAGAACTAGAAGAGACATTTAAAATTAAAAATCAACAATTATATTTGTGTTTGCTTCTTATGCAATGGGCAATTTTTATTTTATTTTTTAAATTTTTTTTTTGTGCCCAAGTTCAAACTTCAAAAAGTTTCAAAGAAAATGCCGAGGTTTTTGGACCCTATGTGGGAATATGGTGAACCTGATCTTGTACCCGAAATTGGAGGTGTCAATAGATTAAAATTCAATTTGAGGCAAATTTCGGGGCAAAATATAAAACTTTGCCCAAATCCGTCTCCAGAAATCATCCGACAGGCCATTAAATTTTTAATGGATAAAGAGGATGACAAAGACACCAGGGCAGCAATAAAAAGCCAACTTGTAGGGACCTCAAGAGTGGGGGTAAGTGAGAGTGGTTCTTCTGCTTCAGCATCACCTTCCACTCCCAACTCCTCAGCTTTCTCATTTTTTTTTTTGTCCCTAGAACCACACCTGGTGCACAACCTGGCATCAAATCAAGAATTAAAAAAAAGGAAAAGGCAGAAGCTGACAGGTTGGTGAGTAGATGTCTTCTATGGAGTGATCTTCCTTTCAACATTGCCAAGACAAACCCATTCTATCAACCTATGTTTGATGCTGTTGCTGTAGTTGGCCCGGGGTACAAAGCCCCTACCTTTGTAGAGTTGAGAGGGCCTCTTCTTCAAGATGAAAATAATGATTTCACTGCTAGATTGGAAGAGTTTAGGGCATCATGGGAACACACTGGATGCACAGTCATGTCAGATAGTTGGAATGATCATAAGGGTAGGACCCTTCTTAATTTCTTGTTTAGTTGTCCCAAGGGGACAATGTTTATGAAATCCGTTGATGCATTTGCACACATTAAAGATGCACGTTTATTATGTGAGTTGTTGGACATTTTCATTCAGGAAATAGGCCCACAAAATGTTGTCCAAGTCATAATGGACAACGCTGCAAATTATGTTGCAGCTGACAGGTTGCTTATGGAGAGGTATCCTACCCTGTTTTGGACACCTTGTGCTGCTCATTGTATTGACTTGATGTTGGAGGATATAGTTAAGATTCCTATTGTGAGGCATATTGTTGAATCATCCAAGAGCATAACAAAATTTATATATAATCATGCATCTGTGCTTAGCTTGATGAGAAGATTCACCAACAACAAAGAGTTGGTGCGTCCTGCGATAACACGCTTTTCCGCTACTTTCATATCTCTTCAGTCTCTGTTGAATTCTATGTGGGATGTGAAGAGCATGTTTCTTTCACATGATTGGCGTGATTTATCTATTAGTCGCAAACCAGAGGGAGAGGGCATATGCAGATTAGTTTCATATGATTAGAACTTTTGGGCAGGAGTAGAGGAGGTGTGCCATTTCAGAACCTTTGGTAAGGGTTCTTCGGTTGGTTGATGGAGAGAAACCCGCAATGGACTACTTGTATGAGGCCATGGATAGGGCCAAAGAAGCCATTCGTGCTTATTATGAAGATAAGGGATGAGGGGTTAGAGAAACAACAGGTCATATGGAGAGTGATTGATGACCGATGGAACAATACCCTCCATCGCCCCATTCATGCTGCAGGTATCTACCTCAACCCCGCATTTTCTTACTCCTGTGTTTTCAGATTTGATGCCGAGGTGATGGATGGATTCTTCACGTGTGTTGAGTGGATGGTGGCATCTGAGCAAGAACGTGAAGATATTTTTAAAGAAATGGAAATATATAGGATGGCAGGTGGCACATTTGTTTTTACCATGGCTATTAAGAATAGGACGACCAAAATGCCAGGTAAGCTTCAGTTTGTTTCAACTTTCAACTTTCAAATTTCATAATTCATTGTCCCTTCATAATTTTTGTTTCTCATTTTTATTTTAACTTGTAGATGCTTGATGGACAAGCTATGGTGGTAGAGTAACCCATCTCCAAAAGCTTGCCATTCGAGTGCTCAGCCAAACATGCAGTGTTGAAGTTTGCAACAAGAAACAATGAAATTGGCATCCGGAAACAACAAGCAACACCTACACTAAGTATGGGACAAGGAGGTCCAAGAAGCACCTACACTAGTGTGGGACTACAGGTCCAAGCAGCACCTACACTGGTGTGGGCTAAATTTGGTGCATGTCTATTTTAGCTATCCCTTAATTAAGATGGACAATAAAATGTAATTTAATCTCAAAATAACTTGTAATAGTTAACTAAGTGTGATAAACTCAGTTAACCCATGAATTTCGAGTTAGAGGTAGTTGGTGAGGCATGCAGAGTCATTCTAGTTGTAACAGAGTTTGAAGTGCAGTGGTGCATTAGTTAATGCAGGTTGTAATCAGTTTAACTCAGTTAAGTGAGTTAAAGTCAGTTGTGCTAGTTGTAACTGTTTGTTGCACTAGTGAGAGATCAAGTGAATTAAATATTATTTAATTCACAATCAGTGATCTCACATGCAACTGATGATTTACTATTATTAGTTGCATGCATGTCAGTTCTAGTGGAGACCCGATTGAGATCTAGGTGAAAGGGAAGTGTGACTATCGGTTGTGATATTAGCAGGCTACCCAGGTGTAGTTAAAACACCACAAGATGCCCATGATACTCAACGCAGTGTAGGAAGGCTGGAATTCCTTGTGAATAAGGATTGCATTCCTCATGAACTACGTGAGCTAGGCAAGCTGAAGATAGACTGAGAATTGACTGAGTATTGGCCCAATTTTGTATAGATCAGTGTGAGACAATTAGTTGAATACATGAGGGCTCTTGTGAGAAGAGTTGTATGTAATTGTTTCATGGTTCCTTGTGGAATATACAATATATGATAGAGGGGTTTTGAGCAGCAAGCTTTCCCCTGGAAATTATCTGTGTTGTGGCTTGATTGATTCTTCTTTGCTTCATGTGATTGGCGATTGTGTTTTTAATTCTGCAATTGATTTGTAGAAGTGATTCAGTATTTAACTTTAGTACATTGTTAGATCAGATTGAATCCATGATATACATGCTTTTTGTATAATTTCTACATGGTATCAGAGCATAGGAAATCACAATAGTAAAGGAGGAGCTGAGTTTGTGACTGAATAGAATTCGAAATTGCTAAAGACTTTCTTGGTGCTACAGGTGATTCAAGATCGAAATGACTTTCAATGGCTTGAGATTGGAGTATGCACTCGAGGGCAACTCTAACTATATTGCTTGGAGAGACAGGATGGAGGCAATACTCAAAGACAATGGCTTGAAGGAATTCATTGATAATGATGTTCCTAAACCCGCTGTGACAGATGCTGCAACTCTTGATGCATGGCAAAAGAAAGTGGCAAGGGCGAGGAGGATCTTATTGGAGGGAGTACGAGATCACATTGTTTCAAGCCTCCATGGCAAAGCAACACCATATGCTATGTGGAAAGCTTTGACAAATCTATTTCAGAGCAATAGTGACCATAGGAAATTGGCACTGAAGATAAACTCAGGAAGATCAAGATGGAGAAGAACGACACTATTCCGGTATACTTAATAAAGTTTGTCCAATGTCGGGATGAGCTTGGGAGTGTAGGAATAACTGCCCCTGATGATGATTTGGTGAGCCTAGCTCTCCTAGGACTTCCCAAGAGTTGGAATAGTTATCAAGACTCTGTCAATGGTAGGGAAAAGCTGCCAGATTGGGAACGACTGTGGTCGGATTTGGTGCAGGAGGAGTTTAGACGGAATACCAGAGATGGATCTTCATCTAAGAATGAAAATGAAGAAGATTGTGCTTTGGCTGCCAAGGTGAAGAAGGGGAAAGGAAAGAAATTCCATTCCAAATCTGAGACCAGTGAAGAAGGCAAGGAGTGCAACACATCCAGAGTCAAGTGTTTTCATTGTCACGAGCATGGACATTATGCCACAAATTGTCCACAAAAGAAGAAGAACAATAAGGCTTTGGGATCTGAAGCTGGTGAGGCTTTGGCTTTGCAATTTGAGCTTGACTTCTTATTGATCGCATGCATGGTGTCAAGTGCATTGGGATCAGGGTGGTACTTGGATAGTGGTGCATCTTTCCACATGATGGGAAACAAAGAACTTTTCAGTAGCTTGGAGGAGAAGGACCTCCAGATGCAAATCGAAATGGGTGATGACAGGAGGTACAGTGCTACTGAGATTGGTACCATTATCTTCTAGAGATAGTCAGGTAAACCCTTTCAATTAAAAGATGTAATGCATGTAACAGGCTTAAAGAAAAATTCAGTTTCAGTTGCAACGTTAGAAGATAGAGGCTATAATGTTGTTTTTGGTGAAGGAAAAGTTTTCCTGCGACACAAAGCAACAGGAAAAGCCAAGAAGATTGGGATTCGTGTGAAGAATCTCTATAGACTTGATGTAGATGTGATTTCTATAGAGCTTCCAACCATTGGGAAGTGTGAGAAAGCCATGCAATTGACCCTTGAGAGGGAGTTGGATTTGCATGTAGGTGAGAATGGACCTCAAGATGTGGAGTAGCCACATGTGGAGGATCATGGAGTGGCAACAACCACTCAAGAAGAGAAATTTCGAGCCAGATGGGCAGAGGGAGTGCATGCAGCTATACCTCTAGGTGTGAGGTGGGGCGACATGCAAGATTAATCCCAAAAAGAAATTTGGGCAGGGTCCTAGAGATGGTGCGTCTCATGGATCGAACCTGGCTACGAGGAGCCCATAGTACAACAGTAGCAGGATCAGTTAGATTGATGCAGTCAGATGTCAGGATGACATAAATCAGAGTGACAGGTGTCGGATACTGCAGCGCAGATCATAGTTGGCAGCAGTGCAGAGTGGATAGATGCAGATGTCAACAGCGCAAAGAGTTCAGTAGACATGTGCAGTAGGTACTAGCAGTCAGAAGACTCTGATGACAGATGCATTATAATGATTCAGTTGTTTGGAGGATATTCAATTTCGGAAGTGTTGCATGCAAAGGTTGCATGTGTGAGAAACCCTAGAGAAGTGTTGCATGCAAAGGTTGCACGCGCGAGAAACAGTGGAGAAGTGTTGCATGAAAGGGTTGCATGTCGCATGCAAGGACATTCCTTTCTTGTTGAGAGGGAGTGTTGAAGTTTGCAACAAGAAACAGTGAAATTAGCATCCGGAAACAACAAGCAGCACCTACACTAAGTGTGGGACCAGGAGGTCCAACCAGCACCTACACTAAGTGTGGGACCAGGAGGTCCAACCAGCACCTACACTAGTGTGGGACCACAGGTCCAAGCAACACCTTCACTAGTGTGGGCTAAATTTGGTGCAAGTCTATTTTAGTTATCCTTTAATTAAGATGGACAATAAAATGTAATCTAATCTCAAAATAACTTGTAATAGTTAACTGAGTGTGATAAACTCAGTTAACTCATGAATTTCGAGTTAGAGGTAGTTGGTGAGGCATGCAGAGTAATTCTAGTTGTAACAAAGTTCGAAGTGCAGTGGTGCATTAGTTAATGTAGGTTGTAATTAGTTTAACTCAGTTAAGTGAGTTAAAGTCAGTTGTGCTAGTTGTAATTGTTTGTTGCACTAGTGAGAGATCAAGGGAATTAAATATTATTTAATTCACAATCAGTGATCTCATGCAACTGTGGATTCACTATTATTAGCTGCGTGCATGTCAGTTCCAGTGGAGACCCAGTTGAGATCTAGGTGAAAGGGAAGTCTGACTATCAGTTGTGATATTTGCAGGCTACCCAGGTGTAGTTAAAACACCACAGGACGCCCATGATACTCAACGCAGTGTAGGAAGGCTGGAATTCCTTGTGAATAAGGATTGCATTCCTCATGAACTGCGTGAGCAAGGCAGGCTGAAGACAGACTGAGAATTGGTTGAGTATTGGCCCAATTTTGTCTGGATCAGTGTGAGACAATTAGTTGAATACATGAGGCTCTTGTGAGAAGAGTTGTATGTAATTGTTTCATGATTCCTCGTGGAATATACAATATATGATAGAGGGGTTTTGAGCAAGCAAGCTTTCCCCGGGAAATTATCTGTGTTGTGGCTTGATTGATTCTTCTTTGCTTCATGTGATTAGCGATTGTGTTTTTTAATTTCGCAATTGATTTGTAGAAGCGATTCAGTATTTAACTTTAGTACATTGTTAGATCAGATTGAATCCATGATATACATGCTGCTTGTATAATTTCTACATGCAGTTCCTCTAGGTGTGAGCGCAATTGGAGTGTATTTGACAAAATACATAGCAAAAAGCGCAACAGGTAAAAAAATTTCAAATTATATTTTTGAAATAATTTGATTATTTTTACTATTTAAATTTTCTAAGTACTAATTTATAATCTATGACCCTTTTACAGATTGGAATCCCAACACCTCAATGACATGGTGTATGTCTACTACAATATTCGATTGTGGATGAGACAAATTTAGAAAACTCCTGATATGAATGCCATCTCATTGGACAATATTGATACCACTGCTGCATGGAGGGTCGAGATTGAGAGGCCGGCCATGGAATCGATCCCTGATTGGTTAGATGTGGATCCAGAGGCACTAGTGCCAGAGGAGGTAGCAGTTGCAGGGGAGGAGGAGCCAGAGGTAGAGGAGGAGTAGGGTCAGGAGGCAGAGCAGGAGGAGGATGTGGAGGAAGAGGTGACACCATCTAGGATGGGCAGCAGCAGCGGCAGAGGATAGAGGCCACCTCTTTTATTTGCTTCTAGAGGACGACTGGGTCCATTTGTATCCCTAGGGGCAGGGCCTTCTTCCTCTAGAGGAAAAGGAAAAGCCATTCCCTATTCCCATAATAGGGGCAGGGGATAGGACTCGATTCACTACTTCATATGAATATTATATATTAGCTTTCTTTACATGTTTATGTGGAAATGCATTTATTTGATGTTGTGGATACTTTAGATGCTAAAAAAATAAAAAAAATTTGAATAATTTTGTTTTTTTTTAAATTTTGCCGACTTTTTCAAAAAATTCCTGACTTTGTCTAGTTTTTCAACTTTTTGACCCTTACCGATTTAATCCCGACTTACAACTTTTTCCACATTGGTTCAAACAAGAGAATATTATGACATGTGTCCTGCTTGTCCTTGGCTATGTTGTTTTTAGGATTATCTTCTGTAATCCATTAAATGGCCTTTTTCAGTTGTGGATTGCAATACTTTTTTTATATTCTGCATTAACTACTTCATTTCAACCTATTATGGCTTGAAGATCGACCACTCTTTAGAGATCTCATATGGCACTGTTTTATACTCAAAGAAGAGTGTAGCTAGGACTTCACAAGAAATATCACTAAGTTACATGGTACAGGGAAATGGAAATGTGTACCTGAAATGGGAAGATGCTGGAAACATGTTGATTTTAGTTAACAATGGTATGTTCTATCATTTATGCTTAGCACAATTACTTCAATGTCCTTTAGCAGCCCAATAATAATTTCCAATTTAGTTTCCAATAGAAATCACATTAACCATTAATCACATTGATAGTAATTGTAGATAGAACATGGAATAACAACATGCAGATTACAAGCCAAAAAAAGAGAACACCGGATTAGATAGATTCTAGGGAAAAACACCAAGATGGGGAAAACCTTTTGATCAATTCTTCTTATTATTATATCAAATGTTCAGCAGATAGAGAGAGTACAAAAAGTCAAAGTTGACTTGCCAAATCAAAGTCAAAACAACCCTGCCAAATCTGCAGTCAAATTTATCCCTAACCAGAAAGTCAACGCTGGTCAAAGTAACAACAAAATGTTCTTAAAGCAGCTCGGTCATACCCAGCAAGCTCGTCCTGAATAGGAGGTCAAAGTCAGCCCAAAGCAATCCCAAATTCAGCGATCAAACTATGTCCTGAAGTCTGCGGTCAAAGTGATTAGAACACCTCAATTTCTGTGCCAAAGAGTGCGCCCTGCCCAAACAGAAAACTGCCCAAAAGATTGAACTCAAAATCTGCCTGGAAAGTCAAAGTCAACGCTGGTCAAACTGCAGAAAGACTGAAATTTTCTGCCCTGTAATTCCGTCCGAAATTCATCCTCCTTGCCACACGTGTGAGTGAAATAATATGCCCAATAGCTGTACGAACCAATGAGAGAAGGAGAGAGAAGAATGTGTGAGTGATGATGATGCCAAATGAGGTGAGAGGTCACTTATATTTATACAAGTCGTTGAGGGTGAAGTGACATGTCTCTTGGGCTTCATGAGCCTACATGATGATGAGGCCGACCTTGAAAATTTACACCTGTGTGGGTATAAATTCAAAAACACATTTCTGCTTGTACAAATTTGATGATCTTTAGATAAATTTTGTTGAGCTTGTCCAAATTTGATGATCTTTAGATAAATTTTGTTGAGCTTGTCCAAATTTGATGATCTTTAGATAAATTTTGTTGAGTTTTTTGAGTGTTCGGGTCGCATCGGATGTGCTCTAGCTCCCAAAATTTGTGCAGGGACTAGAGTACATGAGGTCTCCAAGACCCAGAAAGGGATTTGGGAAATTCCATCCAGTTTGGGAGATAATTAATTAATTAATATTTTTAATTAAGGACCCTAAGTCTAATTTAGGAAAATTAAAATATTAAAGGTAATTAATTAAAACATGTGATGGAAATGATTCAAGTCACACGGATCAAGTTTTCTTTTAATCTTAGCCATCGATTTAAGATTAGATCATTGCCGTCGGTTTCCCAATGAGAAAGTATAAAGGAAAGGCTTGGGGTCAGTGGCAGAACACACACATGGAGGCAGAGCACTGAGACTAAGCTGAAATTCTAGGGCGAGTTTGCGAAGAATTTTTAGAAGTGTTTCAACTGTGGAGAGGGGTAGTATTGGCTATGGGGATGATCTGATCCTAGTGCCGCGAATCAGCAAGAGGCAGAGAGGCAGCAACCAAGAGTAGCGCAGAGGAGCAGGGGCAGCAGCAGCAGCTGCACAGCGCAGAGGGCTTCAGCCGCTACGCAGGCCCAGAAAGGGTAGCACTGAGCTAGCAGGAGACCTCCAGGGCTATGTAGAGGCCATCCAGGGCAATGTAGGGACTGCGTCACCCAGTCTGGGGTTACACATCCCTCTCCAGGCTAGCGTAGAGGCTAGCAGGGCTAATGCAGGGGCTTTAGGGGCAGCGCTGGGGTTTCTAGAGGCAGAAGGTGGCTGAGTCCTGTAAATCCCGTTTGAGGGTGTGGATCGGTCAAGTTTTCAGTCTCCAGAACAACAGGTTAGCCGCAGATCTATTTCTTTGTTGCGTCAACTAGTAAGGTGCCTAGATTTGTTGTATTCAGAAACTACTTAATAATATAAGCCTTCCAGCAGCTAGAAGACCGGTTTTCCCGCAATGGGTTTTTCTGGGGACAGTTGTCCAGAAAATCTTATGTGTCACTTTGTTTGTGTCCATGTATCTTTTGCTTAGATCTGAATCAGTGAAAGTCTGTTATGTGTTTACTTCGACGTTAATCTAAATTTTCAGCATTAGTAACTTGATTAAGTAGAAGTATAACCAGATCTAACAGCAGCGTTTCTGCATAAAGTAATATTCAGAAATTTTCACATGGTATCAGAGCGATTGCAGATTTAGTAGGATCACCAGCAGAAGACTAAAGAATCCTTGCTGCATAAAGCAGTAAAGAAAGCAGCAGCAACCGCAGAAAGTCGGACCAGAAAGGACAACGCAACAGTAGAGGGAGAAGAGCCATGCAGAAGCTAGAGTGACGCAGTCCTATGCAGTCTCACGCAGGCCCACGTACTTACTGCGCAGAGGCAACACAGAGACAATGTTGGGACTGTCTGCTCATGTAGAGGCTAGCAAGGGTGACGCAGATCTGAAGTCGTTGCTGTTTCAGAGTGACGGAAGCAGTACTGCAGAGCTTCAGAAGTTGCTGGTGGGGTTAAATTTCTGAAGATTCAGAATTTAGCCTAAGCACTAGGTGACAAAGAGTGGGAGGAGAACAATTTCTCAGAGGGTTTCCAACGAAAGAAATCGTCAGATCGATCAGAGGATCGAAGAGAGCTGTTTTGTTTGATTTGGCAGACTTCCAAGAGAGGAGGTCATTTGTCAGAGGGAGCAGAGGGTGCCTATCTCACTAAGGACCCAAGATCCAAATCTCTAGCATAGAGAGGAGGAGTTATGACAGATTTGCTGAGTGGATGGCACCTCACGGACTATGTGATCATAATAGGTTGGACGGTCTGTCCAACTTTGCAGTCTGGAAGGCCAGAATCCTAGTAGTCATGGAGGCATACGGTCTAAGGGACAATGCAAAAAAAGTCCTGGCCACGCCAATCGATGCTGCTCTCCTAGCGAAGCATGAGGAAGCTGCGGCACATGCCAAACGCTTCATAATGGATGGGGTTAAGGATCATATAGTTGCACACATAGCCAACAAGAAAACGGCTCAGGAGATGTGGAAAGCCTTAACTTCTCTATATGAGGGAACATTCGTCTAGAGGAGAATGCTTCTGGAGAATCAGCTACGGTTATACATGATGGCCAAGGTAGAAGAAATCGAGCCCTTCCTTTTTAGATTACAGGCGATCAAAGACTAGTTGTCTGCCATGGGAGTAAAGGTGGAGGATGATGTGATGGTAAGGACTGCACTCAATGCAGTCACAAAGAACTGGGAAACTTTTTTCCAAAGTATCTTGGGCAGAGCGAACCTTCCCAACTCGGATAGTATGTGGGCAATCCTTCATCAAGAAGAACTTCATCGTTTCACCAAGCGGCAGTACAGCACGAGATCAAGTAAGGTGAAGAAGAGGAAGAGGATGCAGCCTTGGTATCAAAGAGGCAACAAGGGAAGAAGAAGCGTGATCTATCTAAGATCAAGTGTTTCCAGTGCGGCGAAGTAGGACATTTCGCTAGCAATTGTCCATAGAACAAGAAGGACAAGGAAGCTTCTACTTCCAACGTTGTTGTGGCGGACGATGGTTCAGAAGATGACGTAGCCATGAGCGCTCATGAACCACGAAGTGGGGCGACATGGATCTGTAGAGCAGCTACAGAGTGATGGCGGGATCCTTGAGCAGCTCATCTCTTGGATCACATCCGAGCTACGGGAGCCTTAAGACAGTAGCGGGACAAGTGGAGCAGTTGGTGCAGAGAATCACAGATGGAGCAGAGGCGGAGCTGAAAGTTGAAGGGAGCAGCGCAGTGCAGATGCAGCAGTAGCGTGACAACGCAGCGCAAAGGAGGTTGATCTGACTTCAGCAACGCAGTGCAGGCTGGCTTACGCGGAGTAGAGCTGCAACAACGCAGTGGGTTGAGGAGGACAGTGTAGAGCAGCAACCAATAGAGCTTCAGTGATAAGGATGCAACCCAACTAACTTGTCTGTCAAAGATTGGGCAGGATTTTCAGTTGTTTCTCTCAACAACTGAAGGTGCAGTGTAGTAGATGGCAGCACGGTGCAACAGATTGAGAGGGAGCTGCAGTACAAATGTGGCAGTGGCGGTGGCAGTGTCATGGGCAGCAGTACAAAATGGCAGCAACAGCGCAGTGATGAAGGGAAGCAGGCAAAGCATCAGCGTAGAGACCCACACCAGAGATCATTGTAGAGCTTCGGGGTGAAGCAACGTTGTACTAGAGCACATTCCTCGCTAAGAGGGAGTGTTGAGTGTTTTGAGTGTTGGGGTAGCATCGGATGTGCTCTAGCTCCGAAAATTTGTGGAGGGACTAGAGTACATGAGATCTCCAAGACCCAGAAAGGGATTTGGGAAATTCCAACCAGTTTGGGAGATAATTAATTAATTAATATTTTTAATTAAGGACCCTAAGTCCAACTTAGGAAAATTAAAATATTAAAGGTAATTAATTAAAACATGTGATGGAAATGACTCAAGGCACACAGATCAAGCTTTCTTTTAATCTTAGCCATCGATTCAAGATTAGATGATCGCCGTTGGTTTCCCAATAGAAAGTATAAAGGAAAGGCTTGGGGTCAGTTGGAGAACACACACATGGAGGAAGAGCACTGAGACTACGCTGAAATTCTAGAGCGGGTTTACTAAGAATTTTCAGAAGTGTTTCAGTTGCAGAGAGGGGTAGTATTGGCTAAGGGATGATCTGATCCCAGTGCCACGAATCAACAAGAGGCAAAGAGGTAGCAACCAGGAGGAGTGCAGAGGAGTAGGGGGCGACTACGCAGCAGCTGCGTAGCGCAGAGGGCTTCAGCTGCTATGTAGGCCCAGAAAGGGCAGTGTTGAGGCAGCAGGAGACCTCTAGGGTTACGCAGAAGCCATCCAAGGCAGCGTAGGGATTGTGTCACCCAGTCTGGGGTTACGCAACCCTCTCCAGGCCAGCGCAGAGGCACGCCGAGGCTAGCAGGGCTGACGCAGGGGCTTCAGGGGCAGCGCTGGGTTTTCTAGTGGCAGAAAGTGGCTGAGTCCTGTAAATCCCATTTGAGGGTGTGGATCGGTCAAGTTTTTAGTCTCCAGAACAACAGGTTAGCTGCAGATCTATTTCTCTCTATCTGGTTAACCAGTAAGGTGCCCAGATTTGCTGTATTCAGAAACTACTTAATAATATAAACCCTCTAGCAGCCAGAAGACCAGTTTTCCCGCATTGGGTTTTTCTGGGGACAATTGTCCAAAAAATCTTGTGTCACTTTGTCTGTGTGCATGTATCTTTTGCTTAGATCTGAATCGATGAAAGTTTGTTATGTGTTTACTTCGATGTTAATTTGAATTTTCAGCATTAACTTGATTATGTAGGAGAAGTATAACCAGATCTAACAATAGGGTTTCTGCATAAGTAATATTAAGAAATTTTCACAAATTTTGGTCCTCTCGAAAAGAGGATTTAAATGTAATAATTATCTCCATCAAATGAGTTGTCTAATAGCGGAATTTGACCCTAGTTTCCAATTTTAACGCTCTTCCTCAGCCAATCCATCTATCATCATTGATCATCATGCCATCCTGTCATCATGTACTATCTCTTTATCTCATCTCTGATCTATTGAATAATGATGTAATAATGAAGAAGAATAGATCGAGAGTGAGTCACAAGATCTTGCTACTCTCCACTGACAAAATCAGATTTGATCCCAGATCAAGTTGTTGAACACCATGCATTCTAGACATAGGGAGTACGATAGTACACGTTGCGTCCATCTGTAGTGCTATGGTCCCTATCCACTTTTCCCAACTCATTGGCCAGATGAGAGGTACTTCCCATGAGTCTCGGACTACATGGGTAGGATGTATGTTGGGTGGGGCATTAACAGGTGAAGGTGAACCACTCATCCTGCTCATATGCCATAGGAGAAGGTGAACCACTCATCTTATGCATATATGAATTGTAGGGGAAGGTGAACCACTCTCCCTACAAACATGTATCGTAGGGGAAGGTGAACCACTCACCCTACACACATCTCAACCAACATGGCGTATCACAGGGGAAGGTGAACCACTCACCTTGTACATAGCGCACCTATAGGGGAAGGTGAACCACTCACGCTATGGTCGCTCATAGCTCCAAGAAGTACCCCAAGCCCCTAGGAGCTCCCAAAGCTCAATGTCCAACTCAAGCGGGACTCTCATGGGAGGGTCTTTCCACGATTCCAAGTCTCTCTCGGAAGGCTAATAATTTGACCTTCCCTAAGGGCTTCGTGAGGATGTCTGCAACCTGTTCATCAGTCCTGATGTGTTGCAGCCTTATAGCTCCCCATTGTACCATATCCTGGATAAAGTGGTACCTAATATCAATGTGCTTGGAGTGGTTGCGGAACATGGGATTCTCTGAAAGACGAATCCCACTTTGGTTGTCGCAAAATATGATGGTGGTATCCAACACATGCTCAAATAGCTCACTGAAGAGCTTCCTCAACCAAATAGCTTCACAACAGGCCATACTAGCTGTGATGTATTCGACCTCGGTAGTGCTTAGAGCAACCAATTTCTTCTTCTTGCTCATCCATGAAATTGAAGAAAACCCCAATGAGAAGCAACATCCTGACGTGATTTTTCGATCAACCACACTGCTAGCCCAGTCAGAATCAGTATATCCATGTTGCCTCAAATTCTCGATAGTGTATCTCAGTCCATAGTTGATTGTGCCACGTAGATATCTCAAGAGATTCTTATTAGCAATCTAATGTATGTGATGAGGCTCGACCATAAATTGACTTAATGTATTTACAACGAAGCATATGTGCGAACGGGAGCTAACCAAGAATATCAGGCCCGCCACAAGTTGTCTATATTCAGAAGGGTTTGCCAATTCGAGCCCAACAACACTTCCACATAGCTTCTTGAAGTTGAGTTCCATCGGAGTAGACACAGACTTACAATCCACCATCCCACATCTTTCGAGCAACTTCACAATGTATTTTCCTTGAGAAAGGAAAATCTACCTTGCTTTTGCTAGACCTCCAAGCCTAGGAAGTAGTGCATCAGACCTAGGTCCTTCATCTTGAACTCGGAAGCCAACTCCCTCTTGCATTGATAAATGAGAGGGTTTGCACCTGTTAGAAAATATCATCTACATAAAGGACCAAAATGAGAGGCATGTTATTTTCAACCTTGAAGCACAGGTTAGGATCAACATCGCTCCTTGTAAATCCCTACTTCATAAGATAACTATCAATAGTCTAATATCAAGCCCTAGGGGCTTGTTTCAACCCATAGAGGGATTTCTTCAACCTGCATACGTGTCCTTAGATCTTGTACTTTGAACCCCTGAGGTTGTTCCAAGTAGACTTCCTCCTTAAGCAAGCCATGCAAGAAAGCAGTCTTAACGTCCATTTGATGTAGGCTCCATCCTTGAGAGGCCTCGAGAGAAATAATAGATCAAATAGTGGTATATTGGGCAACCAATGCAAATATCTCATCATAGTCCACTCCTTCCTTTTGAGAGAAGCCTCGAGCAACGAACCTGGCCTTATATTTTTCAACACTCCCATCAGCTTAATGTTTAATTTTGTATAGCCATTTTGTGGTGACTACGGATTTGTCCTTGGGTCTAGGCACCACTTCCCAAACATCATTCTTCATAGTAGATTCATATTCCTCATTCATCGCATCCTCTAGACTTGGTGCTTTACGTTCTTCAAACGTACCTGGCTCAATTTGAACAATAGTACTCATAGCAGCTATGTACCTTTGATACATGTCCGACTTCTTACTTTCGCGAAATGTCCCTCTTGGAGTAGTATGTTTTTCAGCATCTTCGAGAGTATCTTTGAGCCACAAAGGTCTTTTCATTGAGGTAGAGGGATCACCAGGAGGTGGATCAAGGGGATCCATCGGGGCTTCAATATCGGGCGTATGCTCATATGTTGAAGGTTCATCCTGTTTTTACGCATCATCATCATTATCCTTCCTTGGGATAGGGAGATCTTTGGCTTTCCCAATGGTAATATCTTCGTCAAAGGTGACATCATGGCTTACTTCCACATCTCTTTGACTAGGCACATATATTCTATATGCCTTTGAATTTTCACTGTAGATATACCTTTCTTCCCAAACGCTTCCAACTTGTTTCTTTTCTCTTTAGGCACATGAAAATACACGGGACAACCAAATATTCTAAAATGAGAAACATCAGGTTTCTTACCATTGAAAACTTCTTCGGGTGTCTTGAAATCCAATGCTTGATGCTGGCTCCTATTTTGAGCATACACGACAGTGTTGGCAACTTCTCCCCATAAGAAATTTGGTAGACCTTGATCATGGAGCATGGCACGGGTTGTGAAAATTTCAACTTGAAATCCTACTGCAATATCTGATATTATTTCTCCTACCTATTATTCATAAATAAGTTATTTACGAAAATATCTTCAGTAAATATTGAAACAAATTCAACTGCAGACTTCACCATACAATTACTGAGCAAAATACAAGGAAATACTAGCACAAGAATGACACAGAGATTTTTGGACAATTGTCCCCGGAAAAACCCAATGCGGGAAAACCGGTGCAGTAGATGAGTCTATTATTCTTCAGCGAAAATCTTGTACAATTTACAATCAACAGTAATGAAGAGAAATTCTCTATGATAACACTGGAGAAATTTATCACAAATTTCCTGATGAGAAATGACCTCGGAAGGACCCTCCTTGGCCTCCTGCGTCACCACTGTGCTGGCTCTACACAAAATTGCGTCATCCTTATGCGTTGTTCCCTCCCTGCCTCTGCATTGCCTCTTCCTTTCACTGCGTCACCTGCTCTTGCACCCTGGATTGATATTAAACCCTCTCTGTTTCTCCTCCACCTGCAACTCTCCCTCTGGATCGATTTTCTCTTGTTGAACTTCAGCCACTGAGAAAATCGATTTACTTGGGCAACTGAGTATCTGCACTGGTGTATCTTCCAAATGACCCTCAAGCCTTCCTTTATAGTCTTCTCGTTGAGATATCAACGACCGAGATTAGATCTCTAATCAATGGCTAAGATTATAATTTGACTTGATCCATGTTCTCTAGAAGATTCATACTCTGTTTTATTAATACCCTTTAATTATTTAATTTCCCTAAGTTTAGACTTAGGGTCTTAATTATTTTAATAAACAAATTATGAGTGCAATTTTCACAAACGATTTATGGGTTCTCTGGAATACATGTGCCTAAGCCTCTCCACAAATTTTGAGACTTAGAGCACTTCTGATGCTGCCAAAAATCAACACTCCCTCTTAGCGAGGAAGGTGCTCTAACAACATGCCTGCTGCATACTACTCTGACCCTGAAGCATCCTCTACGCTGTTGATGTCTGACAAGCTGTCCACCAACCATTGCGCTGTTACTGCAACTGTACTACTGCCCATGAAACTGCGATTGCCACTGCGGCATCTATACTACAACTCCCTCTCAAGGGCTGCCTCATCCATTTCTGCTACTGAAACAGATTTTCAATCATCCCCATCTTTTCCCTGAATTGAACGAACTTTGTTCTCCCTAGGGCCTTGGTGAGAATGTTTGCTACCTGATCTCCTGTAGGAATGTACTACAACTGTACTGCCCCCCGCTGAACACAATCTCTGATAAAATGACACTTGATGTCGATGTGCTTCGACTGATCATGAAAAACAAGATTCTCAGAGAGCTTAATGGAACTCTAATTATCACATAGAATGTTGGTCACCTCCATCTTCCTTTTGAATAAATTCACGAGCAGTTTTCTAAGCCATATGGCCTCACACGAAGCTGTGCTAGCAACCATATATTCAGCTTCAGTTGTGCTCAATGCTACGGACTTCTGCTTTCTACTGCACCATGAGGTCATTCCTGATCCAATATTGAAACAATACCCTGTGGCACTTTTCCGATCTATCGAACTTCCTGTCCAATCTACATCTATGAATCCGCGCAATCTGATATCATCGCCTTAGGTGTATCTTAATCCATATCCGACTGTTCCTTGCACATATCGGAGAACATGCTTAGTAGCTGCCCAGTGCGCCCTCTTTGGTTCTACCATGAACTGACTGAGGGGATTAATAGCGTAGCAAATGTTTGGCCTGGTGTTGACCATATACATGAGAGAACCTATGAACTGCCTGTACAAGGTGGGGTCCACTTTTTTATCTTCAGATGCATCTATTTTCTTCTTATTGGTAATCATTAGAGTTGCCATGGGTCTATAGTCCTACATTCTAAATCTCTTTAGAATTTCTGTAGTGTATCTTCCTTGCCCAAGGAAGATTTCTCCCTTCTGCTGCCAAACTTCCAATCCCAAAAAATAGTGCATCAACCCCAAATCCTTCATGTTGAATTGTTTTGCTAGATTCTTCTTGTAGTCTTTGATGAGCCTAGATGATCCTGTCCAAAACAAATCATCTGCATACAAAACCAAAATCAGAGGCTCATTCTCTACTGTGAGATAGTAGAGATTGGGAACAACGGGACTCTTGACAAATCCCATTTGCTGCAAGTAACCATCTATTCGACCATACCATGCTCTAGGTGTCTGTTTAAGCCCATACAAGGATTTCTTCAGACTGCATACATGAGATTTATTCTCATGTGTTTCGAAGCCTTCTGGCTGTTTGATGTAAACCTATTCTTCTATCACCTCGTTGAAGAATGTAGTCTTGACGTCCATCTGGTGAATTTCCCATCCCATCTGTGTTGTAAGGGATATAATGGATCTGATAGAGGTATATCTGACAACAGGGCAAAGGTTTCTTCGTAATCTATCCCCTCCTTTTGAGCATATCCCTTAGCCACAAACCTAGCCTTGTACTTCTCTACACTGTCATCTATAGCGTACTTGATCATGTAGATCCACCTGGAACTTACAACTGATCTGTCATGTGGTCTAGGTACGACTTCCCAGACATCATTAGTCATGATAGAGCTGTACTCCTCTACCATGGAATCCACCCAAAGTTGATGTTGTACGACCCCCTGAAAGCTAGAGGGTTCTTCAACCTGCGCTACAAATGCTTGGTATCTGTCAGGCTGTCTACGCTGCCTGTTCCTGGTTCTAGGTGCTCCAACAAACTCCTCTACGTCCCTAAGTGTTTGTCGTACTTATCTGTTAATTCTACCACTGGTGGTGGGTGGCTCAATCATCTCTTCTTCCTGTTGTCCCATCTGCTGCGAGCTATCTGGATTTTCTTATCTTGAAGAAATACTAATACTAGTCACAGTGCTAGACCCTGATGGTTGTCCATCTGTTGGATCTTCTCCTAGCTGCCGCTGGACAAGAGGTACATCCTCAGACTGATCTTCAGTAGGCATTTCTTGAGATTTTTTGAAGGCTCGATCCATGAATTTCACATCCCTCCTCACTACAAATTTCCTATTACCCGGAATGTAGATTTTGTATGCCTTAGATGTCTCGCTATATCCTACAAGATACCCTTTCTCAGCAGTTTGATCTAGTTTGCTTTGTTTCTCATCTGGAACGTGACAATATGCCACACTCCCAAAAATCCTGAAGTGACTACCTCCGGCTTCGTCGCTGTGAAGACACTCTCGAGCGTTGTCTTTCCCTATGCTCTGTGAGGGGTTCTATTCTGGATATATATCGCTGTGCTACATGCTTTTGGCCATAGAAATCTAGGCAGATCCTAGTCATACAATATTGCCTTTGCTGCCCCAACAATAGTCATGTTCTTTCGTTCTGCAACTCCATCCTGCTTCGGATTACAAGGAGCGGTCCATTCTCTCCTGATGCCCTCCCTTGCATAGAAATCTATGAATTCTTATTAGTATATTCCCCACCGTTATTTGAACACAATACTTTGATTTTCTTCCCAGTGAGGTTTTCTACTAGACCTTTAAATTCCCTGAACCAATCAAAGACCTCATCCTTGGTCTTTAAGAAGTAAATCCAAGTTTTCCTGGAATGGTCATCAATGAAGGTGACAAAGTACTTACCTCCACCAAGAGCGGTAGTGGACATAGGTCCGCAGATATCTGAGTGTATTATTCCCAATACACTTTTTGCCCTATTGTTGCTTCTGGAATATGTTGCTTTAGCGTACTTCACTAGTACGCACCCTCTGCACACATCATCATGCTTGGTGCTAAGGACTGGAACTCCTGTAACAGTTTCTCTGAGCATTCTCAGAGCTCCATGGTGTAGATGCCCCATTCGCGTGTGCCATAGTTCATTCAGATCTGATTCACCACTTAGATTGTTGCCTACCAGAGCCATTGGAGACTCGAGCTGCAACTTGTATAGTCTATTGCTTCGAGTTCCAATTAGAGCCTTCTTCTTCTAGCTTAGATGCTTTACATAGACTTTCCTTCCGATAAAGTAAACATCATATTCCTTGTCCTGTGATTGAGACACTGAAAGTAAATTCATTCCCATACCTGGCGCATGCAGCGTATTTGTGGCTCAAAGATTGTCTCCTGCTTCTGTTTGAAATGCTATGGTCCCTTTTCCTACAGGGGTATACTTTGTCTTGTTTCCCATAGTAATTTGGAAGTCCATCCTTTCCTCTTGATAGCTGAAGAAATGATCTCTTTCTCCAGTCATATGAGCTGAAGCCCTGCTATCAATATACCAATCATTTGATGATGCAAAGCTAGATAAACACGCACATTCTTTTTCCAGCCTTGAGGCCAATTATGAAATAACGCTATCTTCCATCTTCTTCGTGCTTTTCCTTTTCCTAGCAGCTTTGGCAGAAGGAATGCGCAAGCCCTCATGAATACGATTTGCTACTAGAGCAGCACCACGAGTTCCCTTTAACGTAGATCCTCTTGCTATCTTGCCCAACCTTGCTTTGATACCATGTGAAAATTTCAACTTGAAATCCTACTGCAATATATGATATTATTTCTCCTACTTATTATTCAGAAATAAGTTATTTACGGAAATCTCTTCAGTAAATATTGAAACAAATTCAAATGCAGACTTCACCATCCAATTACTGAGCAAAATAGAAGGAAATACTAGCACAAGAATGACAGTGATTTTTGGACAATTGTCCCCGAAAAACCCAATGCGGAAAAAGCGGTGCAGCAGATGAGGGTTTCTATTATTCTTCAACAAAAATCTTCTTGTACAATTTACAATCAGCAGTAATGAAGAGAAATCCTCTGTGATAACACTGGAGAAATTTCTCACAAATTTCCTGATGAGAAATGATCCTGGAAGGACCCTCCTTGGCCTCCTGCGTCATCACTGCGTTGGCTCTGCGTAGAACTGCATCACCCTTCTGTGTTGTTCCCTTCCCGCCTCTACACTGCCTCTTCCTTTCACTGTGTCACCTGCTCTTGCACCCTGGATTGATGCTGAACCCTCTCTATTTCTACTCCACTTGCAACTCTCCCTCTTGCTTGATTTTCTCTTGCTGAACTTCAGCCACTGAGAAATCGATTTACTTGGTCAACTGAGTATCTGCACTGGTGTATCTTCCAAATGACCCTCAAGCCTTCCTTTATAGTCTTCTCGTTGAGATATCAACGACCGAGATTAGATCTCTAATCAACGACTAAGATTATAATTTGACTTGATCCATGTTCTTTAGAAGTTTCACACATTGTTTTATTAATACCCTTTAATTATTTAATTTCCCTAAGTTTAGACTTAGGGACTCCATTAAAACAATCAATTATTTTGATAAAACAAATTCCGAGTGGAATTTTCACAAACAATTTCTAGGTTCTCTGGAATACATGTGCCTAAGCCTCTCCACAAATTTTGAGACTTAGAGCACTTCCAATGCTACCAAAAATCAACATGGGTGGCTTCCATAATTGTTCGGTTCTTCCTTTGAGCAACACCATTTTGTGTTGAGAATTTGAGTGTTGGGGTAGCATCGGGTGTTCTCTAGCCTTGAAATTTTGTGGAGGGGCTAAGACACACAAGACCTCCAAAACCCAGAAAGCGTTTGGAGAAATTTCATCTGGTGTGTGAGATATTAAAATAATTAATTTTTTTTAATGAGTACCCTAAGTCTAACTTAGGGAATTGTTGTGGTAAAACACAACCCCCCCATTTTTGACTTTTTCACTTCAAATAATGGGGACCCTTTCTATAAATTTTTGACTAAACGCCTTTTCATATTTTTATTTTATTTGATTATCCTATGCGATTGTTAATTTTTCATTTTTCTTTGAATTCTTGTTTTGATTGCTTTGTTAGAATTAATTTTTTATAAGCCTCCAATTGACGCTTGTTTCGCCTCATTTGGTCAATTGGTTTAAAAATGGTACTCCTGTGAAGTCCCATAATTTATCTAAGTCTGGGTTAAAAATGCTATTTTTATTCTTTTTCAGAGTAGCTGTAGTTTAGAAAAACTTAATATTAAAAAATATATATTATTAAATTTTTATTTATTTATTTATTTATTTATTTTTTTTTCCCGGATCCGTCGCAGATCGCAGATCGTAAATTTCAGATTCGTCGCAGATCGCAGATCGCAAATTTCAGAATCCGTCGCAGATCGCAGATCGCAAATTTCAGAATCCGTCGCAAATCGCAGATCACAAATTTCAGAATCCGTCGCAGATCGCAGATCGCAAATTTCAATTTCGTCGCAGATCGCAGATCGCAAATTTCAGAATCCGTCGCAGATCGCAGATCGCAAATTTCAGATTCGTCGCAGATCGCAGATCACAAATTTCAGAATCCGTCAGATTGCAGATCGCAAATTTCAGATTTGTCGCAGATCGCAGATCGCAAATTTCAGAATCCGTCGCAGATCGCAGATCGCAAATTTCAGAATCCGTCGCAAATCGCAGATTTCAGATTCGTCGCAGATCGCAATATCGCAAGATCGCAATTTTGCAATTTCAGATCCGTCGTAGATCGCAATATCGCAATATCGCAAGATCGCAATTTTGCAATTTCGGATCCATTGGGTTTAGATTGATTTCAATGGTTTGTTTAATGGGTTTTAGGTTTGGATTGATTCCAATGGTTTGTAAATTAATTTTTATATTTTTTATATTATAATGTTTATTATAATTTTAATATAATTTGAATTATAATATTAATCATATTTAAAATAACGTTTTCAAATCATTTGTATATTAATTTAATTTTGTAACTGAATTAATTATTAGTTAGTTAATAATTAATTTAGAATTAATTATTAGATAATTAGAATCTAATTTAGGATTAAATTTCTAATTAAAAATTCTGATTTTTAGCCCAGCAAACAGAATTTCCAGATTTATGCCAGATTTGACTTATCAACTTTGGAAGCTCATAGATTGAGTTATACTTGACCAAATGAGGCCCAGGACGACTCATTGGAAAGATAAAATCAAGGAGAACATTTCCGAGGAGGTTTCACTAACAGATTTGATGATTTATTGGGTCAAAAATCAGGCAGAAGATCAAGCTCCGAATTTCTAAAAATAAAATCAATTTTCTGAGTTTTGTTTTCTTCATTTTCATTTGCCCAGCCTCTTCTAATTGCAGATTCATGCATCAATATTATCCTTGGTTAATTAAGATGGTTATGAGTATCAATAAGAAGCTCAAATTTCATTTTTATTTATTTAAATAGAATTTGATTGGATTTGTTTTAAATGTTAGAAATAATATTTGGATTTTATTGTTGCATCTTATTTCATTTTAATTTCTTTTTGCAGGAAAAAACAATAGAAGGGATATTGAGGAAAAAGATTTCAATCAATGAGAAGACTCCAGCAATTAAAGATTGGAATTTTTGAGCAATTAAAATTGGATTGGGCAGATTTTTCTTCAACAAACTCTCTTCTAAAAATACTTTTGGAAATATTATAAATTGCAGATTGCAAAATGTAAACAGGGCTGCTCTCCTCTGCAATTCCAGACTTCTAAAAGCATTTCTGTTATAGGAATTTAGAGTTGTAGATGGGGAGGAGAGAAAAACTTCAGATCTGAACATTAATGAGGGTTTATTCTTTATATCTTGAATTATGCATGATGGACAGAGTTTGCATTTCTGCAGCTCTAGTCTTGAAAGCAGAAATTCAAGTAATGTAAAGTACTGTTAGAGACCAGGATCAGAGAAGCAGATTCAATTAACTGGTATTTTTGGCATTTCTGTATCAAATACCGGTTTCATTTTTATTTTAATAAAATTGTTGTTTCATTTATTCATGTTTTGGCATTTCTGTTGATATGGATAATTTGTCTCAAATTGTTAAGTATCTCTGCTCTTATGAATTAAACTTTGATTTCTGAGTAACCATTACTCAGAAATTTGTCTTATAACACTGATTTATTAAATAGTAATGTGTTGTGAATTTCTTCCACATGTTATTGTTTAATTATTAGTTTGACTGATATGATAATCGATATCATTTTTGTGAATTTCTTCTGGAGTGTTGTTGATTTATTATTTTAGTCGAATGGTCTCAATAGAATGTGTTTTGGTACTCACAAATGTGAATTAATTGAATTTCTTCATTAGTTTGACATTAATTAAAAGCCAGACATATTTTAATCCTCATTACTTAATTATCTTGCTCTTAGTTGGGTTAGATTTTCATCTACCTAATTGAGATAGGATTTAGATTAGTTTCTTTTTGCTTGCATTATAGAATAATTTTGCATTTAGATTAATTTTTAGATTCTTTTAAGTCCTCTCAACAAAGAGGCAAAATCTTAGTTGTGGTTTGGCTGAACCCAAAACAGCTTAAGGGTCATTCTCTTGCCTGATCAGCAAGAAGAATTGATCTGATATCCCTGTCTATTGGTAGTTAACGATACATCGTAAACCAATAGCGATAGGGAAAAGGTAACTGGACCTAGTTAAACCAGTCGGAGCCACTATCATAAACGGAAAAGGAGTTGTATTAAGGTCCGGACCGGGTGGTTATCCTCCAATGTTGTAGCAACGATTTTCGAGGCTTCAACATTTTTGGCGCTAGAAGGAGGGCCTGAAACTTGTTGTCTGTTAGAGTCTTTTCAATTTTAACATTTTATTTAATCATGATGGCTCCTCTTAAACTTCCAATTTGGAGTTGTATCCATGGACGTGCATCTTCCAATACTCCACCCGAAGTGGTAAGACTCTTGTCTCAGGTAAAATTCAATGGTAAGAAAAATTCTTCTGCCTTTAATCATGTCCTTCAATTTATTCAAAATGTTTCAAATTATGATTTTCAAGGAATTGATGAAGGCATTTTATGCAGAATTTTTACTCTCACATTTGCGGCAAAAGCCAGAAACTGGTGTAGAACTCTTCCGGTTGCCTCAATTCACAGCTGGGATCAATTTTTTACAATTTTCGTTTGTAAATTTGACCACTATGATTATGATCAGGTATGTGATGAAATTGAATATCTTCGAAATGAAAATGAGTCTGTTAGAGATTTTAATATTCGACTTCATCTAAATTGTTTAAAATTTAATGTCAAAGATCAACCGATGAAAGAAAAATCACTAGATTGGTTTGAAAATAGTTATTCTCTTCCTCCTATTACCGATCCATATGAAATTAGTTCAAGCTTGGTTCCATCCCCTTCCAATATGAGAATTCCAATTTGGGTGTGCAAATAAATTGTGATGAAGAGGTTTCACAAAGCTTGGAAAATATTTCTAATCAAATGCAAGAAGACAACAAAAACAATTTTGGAGAAAGACCTGCATTGGACTCTGAAAGTTTCTCTGCATTAAATTCAGAAAATCAGATTTCCAATCAGCAAGTGCAAACAACATTCAAAGTAAATAATAAAATGCAAACTGCTGTACAAATTTCTGAATTTTCCCATGGTGAACAAATGTCGAAATCAGAACAGCAAAGCAACCTTCTTCAAGAAAGCATGCGCACGCAAAGGAATGATCTGGAATCTAAAATTTACAATGATTATAATGCACAAGAGTTATCAAACCGAGACATTTTTAATTGCATTATTTCAGATTCACATTTTTCCCTTTATCCTGATATTTTTTATGATGGTAAATTTTCCCCTCTTGGTGTTAATGATATTTCAGAAAAAAAAAAAGGCTGATATAAATGAATTACCATTAAGTTTTTATCAAGATAGAGAAGCAATTAATGATCATTCTTTTGCCATTAATGAACATGAAATTTTTGTTCCTCCGTGTTTGAATATACTGGATGAAATTGAAGGGAATTCTAGAGAATCTTGTGAAGTCATTTATGATAATTACTCTGACATTGAAGATGTTGATTTTTCTCAAGAAAATCATCATCAGAAAATTCAAATAACATCTGAGAATGAGAGACATTTTAATTTAGAAATTATTCCAACCAATCCTCATTCTAAAGCAGATAATCATCTTCATGATTTCACTATTCGAGAAAATATTCCAATTTATGATTCATATCATGATCAAGCTTTCATTCCTGTTCATAATCATAAATATCTTTCTAATTCACAAGTTGGAATTCGAAATTACTCAAATTCCATAATTCTGGCCAATCCTTGTGAAAAAGAAATTATTTCAAAGCGATCCCAATCGTGCTGTAACATTAGTTGTAACAATAATGATTTCATTTTATTTTTGTTTCCTCACTTATTTTGTATTAAATCAGATTTATTTTCAGATTTTATTTTTCATATTTTTGATACATTATGCTGGCATGTTGAGCACTTTATTATCAAACATTCAATTGATACATTGCCCTGTTGGAAAATTGAAGTTTTATATTATAATCAAAAGCATAAAAAGCTATTTCAATTTCAATTTCAAACGATGTTAATGTTTTATCAAAAACTTCTATATTCTCAAAGGCAATATCAACAAGAAAATGTATTTTTAGAAGTTTGCCAGCAATCCAATCTAATTAATAATTTTCCATTTCATTTGAAAGATTTCCATCCATTTTTGTTTGATTCATTTGAAAAATATTTGGAAATTTTTCCTTCATGGAAGATTGTCAATAACTTAACATTTACCCATAACACTAACAGTTTCTTCCAGGCCTTTGAATCTGAAAACTCATATCCACAATCTGGCCTTTCATCTCCTCTATTGAACATTTCCCAATTATTAATAGAAATTCATCCAGATTTCTATGATCCAATTGGTATTCAATTGGAAAGAAAACTTCATGAGAATGAGATTTTAGATAAGCTTCTAACAATAGTTGTACATTCTGATTTCAGGTTTAATTTTCTTAGTTCAATTAGATTTGTATTTTTATTACTAACATCTGCATTGTACATACATACAGGGATTAAAATGAGAAAATGGTTACATTGGAAATATGACTATACCTAGTCAATTTCATGTATATGGTTAGAATAGAAGTAGAATTAATTTAGTTTGTTTGTTTTATGTAGTTAATTTATTCTTAATAGTTCTTCAGATAAAAAATAAAACGAACAACCAGCCCTTCTCATTTCATATACATGTTCAGGGAAATATTTGCCTCTTATCAGAAAATTTCTAATTCTTGCTCCCCATATTTTAAATCAAAATTTATTTCAGCAATATCGCTACTCTGCCTATTTTGAATAATGTCTTGACTAAATTCAATTGAGGTTGCACTTGGCACCAATCACCTCAAACCCACTTTTCTCTATTTCGAAATGTACTTATATGATTTTCTTCTGAAATTTATTTGTTAAAGGTTTTGAAGATACAGAGCTTCATGATCTCATTTTCCCGTGAAAGATATGACTGTCTATTATAAGCTTAATTCCAATTTGATCATTATTATTCAGTCTAACCTTTCATGGTAATCACATGAAGTTCATATTATCTTCCTCGAAAATTTGTTAAAATGATTTTAAGGGTGTCTATTTTGCTATGTGCACACATTTAAATCTGTAGTGGCTTCATCCCATTCTGATCCTTAGTTTATTATTTAATGCTGCAATGTGCATCATATTTATTTACTAAAGGAATTATTAAACAGTCACTATATCAATACTGATTTTTCTCAAGTTAATTCAGAATGAGCAGAGGTAATGAGTTGCTGTTGCAATTCAAAGGGAAGCCTATTTTCATATTTATTTCTGGTAAATTTTATATTTCCTGAACATGAATAAACATATCTTATTTAGGCTGATTGCTCACTCCGATTTAGAATAAATAATGAGATGATTTTGAACAAAGTCAGAATTTTGATAAATCGAAGGAAGAATTTGAAGATTCATGAGGTAAAATCTACAAACAATTTCCTTCCATGTATGCATTTACAAGTTCATTTTCATCTATTATTAGTTTATCTCTTCTTTAGTTTATTTTTTATACTTTTTCTGTTTTAATTGCAGGTTTTCATTTGTTTTCAAAACTTGAAGTAAGCAACAAACCCATTTTAAAATTTGCAACAGGTTCAAGGAAATTTTATTTGAGATTCATTAGAATTTGAGCATTCTTTAGCTTTGTTTTTATTCATTTGGGAAACCCAATTGAAATTAAAGACAATATCATAAGATTTCATCAGAAGTAGCTCTTAGCAGTTTTGATAAAAAATTGTTCATAAAAGATCCTTGATGTATTACTCACTCATATGCCATTGCAATCTCCGGTGTGATATTTTTCAATGCATGCCTCTAAGCCATTAACACTTAATCGATATATGGCATAGCAACAAAGGTGAAGTCTTGCATGATGAAGAAACATGTGATACGAATCATCCAATACAACGATTTGTTATTTTAAAAGCAAGCTTGGGTAACCACTATGGTAAGAAAGCAACTAATGACCGATTTGCAGTATATTCAAATCATTCTGATTTTTCATGTATTTCAGTTTTAAGTATATAATTCCATAATTAAAAAGGAATTCAAGACATCTCTATTTTCATATTTTAATTTATTATTTTGGATTTGGTCTTGATTCTGGACAATTTATAAAATCATGGAGTTTATATGAAACTTATAATATTTTGAGAAATAGTCATTACTGCAAATTTTCATTCTCATTTATGATGAATTTGTTTTCCCTCGAACATTAAGCATTCCAATTTTTTATTTTACTGCTTGCTTTAGTTTAGATAAAATAAATAATGATTTTGGGTTATAGGATTTTGGTTAGTTTGACTTCTTCAAGTTTTTTAATGTTAATTAAAATAAGAAGTCAGCTAGTTTGGAGAAACTGATACCTTTCAGGTAAGATCAAAAGCAATTATCCAATGGTAAGATTCATGTACCCACTTTCATTAATTTCCATTTCGTTACTTTAGTTTCAGTTTTATTTTTTCTGATACATGAATCTGTTTTGCAGCCTTTCATAAAACCTTCCAATCCTCCGCCAGATCATATTTTCGAAGTCCATACTCTTATCCTGGCTTTATTTCAATAAGCAGTGATAATCTTCGTTGAAATAGCTACGCTAGGAAGTTTCTGAACCTTTAATCTGTTTCTTTAAGCATTCCTTTTTATTAGAAAATGATTAAGATGATGCTTGAAAAAAAAAGAAAAAAAAAGATTGAAATCAGACAAAGTTTTCATTGTGGCTGAATTTTATTGTCACTGCTATCTAAAAAGCCTAAAACACTACAACCCTGAAAGGTATGATTTTTCTAAATCTCTACATAAGAAGGATTGATTACACGATTATTTCTTTCTTCATATTGTTGAGACATTTTTATAAACATTCTTGTTTGAGTTTATCTTGCGAAACTTGAATTTTCCTTTCCACTTTTAGATTTCTTCATTTTTATTTTTGTTCGTTAGTTTCTTTCTTATTTTAGAATAAGAATGCTTTTCCTTTGATTCTCAGTTTTGATTTTGGTGACTTTGCCATGATTTATATGGAAGGCCTTCTTATTTCCTAACTATGGTCAGTATACATGGAAAAAAAATTGTTAATAATCGTTTATTAACTTTTTCTTAAATCTCTTAATAAAGTTTGATTTTCTTATTATAAAGGTAGACATACTTAAGGAAGAGATTACCAATTTAGAGAAGTTGACAAAGTATCATAAAATCTGAAGAAATTTCTTTTTCATCAAAATTGTAATCATTTTGAGATTTCAATATTTTATTAAGATCTTTCAAAGTTTTATTATTAGTCAAGAAAAGTTATTTTTAACCAAGTAAAGACACTTTACAGCAAAGCACCTTTTAACTCTGAAATTGTCATTCTTAACTCTTAAGGAGTCAATGATTCTCCCTGTCCTGAAGAGTCTTATTTTTCTAGAGTATAATCCAGAGATATATTTAAACTTAAAAGATAAGAGGTCTCATCATGAACCTGCTTACCATGATCATAGGGGAAAAATAGGCTGACATTACCAACACTGCCAAACAAACCAGGGTAATGGCTTATGATTGCAAACAATTATAAGACAAGGGGTCTCATCACGAGCCAGCTTGTTCAGTCCAATTATAACCAGTGAATGGCATTGTCAACTATCTGGCTACCAAACCAGGACAATGACTTTTAAGATTTATAATATTAAAAAAAATAAATAAAAATAAAAATAAAAATAATATAAATGGTTTATCTCTAGGTCAATAATTCTTAAAGAGATGGGATTCTGAATCATTGGTGATTAAAAGGTAACCCTGTCGAGACTATAGATGTTCGCTGGCAGCAGTGGCTTTACCTGTGACAAATGAGTATATTTTAAAAGCTAAGCTGTAAAGTGACCCCTGCTTTATCTCTACAACTAATTAAGGACTGATATAGAAGTTTTGAAATATTTTTAATTTATGAGGAATTTTAAGAAAAATTACAGTTAGATGATTCTTTCTTTTATTCAGACTAATGAACCTAGTCAAGCATTTTAAGTATAATTCTCTTTTCTTTAATTATTTTTACTTGAATTTTAGGAAAATCTCATTCATATCAAACAGAGATAACTGGTTCTTCTCCCGTGTGTCGCCATTGTTGTGGTAAAACACAACCCCCCCATTTTTGACTTTTTCACTTCAAATAATGGGGACCCTTTCTATAAATTTTTGACTACACGCCTTTTAATATTTTTATTTTATTTGATTATCCTACGTGATTGTTAATTTTTCATTTTTCTTTGAATTCTTGTTTTGATTGCTTTGTTAGAATTAATTTTTTATAAGCCTCCCATTGACGCTTGTTTCGCCTCATTTGGTCAATTGGTTTAAAAATGGTACTCTTGTGAAGTCCCATCATTTATCTAAGTCTGGGTTAAAAATGCTATTTTTATTATTTTTCAGAGTAGCTGTAGTTTAGAAAAACTTAATATTAAAAAATATATATTATTAAAAAAAAAAAAAAAAAAAAAATTTCCCGGATCCGTCGCAGATCGCAGATCGCAAATTTCAGATTCGTCGCAGATCGCAGATCGCAAATTTCAGAATCCGTCGCAGATCGCAGATCGCAAATTTCAGATTCGTCGCAAATCGCAGATCACAAATTTCAGAATCCGTCGCAGATCGCAGATTGCAAATTTCAGATCCGTCGCAGATCGCAGATCGCAAATTTCAGAATCCGTCGCAGATCGCAGATCGCAAATTTCAGAATCCGTCGCAAATCGCAGATCGCAGATTTCAGATTCGTCGCAGATCGCAATATCGCAAGATCGCAATTTTGCAATTTCAGATCCGTCGCAGATCGCAATATCGCAAGATCGCAATTTTGCAATTTCGGATCCATTGGGTTTAGATTGATTTCAATGGTTTGTTTTATGGGTTTTAGGTTTGGATTGATTCCAATGGTTTGTAAATTAATTTTTATATTTTTTATATTATAATAATTATATTATAATTATAATGTTTATTATAATTTTAATATAATTTGAACTATAATATTAATCGTATTTAAATTAACTTTTTCAAATCATTTGTATATTAATTTAATTTTGTAACTGAATTAATTATTAGTTAGTTAATAATTAATTTAGAATTAATTATTAGATAATTAGAATCTAATTTAAGATTAAATTTCTAATTAAAAATTCTGATTTTTAGCCCAGCAAACAGAATTTCTAGATTTATGCCAGATTTGACTCATCAACTTTGGAAGCTCATAGATTGAGTTATACTTGACCAAATGAGGCCCAGGATGGCTCATTGGAAAGATAAAATCAAGGAGAACATTTCTGAGGAGGTTCCAATAACAGATTTGATCATTTATTGGGTCAAAAATCAGGCAGAAGATCAAGCTCCGAATTTCTAAAAATAAAATCAATTTTCTGAGTTTTGTTTTCTTCATTTTTCATTTGCCCAGCCTCTTCTAATTGCAGATTCATGCATCAATATTATTCTTGGTTAATTAAGATCGTTATGAGTATCAATAAGAAGCTCAAATTTCCTTTTTATTTATTTAAATAGAATTTGATTGGATTTGTTTTAATGATAGAAATAATATTTGGATTTTATTGTTGCTTCTTAAATGATTTTTAATTTCTTTTTGCAGGAAAAACAATAGAAGGGATATTGAGGAAAAAGATTTCAATCAATGAGAAGACTCCAGCAATTAAAGATTGGAATTTTTGAGCAATTAAAATTGGATTGGGCAGATTTTTCTTCAACAAACTCTCTTCTAAAAATACTTTTGGAAAGATTATAAATTGCAGATTGAAAAATGTAAAAGGGGCTGCTCTCCTCTGCAATTCCAGACTTCTAAAAGCATTTCTGTAATAGGGATTTAGAATTGTAGATGGGGAGGAGAGAAAATTTCAGATCTGAACATTAATGAGGGTTTATTATTTATATCTTGAATTATGCATGATGGGCAGAGTTTGCATTTATGTAGCTTTAGTCTTGAAAGTAGAAATTCAAGTAATGTAAAGTACTGTTAGAGACCAGGATCAGAGAAGCAGATTCAATTAACTGGTATTTTTGGCATTTCTGTATCAAATACCAGTTTCATTTTTATTTTAATAAAATTGTTGTTTCATTTTATTCATGTTTTGGCATTTCTATTGATATGGATAATTTGTCTCAAATTGTTAAGTATCTCTGCTCTTATGAATTAAATTCTGATTTTCGAGTAACCATTACTCAGAAATTTGTCTTATAACACTGATTTATTAAATAGTAATGTGTTGTGAATTTCTTCCACATGTTATTGTTTAATTATCAGTTTGACTGATATGATAATCGATATCATTTTTGTGAATTTCTTCCGGAGTGTTATTGATTTATTATTTTAGTCAAATGGTCTCAATAGAATGTGTTTTGGTACTCACAAATGTGAGCTAATTGAATTTCTTCGTTAGCTTAACATTAATTTAAAACCAGACATATTTTAATTCTCATTATTTAATCATCTTGCTCTTAGCTGGGTTAGATTTTCATCTACCTAATTGAGATAGGATTTAGATTAGTTTCTTTTTTCTTGCATTATAGAATAAGTTTGCAATTAGATTAAATTTACATTCTTTTAAGTCCTCTTCTCAAAGAGGCAAAATCTTAGTTGTGGTTTGGCTGAACCCAAATCAGCTTAAGGGTCATTCTCTTGCCTGATCAGCAAGAAGAATTGATCTGATATCCCTGTCTATTGGTGGTTAACGATACATCATAAACCAATAGCGATAGGGAAAAGGTAACTGGACCTAGTTAAACCAGTCGGAGCCACTATCATAAACGGAAAAGGAGCTGCATTAAGGTCCGGACCGGGTGGTTATCCCCCAATGTTGTAGCAGCGATTTTCGAGGCTTCAACAGGAATTAGAAAAATTAAAGTGAATTAATAAACACATGTGATGAAATGTTCTAAGTGATGCATATCAAGCAGTCTTTTAATCTTAGTCGTCGATAAGAGATTAAATCACAGTCGTTGATATGTCAACGAGAAAAGTATAAAGGAAAGGCTTGGGGTTAGTTGGAGACACACACACGGAGGCAGAGCACTGAGATTAAGCTGGAATTCTAGGGCGGGTTTGTTAAGAATTTTAAGAAGAGTTTCAGTTGCAGCGAGGGGTAGTATTGGCTAAGGGGATGATTTGATCCCAGAGCCAAGAGTCAGCAAGAGGCAGACGAGCAACAACCAGGAGCAGCGCAGAGGAAGCTGAGGCTACACAGCAGCTGTGCAGCGCAGAGGGCTGCAGTCGATACACAGGTGCTACGCAGACCCAGAAAGGGCAGCGGTGAGTCTTCAGGAGGCCATGAAGGTTACGCAGAGGCCATCTAGGGCAGCGTAAGGACTGCGTTACCCAGTCTGGGGTTACACAACCCTCTTCTGAGCAACGCAGGGGCACACAGAGGCTAGCAGGGCTAACGCAGGTAGCTTCAGAGCAACGCTGGGGTTTCTAGAGATAGAAAGGGGCTGACTTTTGTAAATCCTGTTTGAGGGTCTGAATCAGTCCAATTTTTAGCCTTTAGAACAACAAGTATTGTTGCAGATCTATTTTTTGTTTGTCGGGTCAACCAGTAAGGTGCCCAAATTTGCTGTACTCGGATTCTACTTAATAATAATAAACCCTCATACTTGTTGCACCGATTTTCTCGCATTGGGTTTTCCCAGGGATATTTGTCTGAAAAATCTGTGTCTCACTTTGTCGAATGAACGTATTATTCAGTAAATGATTTGTATGTGTGTAGGCTACTAGTTGTGTTTACTTCGGTATTTTCTGAACATTTTCTAAAAATAACTTGTATAATTAAATCACAAATAGGAGTAATTCAAGATACTGCAGTAGGATTTCTATATTATTGTATTCAGAAATTTTCACATTTTTCTCAGGAGTGTATGGAATAGATGTCTCCTTAATGCCAACCTCTCTACAAAAGTCATTGTATTCATTTGATTCATATTTGGTTCCATTGTCGGTCCTCAATATCTTGATTTTCTTCCCCGTTTGATTTTCCACCAATGCTTTGAAAGAACAGAACCATTTGAACACTTCATCCTTCTTCTTCAAGAAATAGATCCATGTTTTGCGTGAGAAGTCATCCACAAAGATTGCATAGTATAAGTATCCTCCCAATGATGTTACGAGCAACATACTAGATAGGTCAGAATGGACCAATTGAAGAATATTAGTAGTTTGGATTTCACTAGAAGGGAATGGTCCCCTTGTAAGCTTCCCAGCTGCACAACCCTGACAAACTCCTTTAAGGTTCATGTTGATCTCGGGCATACCTGTGACCATCTTCCTTAACCCCAGGTAAGACTTTGTAATGAAGGTGGGCAAATCTCTGGTGCCATAATTCAGATTGAAGAGAAGTATCGCAAGTCAAGGATCTTAAAGGACTTCCTCCAACTTGATAGAGAGCATCAACCCTAAATCCAAGTGTGAATGCATCTTTAGGGTTTCTTTGCCAAATATGTACCTTTCCATCAATGAATGCTACCTTGAATCCTTTATCTTCCATCGCAGAAATAGACAACAGGTTCTTCTTCAAATCGGGCACATACAACACTTCTTGTAGATGAATGGTTTGACCTTGATTCAAGTGAAGAGTGACATTACCTATCCCTTTCATGGGGTAGGTGGCATTATCTCCAAGTATGATCTCCAAATTAGTATTCTTTTCAATCAAATATGAGAGGGCCTCCTTGTACCCAGTGAAGTGCCTTGAGGCTCCACTATCAATCAACAAATGATCCAGAGTATCCCGAGGAGAGGTAGTAGATAGAGCGGAAATAAGATAAAACTCCTTTTGTTTTTCTACAACATTACTTTCCTCATACTTGGAATTTCTTGTCCTTTTGGGAGGTTGACCATTTCCATATTGAGCGGGAGCATTCCTCTTTCCTTTATTGTTGAACCTGTGGTTCCTTTGATTTCCATTGCCTTTGAAATTGTTGTTGCTGTCATCGTCATCCCTTGGAGAATTCTTCTTGTGATGACACTCTAGAGCATAGTGGCCGAACTTGTTACAATTGTAGCACCTTACTTTTCTTCCTTCTTTGAATCCTTGACTGTGTCTCTTTGGACCAACATTATTTTTCTTCTTAGCATGAGTGGAGAAAGAAGTTGGTTCATTTCCATTTGAAGGCTTATCTCTCTCCAACATCCTTGTCTTCTCTTGAGTGCATCTAGCCAATAATTCATCAAAACTAGGAATCCTGTCATTGTTGATGGTGATAAACACATCCCATGCTCTTGAAAGACCTCCAAGTGCAATGAGGGTGAGCTCCCTGTCAACAATAACTTCTCCAATAGATAGTAGGTCATTCCTAATTTGTGTTATTCTCATATGTTAGGGTTGGATAGACTCCCCTTTATCCATCTTGATGTCCTTCAACTTGTTCTTGAGAAAGAGGATTTGATTTGCATTGTTTACTTTGAACATCCCAACCAGCTTATCGTACATCTCCTTAGATGTTCTCATATCAAAAATATAGGCAACCAAGTGCTTTTAAATGGAGTCTATGATAATTCTCTTAGCTTTGACCACACATTTCTTATACTTCGTCTTTGCAGTAGCAGGTGCATTTGAAGGAGGCTCCACCACTCTTCTTTGCACATAGTCCATGGCATCATGCTCTTCCAAAGTCATCTTCCATGCATGATAGTCAGATTTGACCTTGAGCTTATCCTTAGATTTGAATTAAGATGTAATATCCATTGAGGCTAGGCCAATAATCATGTCTAACAGATCTCCCTTACTGATTTCTTTTCTCTCTCTTGCTTGGGCTTTGTCTTCACCTATGCTCTGATATCATGTTCATTTTAGTTAACAATGTATGTTCTATGCTTAGAACAATTACTTCAATGTCCTTTTTTCCAATTTATTTTCCAATAGCAATCACATTGAACATTAATCACATTGACGATAATTGTAGATAGAACATGAAATAACAAAGTGCAGAAGACAAGCCAAGACAAGAGAACACCAAGTATGGCTGATGCCAGGGAAAAACCCCAAGACGGGGAAAACTCTTTGATCAATTCTTCTTATTATTATATCAAATGTTAAACAGAGAGAGAGTACAAAAAATCAGAGTTGATTTGCCCTGTCAAAACAACCCCGTCAAATTTGCAGTCAACAACAGTGAAATTCAACCCTAACCAGAAAGTAAATGTTGGTCAAAGTAATAGCAAAATGTCCTTAAAGCAGCTCGGTCATACCCAGTCAAACTCGGCCTGAAAAGGAGGTCCAAGTTAGCCCAAAACAGTCCCAAATTTAGCGGTCAAACTTGGTCAAACTCTATCCTGAAATCTGCAGTCAACCTGCAATTTATCTTTGCAGTATAAATGCTCAGAACACCTCGATTTCTATGCCAAAGAGTGCGCCCTGCCCAAATAGAAAACTGCCCAAAAGATCGAACTCAAAATCTGCCTCGAAGGTCAAATTCAACGCAGGTCAACATTGGTCAAACTGCAAGAAAGACTGAAATTTTCGGCCCTGTAATTCTGTCTGAAATTTGCCCTCCTTGCCACATGTAATATCCCAAATGGGATATTTTAACTAAAAATTCAGAAATAGACTTGGGCAGCAAAATAAATGGAAATAAACACACAGCCACCAATATAACACAATGGATGCCGATAAAATCATTGAGCCATTTTATTAATCCATGGTAAAAAGTACATCAACATAAAGGAACAACGGAACCTGAGCTTGCCAAGCAAGCGGAGCAAAACCCAGAAAGATCTCTGGCCCAACTGATGAATGACGCTGGCAATGATGTAGATGGCTCGGCAAGAAGACTGCTACAAATCGGCTACGGAAAAAGCTGTCACTGAACCCACTGAAGCACAAGTTGAAGATCTAAATGATCCTCACACCAATCCCTGAAGCTCTGCGAAGCTCCTGAATGAAGTCTCCTCAAGAGAGTTGGGTTTCCGTCCAACACTCACAAATCACTCGAGGGTTTCCGTCCTGGGGCTACCCATGAAGTAGAGAATCACGTTTCAAACCTCTCATACAAGCAATGATATGATCCCCAAAGATCACGTCTCAAACATCTGCACTGCCTTCTCTGGTCCGCTTTTCTACTGCTGCTACTGCTTTCTGCAGCACAGATTCTTCAGTCTTCTTGCTGGAGATCCATGCTAGATCTGCAATCGCTCTGATACCATGTGAAAATTTCTGAATATCTCAAACAGTAACCCTACTGTTAATTTTCAGATTTACTTCTGCTACTTACATTAAGCTATTAATGTGAAATCTTCAGCATTAACATTGAAGTAAATACATTAACAACCGACACATACAGATCTAAACTGAATACATGCACAATTACAAAGTAACACAAAAGGATTTTTTGGACAACTGTACCCCGAAAAACCCAATGCGGGAAAACTGGTCTTCTGGCTGCTGGAGGGTTTTATTATTAAGTAGAATCTAAGTACAAAAATCTGGGCACCAAACTGGTTAACCTAACGAGAAATAAATAAACTGCAGCTATACCTCTGTTCTGGAGACAAAAAAACTGACTGATTCACACCCTCAAACGGGATTTACAGAACTCAGCCCTTTTCAGTCTTCAGAAACCCCAACGCTGCTTTGAAGCCCTTTGCGTCAGCCACTGCGCTGCTCAGGAAGGGCCTGCGTCACCCCAGACTGGGTTACGCTGCCCTTGCGCTGCCCTAGCTGGGCCTGCGTCAACCCTGTTGGCCTCCTGCTGCTCCTGCGCTACCCTTGTTGGGCCTGTGTCAGCCCTGCGTAGCCCCTGAAGCCTCTGCGCTGCCTTTGCTGGGCTGTGGCTGCTCTACGGAGCTGCTACTCCCTCTGCGCTGCTCACTCTGCTACTTCTCTACCTCTTGTTGCTCTCTTAGCCTGGGATCAAACCATCCCTTTCGCCAATACTACCCCTCGCTGTAGTTGAAACACTTCTGAAATTATTAGCAAACCATGCCCTAGAATTCCAGCTTAGTTTCAGTGCTTTGCCACTGTGTGTGTTCTCCAACTAACCCCAAGCCCTCTTCTTATACTTTTCTCGTTGAAACATCGACGACCGTGATCTAATCTTGAATCGGCGGCTAAGATTAGAAGATGCTTGATTCGTGTGAGTTAAGTCATTTTCATCACATGTTTATTTTAATTAACTTTAATATTTTAATTTTCCTAAGTTAGACTTAGGGTCCTTAATTAAAAAGATTAATTAATTAAATATCTCTTAAACAGGATGGAATTTCATAAATCGCTTTCTGGGTCTTGGAGATCTCATGTACTCTAGTCCCTCCACAAAGTCTGGGAGCTAGAGCACATCCGATGCTACCCCAACACCCCAAAATCTAAACAGTTGCTATGTTGCCTCTGCTGATCTGCTCTATGTCTTCTATCTGATGTATTCTCCGGCTCAGGAAGATCTTCAACAGGAATTACTCTACCCCTCAACTGCAATCAAGAATCACTTAGATCTGATTTTCATACGAGCACTGCTCCGTTAGAAAAGTTCGATCTCTAGATCCTCTCGGTGTAATTTACAAATGACCCTGAAGTCTTCCTTTATAGCCTTCTCATTGACAAATCAACGACCGAGATTAGATCTCCAATCAACGACCAAGATTAGATCTCCAATCAACGACTAAGATTATATTAGACTTGATTTGATTTATCTAGAAGATTCACCCACAATTTACATTAATACTGATTAATTATTTTAATTTCCTAAGTTAGACTTAGGGTCCTCATTAAAAATAATTAAATTTTCTTATAAAACTGTTTATGGGTGGAATTTCCCAAAACGATTTCTGGGTTATTTGTAATGCATGTGTCTAAGCCTCTCCACAAGGTTTGAGACTTAGAGCACATCCGATGCTACCAAACATCAACACTCCCTCTTAGCGAGGAATGTGCTATAACAGATATGCCCTGTTGCACACTGCTTTGACTCTGAAGCATCTCCCTCTGTGCTGATGATGTCTGACATGTTGCCCATAAATCACTACGCTGCTACTGCATTGTATTGCTGTTGACCCAACCACGATCAACACTGCATCTATACGGCAACTCCCTCTCAAATGCTGCATCTTCTAGTAGCACTGCCACTGCTAACACTGCACTGAAACTCAGCTGTTGAGAGAAGCAATTGAAAAAAATCCATGAATTTGAACAAGTGTTTAGGATGCAACTCGATGCTGATTGCTGCTAGACCAACATTGTCCCTTTGAAGCACTTTGTTGCTGCTGCTTTGCATTGCGTCCCTCTGCGCTGCTACAACTCTGCTCTGCGCTACTCAGATGTTAGTGTTGCTAACCATGACATTTGTCGTCACTACACTCCTCAGCACCACTGAAAACTCCTCCAGCTTGCTACTGCTAATTATGGGCACTTGTAGCAAGGTTGTGATCCTAGAGGTGGACTCTTCCAGGATCCTGCCCAACTGCAGTTCTTGTGAACTTACAACTCAATGTCGCCCCATATCCCTCCTGGAGATGTGTGGGCACTCATGGCGTACTCATCCTCATCGATCTTCGCGGTTGCAGCCTTCGGATCATGCGTCTCGTCCTTTTCCTTATGCTTCAAAGGACACTGGGAAGCGTAGTGACCAAGTTCACCACACTTATAGCACTTGATCTTCGAGACGTATTTCTTACATCTCCGCTACTCCTGTTGCCCTTTGGATGCAAGGGCTACATCTTCCTCCTCCTGCTTCACCTCCGATCCACTGCCATTGCTACCATCAAGTTTTCACTTGACCAAGTCTTTGCTTAGCTCTTCTTGCTGAAGAGCAACCCACAGCTTTACCAGCCTGGCAAGGTTGCTCTGCCCAGGATACTCTGGACAAATACTTGCCAATTATCAGTGACTGCATTCAATGCCAGTCTCACCATCGCTGTAGGGGAAGGGGTAGACCCTGCTGCTGCAAGTTGGTCATGAATCTCCTGAAGTCTCGACAGGAATGAATCAATGCACTCCCCTTTCTGCATCTGCGCCATCCTTAGTTGCTGCTCAAGGTACATCTTTCGCTGCTCGGAAGATCCCTCATATAGTGTGACCAAGGCTTCCCACATCTGCTTGGCAGTATCTTTGCCAACTATATGGGACACAATGTGATCCTTGACTCCATCAAGGATTAGCCATTTTGCCTTCGCCATATCAGCCTTGTACTGCTTCAACTGATCTGGATCTGTAGGGACAACGACTATATTCTGCACAAAGAGCTTGAGATCATATTCATCTAGAAGACAAGTGATCCTTGCCTTCCAGATCACGTAGTTAGAGGCTCCCTCTAACCGGTCCTGATATTTAAGCCCGTGAGCTGCCATGGCCATCAAAAATGTCGAATCAACTCCTCTTCTTCCCCCTCTGTGCAACACTAGACAAGCTTACGTACTCCTTGTGGAGCTCGTAGATTTGCTGTTTGGATCTCTTGCTCAGATCTTGGAAAACTGAAACTCCTCAGCAAGGAACTTCCTGAGAGAGAGAATTCCCTCACTGTGTCGCTTCTTCTTCTTATGACACTTTCTGCCCGAAAAAATCAAGATTTGCCTGCAGAAACTGCATCCCACCAGTTCTGCGCTGCTCCCTCTTCCTTGGAAAAAATTTCAATCTGGAAGTCTTACCTCTGTGTCGACTCACTCAGAGAGAGACCTTCCCGAACTTTCAACCCTCCTGGCCTGGACTGCACAATCCCTCTGGGGATTCGAATTGATTCTTTCTACAAATTTTTCGGCCTCTGACTCAGCACTGGATTTGCTCTTCACTGATTCACAATACACGCTCGGATACCATGTGAAAATTCCAAGATCTAGATCTAGAATCCCTACTACAACACGCTGAACTAGTTTTCCTACTTGTAAATTTGATTTAACAAGTTATTATAAGATTACTTCTTAAAATATTGAAGCAACCTTCACCCATTAAAATATATTTGTGAAAACAAAAACTGAGCAATAAAGAATAATGCAAACACATGACATCGTTATTTTTGGACAAACGTCCCCAGAAAAACACAATGCGAGAAAACCGGTGCAACAGATCTGAGGGTTTATATATTATGCAGTAATTTTCTGAATACAAATATGGGATGCCTTTCTAGCTATCCCTGTAGAGAATATGACTAACAAAGAGTTAGTGAGAGAAATCTCACACTGATACTGGAAGCCCGACTGACCAACAAACCCCGGACGGCAAGCCCTCCACTGCGCTGCACAGTCTGTGCATAGTCTCTGCGTCACTCTGCGTGGCTTCTGCGTTGCTAGTCTTCTGCTGGCTGGATCTGCCCTTCTGGCTTCTTCCGGTTTCACACCTCGACGTTCTGACATTGGATCTGATTGACCCTTAGCTGAATTTCAGATCTCCTCAAGGCTGCAGTGCTGGCTCTGCGTGGGACTGTGCTGCCTCTACGTAGCTGCTACGCTGCCTTTGTTGATATGCTCTATGTCTTCTCTGCGATGTATTCTCCAGCTCAGGAAGATCTCCAACCGGAATTACTTTGCCCCTCAACTGCAATCAAGAATCACTTAGATTTGATTTTCATCCGAGCACTTCTCCGTCAGAAAAATTCTATTTCTAGATCCTCTCGGTGTAATTTACAAATGACCCTCAAGTCTACCTTTATAGCCTTCTCGTTGACAAATCAACGACTGAGATTTGATATCCAATCGACGGCTAAGATTATATTAGACTTGATCTCCTTCATCTAGAAGATTCACCCACAGTTTACATTAATATTGATTAATTATTTTAATTTTCTAAGTTAGACTTAGGGTCCTCATTAAAAATAATTATTTTTTCTTATAAAACTGATTTTGGGTGGAATTTCCCAAAACGATTTCTGGGTTATTTGTAATGCATGTGTCTAAGCCTCTCCATAAGGTTTGAGACTTAGAGCAGATCCGATGCTACCAAAAATCAACAAACCGATCAGTAACAAGTTCATATTCCCAGTGAAAAGAAAAAACAAATAAAAACCTATAAATCATTGTGACATTCTAGTGTGCAACGAATTTTCTGAGGAATAATGTTTGTATGATCCTTCCACTCACAAGGTGATCACTAAAGTTGCTATATTTGATGAAGTTCCTACTCAATGTCCACCAAGATCTTTCCCATTGCTTCTTACAAATGATTCTTCTACATATGATTCCCACATGTTTCAATGGATTATTCACATTACGATGTTGGCCCTCCTCTTGACCCTAGAATTGTTTTTTAGTAAACATATAATGATGACCTTATTTATGACTCATCCAACTCCAATCTTATAAAAGTTTTTTGTCCTATACTGAATGCTCTTTCCACACTCCTCTTCTAGTAGATAACCTCAATGATGATGAAGACTTCTTGATCCATACATTTGATCTAGCTCTTCCTTTGGTGAGGTCAAAGCCTATACCCAAGTAGGCCATATCCACACCTCTAGAAGTTGCTGATATTCTTGCACCAATTGGTAAATTGCCGAGGCATCTTCAAAAGCCTCCTCCACTACAAATCCTTCTCATGATGGATGATTTGATTATTGAGTTGAAGCTTCGTCCACCATTGAAACTCCATTACATGGTCAATTCTCTCAAAGATCTATATGAAATATATTCCCTACATGACCCCTATGAAGCATTAATGGGGGATGTGTGAAATGTCTTTTCTCCATGCCCTCCTATTCAAATTAAGGTGGGATGTTGAAAATAGGGTGCAATTTATACTTTCGGCCATGGTTGGCCTTATATTGTATCATTATTAATTTATATGTTTGGAAAAGGCAGCCCTTGCACACATAGGCCCAAAACCCTAATAAGGAAAGCACCCTACCTTTGAGTTGAGAATTTATAATACGCCCACTCTCATTTGTATTTGTCATTCAATTGATTCATTCATGCTTAATAAAGTGTTTGTCTAGGGGGTTGTATCAAGTGCTGCACTCTCTGTTGTGCTTGGGTTTGTTTCTCTCTATAGTGCACTTGTTCTTAGGTTGTTTTTTCTATCTAGTGTTGCACTCCTCTTGTGAGATATCTCTTCAAGTGTTGCACTGCCCTAGTGCTGAGTATTTTCTTTTTATTGCATAATTAGGGTTTGTGTTGGTTCCGGTCAATTCTCTCACTATCTCTTGTGAATTCCAACAAAGTTGCCATAGTCCTTTGGGAATGCATAGTTACTGAGTTCCCTATTCTTTTTATCCCTTCATTGGAAGGGTTCATGTGGATGGCTAGATAGTCTGACAGTCTGGAAGAAATGTCATGATTGCTGTAAGACTGATATGTTTTTTTGGGTATACAGTGATGTTGTGCCCTTTCATTTGAGTGACATTGCAGATTAGATTTGGCTGCACAGTTTTATGCCAGAGTCTTTTACATATTTGAGTACATAATACTGTTGTTGGCCTTTGACTTTGGTAATCATTTTCCATGTTATGCCAAAATCTTGTTCTTCTAGGTTTTTATTCTCCAAATCATTAAGTGGCATAGCTTGTGAAGTGATTTTGCACTTTCATTTTATTCTGTATGACAATTAGATTCCCATAATACTTAATTTTTAGGTTGGTTCCTAACAACTCTAGTTTGACTCTAGAGTCTTATTTCGATGTGTTGAAAACTAGATTTCAATTCAAAAAAAATATCATTTTATCACTCATTTTGGCCTCTTAGCAATTTTGAATTCCAAGTCAGTTACAGGTGTAAGTAGTGTACTTTTGTTGGGATTAATTAGAATATGGTAGCAGCAGCAGTTTTACTTTAGCTTCATATGACGTTCTTCCTATGTTTCAATTGTTGGATATTCCTCTGTTATCATTGCCACTGCTGTTGTATTTAAATTGGATGATCTCTTTTTGTTGTTGTAAATTAATAATCTAGGAGTTTCTTTCACTCCTTTTTCCTACACTGGATGTACTCTCTTAGCTCCATTGACCTACTTTTGTGGTCATTTGTTGCACGTTAATAAAATTATAATATCACATCAACTACTTATGCCCTTTTCTCTTTTGGTTTAATTTTCTTATACAGAATAACTTTAGGATGATGACAAATTATAATATGCAAAATTCTTTTTTGGTTTTATATTTGTATTTTCCATTCTATATGATATAAAAGGTGTTTCCCCAAATTATTCTGCTTTGATGCAATTAAGTTCTAGGGAAATGCATCTTATTTTTCTATAATGACTTAATGCCAAAGTTTCTTTATTTTGGATGGAATGTCTCTATCTATTTTTGAGCTGATGACAGTTTTGTTTCTCTATATCTATGAATTTTCAAGGAACTATTTAAGGGACATGTGGAGAATGGATCTGAGAATATAACAAGAGATTCAAGAGAGCTGGTATTTCTTCCAAACAATTTGTGGTGCAATTTGAGACTTGTAGACAACAATCAGTTTATTAGTGAAGTGGGGTGGCTTTTGGATTCCAACAGTGCAGTGACATCAAACTGTGAAATTTCAATAGATGGCAAGCTAAAGGTGAGACAACATACAATGAATGGACACTAGTTTCTTGTGTTTTTTAGTCTAAATCATGATAGGCCTGATTCTGAAGAATATTGTTCTTAAACAACTACTGTTGTTATGCTCTTCGGGTTCAGTAGTTATTGATTGTACTTATTTGTATTTTATCTTGAGAATGAGAGTGTCTGCAATATGGAATTATTTAGTTCATTCATATAGGAAAAGAAAATCCAAGAATGTGGAGTCTACAAGGCATCTGTAAAATCAGTTTAAAATATCCACTACAATTGTTTTTAGTGCTCTCTTGCATTTGTTAGTTATCTAAACTGTTTAAGTCTATGTTATATCTTCATCTTGGCATAGTGGGTTGCTTCCCACCTCTTTTTCAACATGGCTGAGTCTAGAAGGGATCTTGTAAGATTTTTTTTTCAAATAATTTATTTGTAAGTGGGTGGGACTACCCACGGGTTTTGAACCAATGACCTTAACATTAAGGTGTGCCTTAATAGTACACCCAATCACTGTCTAATCAAAGCCCTATATAGGAAAGGGATCTTGTAAGTTGACTGAGCATCTTCATCCAATTAAGTTTGGCGATTCACTTCTATTTAGGTAGATAATCCTGCAGGCAAGTCATCTAGAAACACGTCCTCTAATTTTAAAACAAAGGCTTAAAACAGATATCTGCATAAAGAGCTTCTTTGTTATCATGCTTGTTTTGACAAACACTTCACAGGACTGATTTTCTTTCATAGCCAGCCTTTGTTTTCAAAAGGCTGCATATATTACTTCATAGAATAAATAAATGCAGCATGGAACAAAGTATTATATCACATGAACGGCAAAGCCAACTCCTGCCTAAAATTCCTCAAATTCCCTAGGCTAAAAAAGGAGGGGCCTGAGATATAATGACTTATTTTTTTTTGTAAGTCAACGTATTGTATTAATTCAAAAAACAGTTACATTGTGAGGTGCTTGAGTTCAAAACCCCATTGGCCTCATTTCTACCGGACTTGTTGGCCTGATGGTAGAGACAAAAAATTAATGATAATAGCAACAAAATGCTTACAGCCCCGTATACAGATTTCGAAAAATAGCCAAAACCACCCAAGTATCAAAATGCAACCCACATTCATTCTTAGTCTACTAAATTGCCTGGAGCTGGCTCATCTAGATCATTGCCACGTGGCGGTCGCCAGGCTTCATGAACGTGGGCCTCCATAAGAGACAGCTTGCCTTCCAAGTTGTCTAGCCGCTCCTGTTGTCGCTGAAGGGAGACAACCGGTCCATCATGTGCCACTGGTTGTGCTGGAGGTCATTCATAAAGGCAATGATGTGATTGCGGTCTTCATGCTGCTCATAGGCCAATTGCTTTAGTGCCACTGAAACTTGGCGAATGTGTGCCTCTAACAAATCAAAGGGCGGGGGGAGATGTGAAAATTCCTAGATCTAACAATCTCAGGAATCCTACTGCAACCCGCTGAATTTACTACTCCTATTTTGCAGTGTGGAAAAAGTCGGCAAAAAGTCCCGATTTTTTGAAAAAATCCTGAATTTTTCCCGGAGCCGACATTATCGACCGACTTTTTGCCGACTTTTTCGAAAAAATCGTGAGTGAGGTAGTTTCTTTAATACTTTTTAATTTTTTTTTTTTAAATTCAGGATTTTTTCCAAAAATGAATATTTTGTATTTTGTTAGTTTTGCCAACTTTTTGCCGACTTTTTCAAACAACTCCCGACTCTATCGAGTTTTTCAACTTTTGGACCCTTGCCGATTTAATCTTGACTTCGACTTTTTCCACATTGCTATTTTGTAAATTACATCATAGAATTAATTCAGATTTCTTCATGAATTATTGCAGTAAATTATTGAAGCAACCTACACTTAATACTTTATGATTCTGAAACAAGGAAACTAAGCAAAGAACAAATCACACATAGGACACCTTTATTTTGGACCAAGTCCCCAGAAAAACATGCGGGAAAACCGGTGTAGCAGATTTGAGGATTTGTATTATTAAGCAGCAGTTTCTGAATACAATCTTTGGATGCCTTGCTGGCTATCCAATACAGAGAAATCACGGGAGAAAAAAATATTGTGAGTTTACCTCACACTACAAGTCCCGGCTGATCCAGTAGCTGAACTAGCGAGGGAGAGAAGGAGGGAAGTGGAAGAGAAAGGAAGGAAGACAAAGAGGGGAGAAAGAAGGAAAGAGGGATAGAGAGAGAGAGAGAGATGGAGGAAAGAACAAAGACATAGAGAGATAGAGGTGGAGAAAGAGAGGGAGTGACAAGGGAGAGATGGGGTGAGAGTGAGGGAGAGAGGAGGGAAGAGAGAGGAGAGAGATAGGGAGAGAAGGGTAATAGAGAGAGAGGGAGACACAGAGATGGATGAGAGAGAGAGAAGGAGAGAGGGAGGGAGATAGTGACAGAATCGAGGGAAGAGAGAGAGAGTGTGATGGGGGGGAGAGACAGAGGGCGGTGGGAGAGAATGTCAAAGAGAGGAAGGAAGAGAGAGAGGACTCAATAGAGAGATGGAGTTGGAGGGGGGGAGAGAGGGAGGGAAGAAGAAAGACACAGAGGGAGAAAGGTGGAGAGAGAGGGAGAGAGTATTTATATGTTTGAGGGGTGAGATAGAGAGAGGGAATAAGATAGAGACACATAGATACAAATATGGATATTATATAGTATTATATAACCATCCTAGATCCATCTTAACCCCGTTATATCAAGCGTCGAGAGCAATCAAATCTCTCGAGGTGCAAACCTTTCCTCAAGTTTTGCACTCAAAAAGAGGTTTTCACCTCAAGAGATTTGATCCCTCTTGGCGCTTGATAGATCTGGGGTTAAGATGGATCTAGGCTGGTATATTTTGATAATGCTTGAGATTGTTCTTGAGGAGGCTCTATGATGGTGCCCTTGACATACTAAAAAAATTAATTTTATGTGAGAATCAAATCTATTCTTTTTTTCCATGCAGGGTAGTTTGATGTCCCAACAAGTTTATTATTCTCCTTGCAGAAAGTGGTCATTTGATTTGTAAGTTGAGACATGAATATAAAGTACTTACTTGATAAATGAAGATGTCTCTTTGCTGATGATGTTTCCCACTAGAGTGTGAACTAAGGGAGGGATGATCCACCTTCTTCAAAATGATAATTCTTTTTCTTCAAGATGAGAGAGAGACGTTCTTCTTCCTTCAAAAGTGCTTGAGGTGTGATCTTTTCTTCAATATGAGGGAGATCACTTTGATTCCTTTGATGATGATGAAGTGCTTCTTCTTGCTTCCTTGAATCTGAGAGGCTTCCCAAGATGCTTCAAATGTATAAAGTCCTTCTTTCTTTGAGATGGAGGTGGGGTCCTTGAGGTCTTCTTTTCTTCTTGCAAGAGTTCTTCTTTCAAGATGATAAGGGCTTTGTGATGTGATGACTAGATCTTCTTGATGCTCTTCCTCTTATATTCGATCCTTGTATATCCTTTTTTAATTGAGTGATCTTCAAGGCTACCTTTCCTTGTCACCTTAGCTATGATACCATGTTGAGAAATCTAGGGAAACTAGATTAGGGGTGATTTATCTTTACTTTGATAACTACTTGTGATGTTCTTTACTTCAACTCGTAGTATTTATGATTAGTTTATTCTTCTCTTGAGTATTATAATGTTCTTATCATCAAACAACTACCAAAACATGTAGATCAATAGAACAAATAGACACAAGATGTGGGCTGCTAGCTAGGGCCAAAACCTCTCCTAAAGAGGAAAGCCCATAAGGAAAATGTTCTCTTCTTATAGATATTCAAATGACGAATTCCAAGACCCTCAGACCCAAGACCAAGATCCCTCCAAGACGAAGTTAACCTTCCTTCTTGATGAACTTTCCTTCTTGAAGTCAAAACAAGTCAAACCTTCTTCACTAGCTTCCAACAACAAATTTCGGCGCTCCAACAACTGTTGCAACTTCGACCTTCTAGAAACTGCTGCAACTTCAACCTTCCGAAAACCACTGCAATTTCGACCTCCAGAAACAGTTGCAACTTCGCACGTGTGGGTGATAATGACTCTTTTAGGCTTCCTCCTTCCTTCGCTTGGGAAACTTCTTCAAAGGCTTGTAGATGATCAAATTGACTTCCTTTCTTTAGATTTTGTCCCTTCTTTGATAGTTCAAAAATTTCGTCCTTGTAGCTACGAAAACCCGAGCCTCCTTCACACATGTGAGAGATAGAGAGAGTCAAAAACAAAAAAATTCTTGCTTTCTTCCTTCTAGACCTTCGCTTGCCCTTTTTCTTCTTGTCTTCACATTCTTAAGTGAATGAGTGAGCAAGTCTCTAAATGAAGTTGAATGGTCTCTTATATATAGGCTTTCAAGGATGACAAATAGCTCTAGTTAGGCTGAATTTTTCACTACCAAGCCGACTTGGTCTTAGAGGGGAATTTTGACACTTTTGACTCAAAATAATTTTTTTTGACTTGATACAAAATGCCCAATAGGGTCTAATACATATGACAATGACTCTTTTGACTTCTTTACTCTATGACAAAACCTAGAATCACACAATGGGTGCTTTGACCTAGAACAATTTAAGCTTGAGCATGAAACCCATGCTATAAATGGACAATAAATCAAGAGTACATAAGATATTATGAAGACCGAACCTAGTTACACATTTCAACACTACAAACAACCTTAGCTTTGATACCATGTTGGAAAATTAGGAGGCTTCATGATTTAATTAGATTTTCCTTTCTTTGCTAACTGCTTGTGAAATTAGTTGGCTTCTTATTTATTTAATTGTGTTCTTCTTCATCAAACAATTATCCAAACGTAAACATGACATTCACAAGAAAACATAGAACACAAGATATAGGCTCCGAGCAAGGGAAAAACCCCTCCAAGGGGAAAAACCAAAAAAATTTCTTCTTATAGAATCAGATCAAATGAGATAACCAAGACCCATAACCATAAAAACAATTTCACCTCTAGATGCTAAGTCAAGCCTTTCTTCTTTCCAACAGATCTATCAGCAATATATCAGCAGCAAGAGAAGTACCAAGGTAGAACTTTCACAAATTCTTGCTCAAGAAGGAATCCTCTCTTTCAAACTTTGACTCTCCACTTCTTCTCTGCCCTCTCTGCTATATTTAAGACCACAATCCATCAAGTGTGTGTGTGTGTCCAAATGAGCTCCATCTTCTCTCTATTTATATAGTTTAGAGGGGTGCGAATAGACATGTCCATTGGGGCAAGGCTGACTTGGCACCTAGAGGGATTTCTGACCCAAAATTACATATTTAAAAATTCATTTTCCTTTTTCTTTACAATAGGTCTAAATAGGACTTTGACTCTTTTGACTAAAAAACCTAGAAGCATGAAGAACATGCTTGTCTAGAAAAATAATGTTTTTTCTTTTTCTTTTTTATTTTGTTTTTTACGTAAAATACATAATAGCACAAATTATGAAGACTGAAACTAGTTACATTCTCCAACGGAATAATATGTCACTTTTATCTTTCTTCTAAACTTAACTCGTGTGCCCATAATTGTTTCTTGTATGCTCAGACGAATTTCTATTGTTGCTATGTGAGTTTTTCCTTTGAGGAGGATGAAGAGCTTCAATATATAGCCAAATATAAGGCCAAATGGGTGGAAAAGGGGACAAAACTAAGTTGACGAAGAGAGGTGGACTTGGCTACTTGGGGCTTAAAATAAAGTTAAATCTCATTTTTAAATAAATAAAAAATAATTTTCAGCATGAAGATCATGCTTTTACATGTACATCAATGATATATATAATATGAAGACTGACCGTAGCTACAAATTTCAACACTTCCTCTTAGCTAGAGAGGTATGCATAATTACTAACAAGATAATCTTAGGTAGACAAAATTCTCTAAGGAATGATCAACATTAAGATAAGCATCATCATCAATATTATAACCAACATCAACCACATTGCCATAACCCAGCTAGTACTCCTGATGTATGGCACACAGGCTCACTCTAGAAAGAGATCAAAGCATGATGTTGGGAGGCTACAACCTCTAGGACCATTCTCTCTAATCAGGTCAAAGTGACATAGGGATAACCTCCCTAATCAGTTCACTATACAATGACACAGAGAGAATGGCTATCCTCTGTTGGACCATTTTCCTATCTAGGTCAAAGTGACATAGGGACTACAACCCTAATTAGGGCACCTTACATTGTACAATGACACAGGAGAATGTATGTCCACAGGACAATTCTTCCTAATTAGGTCAAAGTGACACAAGGACTACAACCTTGATCAGGTCATTATACAATGACATAGGAAGAATGTCAGTGCACCAGACCATTCTTCAACCAATGGCTATGTACTTGACATAGGGATAACGTCCCTAATCAAGTCAAAGTACATGACATAGGAAGAATGTTAATCCATTATGTTATCTAATCTTTCATACCATTCTCCCTAGTTCTGGTCAATGTACTTGACACAGGGATAACCTCCCTAATTAGGTCAAAATACAAGACACAAAGAGAAACCATATTTATGATGCAATCATCACTCCCTCTCAATCAAAGAGGCATCTCAAACTTCTCTTTAGAAAGGGACTTCGTCAACATATCAACAATCTGCTGATAAGTGGAAATATATTCGAGCTTCACTGCTTATCCAAGAAATCAAACAAAAGCAACTAACAATCCATTATTCAAGAATCTATTAGAAAATCAGAAATGCAGAAGGATTTTCTTATGTTGACAATTGCTTGTGATATTCATGTATTCTTATTTACTTTCTTTATGTTCTTATTTTATATTCTTCTCATCAAGGAATCATCAAATCAAAAGAATGAAGATCAATGACACTAGATATACGCACTTAGCCAGGGAAAAACCCCTATGAAGGGGAAAACCCAATCAAACTCTTCCTCTAGTAGTTTCAAATCAATTTGAGACAAACCAAGACCTTAGGCAACGAACCCCCTTTCCACCAAGTCATCCTCCAAGATGATTAACCAAACACCAAAAGTCAACTCGAGTCAAACTGCATCAAAACTGCATCCAGTGTAAAATTTCGACCCTACTACAACAAAATTTCAGTACTACTTCAGATCTGAAATTTCGGCCCTCTTGCAGCTTCATATTTTCACGAGTCAGTCAAGGGAGAGAGAAAATGACCTTCAAAATTCTTTGCTAGGGTTCCTCCTCCTTTGCTAGGGTTTTTGCCTCCTCTTCTAGATATTTCACACTTCTTTTTCTTCTCCTGCAATTGCAGATCAAACTTGCTTGTGTGTCTTCCAAATGAATCGAGTAGCTGCTTCTTTACAGTGGTTTCTGGCTCCTTTTGAGGCCGACTTGGTGGAGGAGGGTTATTTGTCTCATTTTACATAAAAATAAATTTTATTTCTTGATATACAAAGCCCAAGAAGGGTCTAATAAATGATGACAAGGACTAGGACTCATGACATAAACCCGAGAAGCCTACAATGAAATCTTTGACCTAAAAATAAAATAATAAAGCATGAAACCCATGCTATTAAATTGTTGATTTTTTATAGCTTGGGAGGTACTCCAAGCCCTAGGATTTAGGTTTTGGAGGTTGGAACACCACAACAGTTACTTGTGGGCTTGGAACCCAAGGTTGGGGTTTTGGACCCATCGATGTTTGGGCCAAAACCACGGAGCAGTTTGGACATGAGATGGATGAAGGTGATAAAGGATGGCGAGGAGAGTCAAATGCTTCGAGAATCATCGAAATCCGAGATGTCCTTGATGAATTATGAACTTTTGAAGGTTGATGATGGGTTTTTGGCACATAAGTCATGTAGGCTTGGTGTGAATGTGCCAAAAGACATGTCTATTCATGGAGCCCTTGTATGAATATAAATACAAGGTGATCGGATTCATTTTAACACATCCAAAGTGCAATACAAAGGCAACAAAGAAGGAGAAGGGAAACTCATTCAAGGGAGAAGAGGATCTCTATTTTTGGGTCGCAGGTTAGGGCTACTTCAACGAAGGAGGGAGGGACGTTAGGGCCTCTCCCAAGACTATCTTGAAGTGCGAGTTAATTAGCAGGAAGGCCACATTGCAGAGGGCTAACCTTGAGTTGTTTGTAAGGGTATTTGTGGCATGGTACATCTCTGTTTGGGAAACGTATTGTATAGGAGTTTGTGCAGGTAGGCCAAGCCCCAAACAAGGAGTTGTTGGGTATGAACAGGGGTTGGTTTTAGCCCTACAAACCAGCGTGGGTCAACAACAATAAGAGGAATGTATGTTGCAGTTGTAGGAGGCTGATAGGAGGTGGAATAGTGGGCTCACAGGTGGCTATGAGAAGCCCTGATCAAGCAGCCTCATTAACAACAATTCACTTTAGTTTAGAGCAGCAGTCAAAAGGTATGTTTGATTGAGTTTTTTCCTTGTGTTGGGTATGTAGAAATTTATTAATACTGATAGTATTACCGGATCCTCCTGATCTAACAAATTAATCTTATGTTAGATACAAAATCCTTCCACTTAATTCTTTGCGGAAATTAAATCGCCAATTGCAAACACGTGAAGAAAATCAATCGCACATAAACACAGTTGTTTAATGGGAAAGCTTAAAGCTAAAAACCCCAACTATCATATATTATGTATATCAATGGAATCATGTAATAATCTCATACAAAGCTTAATACATCAAGCTCTCAGTACAATCAACAATCATTACACACTGTCATGCAGAAATTTGCATATCTATGCACCAATTTCTTGCCTCCTGACAGCCTGCCTCCACTGCTGTAATCCCCTCTTTGAAGAAGACCCTGAATGGTCGAATTGGCCTTGTATTTGTGCAATCCTCGTTGGCATCTCCAATGTGTGTCGGTGCACATGAACGCATCACTATGGTCACAACTTTGCCACTTCAGTTCTAACTAAGTCCTCCATGCATGAGTCACCAACCACCCTAGGAATTATGTAATTCCTTCAGCCCTCTGATTTGCCAAATCTGTTCACTGAAATAAAGTGCTCCAAGAGAATAAGTTGATGTTTATTGTCGGATTATTATTAAGGGTTAATAATAATCGACATGCATCTATTTTTAGATCGAAAATCTATAAATAGACTTCGCCCAATATTCTAAAAATAGAATTTCATTTATTTTTCACATTTGACCAACCATCTACAAATAGCATCCTGCAACTTATAGAATATGCTCACCATGTCTAAAAATAGACATACACCTAAAAATAGCCTGTGGGCCCCACTTAGTGAAGGTGCTTACTTTTCACTAAGCTCATCATCTTGTTGAATCTCAACAGGGTCAAGAATTGACCAGTTTCGATCATATTTATGAGCATATTGTGGGAGCCATGTGTTGAGGTTGACTTGGGTGGTTAGAAATCTCAACTAGGAGCAGATTTCATAGTGCTCGGATTAGGTGCCATTGGACTGGTGGAGGGCAGCGTGTTGGTAGCCCAAAGTAGCCCTTGACAAGCATTCATAATGGGAGTTTGACAGCTGATTTTGGGTGAAGTTGTGGAGCCTAATGTGTAGTACATTGATGGACTAGTGGACTGCTAGAAGGCAGATTGAAGCGCTCAGGTATTGGCCAACCTAGAAGAGGAGATTGGATTATCCTGTGTTCATTGAAGCATAAGTGACATGAAACAGTGATATGTGGTATCTCTCCTGGAGTCTCTGTGTGTTTTTCTTTGATGGACTAAGGGGCAACTTGATAGTAGATCAGAAGCATAGGACCGACAGGACGAGATACGACATAGATGTTGAGCTTGTAGTGAGATTGTCATTGCATCTTGTATTCTTGTACTTGTGGATAATTGAGGGCCACTATCACTTATCAGGGCCACTATCACTTGTATAGGAGCCCTAGACTATTGTATTACTCAGTTGGTTTAATATAATGAAGATTGGGTTGTTGTATATATTTGTACAATATTTTGTAAAAAGTTTTCTATACTTGTGCATGTGTGATTTACTGCTATTTATATTCTGTTGTGCAAAGTAGCTTTGTTGAGATTTTTGGTTTGGTAGCGTCAAAGATTTTAAGATTCTATCCTAGACACCAGGGTCGTGGAAATTCAACTTGGTATTAGAGTGTGTCTGAGCTACTTTGGGAGATACTGAATCAAAGTGTGCACAATGAAGTACAACTTAAGAGGGAATTGGTCACATTGTAGGTGAAGGGTGGTGATTTGTGGTAGCGTCGGATGTTCTCTAAGTCTCAAATTTTGTGGAGAGAATTAGACATATGTATTCTAGATAACCCAGAAATCGTTTTGGGAAATTACACCTGGAGATAGTTTTATTTGATAAATTAATTATTTTTAATGTGACCCTAAGTCTAAACTTAGGAAATTAAAATAATTAATAGGTATTTACTATTAATGTAAACTATGGGTGTAACTTCTAGAAGAAGACGAGGATCAAGTTAGAATGATCTTAGCCAATCATTAGCTTCTAATATGGGTTGTTGAATGTCAAAGAGAAGATTGTTTAAGAAAGCTTGAGGGTCATTTGGAAAACACACCGAGGCTGATACTTAGTTGCCCAAGAAGACCGATTTTCTCACTGGCTGAAGTTTGGCATGAGAAATCGATTCAGAGGTAGAGTTGTAGGGTGGAGAGAGAGAGGGGATCAACAAGAGCCGATAGTACAGAATCTGACTGGAAGAGGCAGCGCAGAGGAAGTGACGCAGTGGCAGAGACAACGCAGAGGCTGTGATGCTGGGATTGCGCACAAGCTGACGCAGTGAGATGGAGAGAGGCTCAGCTCTCCAGGGTCAGATATTCACTGAAAAGCACATGAGGAAATTGTCTGTAAATTTCTCACAAATATTCCTCTTCTATTCTGCTGGTTATTTTTTGTACAAGAGATTTTGTTGAAGAATAATAAAGAAACTCTCATCTGCTGCACCGGTTTTCACACATTGGGTTTTTCCAGGGACAGTTGTCCAAAAATAACTATCAATCTTGTGCTTGTATTTCTTTATAGTTTGCTCAATATAGTAGTTGTGAAGACTGCAGTAGAATTTATTTTGATGTTTACTGAAGTAATTTCTATAAATAACTTATTGTTGAATAATAAGTAGGAGAAATAATATCAGATACTACAGTAGGAATTTCGTTGTAGAAATTTTCACATGGTATTAGAGCTACACTGAGCAAGGGCACAAAAGAGATCTATGTTGAAGGGAAGCCGTGGTTTTGCATTGGCAACAAATTGAACTTCGGAGGAATTGCGCAGTTTTCTACAGAGACTGCCAGAGAAAATAAAAAGCATGATGGAAGATCATGACATTTCAGAGTTGTCTTCCAGATTGGAAGAGGAATTTGCGTATTTATTGACTACTGCATCAGCCGATGATTGGTACATTGATAGCAATGCTTCAACTCATATGAGTGGAGCTCGAGAATATTTCTCGAGCTATCAAGAAATATGGACAATAGCATTTCAAACAGAAGTAGGAGATAATCTTCGAGCCATGGATGTGCTGCATGTGCCAGGGTTGGGAATGAACTTACTTTCAGTGTCCCAGTTGCAGGACAAGGGATATGATGTGTACTTCATTGGAAGGAAAGTATACGTCAAACATCCAAGCTGGAAGAAAAAGGCTCAGATTGGAACTCGAAGCAATAGACTGTATAGGTTGTAGCTTGAGTCTCCATTGGCATTGATAGACAGCGATCTCAATGGAGAAAAGGACATGAATGAGCTATGGTACAGACGAATGGGGTATCTACACCATGGAGCTGTAAGAATACTTAGAGAAACTGTGACGAGAGTTCTAGTCTTGAGTACTAAGCACAAAGACGTATGCAGAGGATGCATATTAGGGAAGTACACCAAAGCATCATATTCCAGAAGCAACAATAGGGCTCCAAGTGTATTAGGGCTAATACACTCAGATATCTGTGGACCAATGTCTACCAGCGTTCTTAGCGGTGGTGAATATTTCGTCACCTTTATTGATAACCACTCCAGGAAAACTTGGATCTACTTGTTAAAGACCAAGGATGAGGTCTTTGATCTGTTCAGAGGATTCAAAGATCTAGTTGAAAATCTGACAGGGAAGAAGATAAAAGTATTGCGCTCAGATAATGGTGGAGAGTATACTGACAAGGACTTCACATATTTTTGCACAAGAGAGGGCATTAAGAGAGAATGGACAACTCCATATAATCTGAAGCAGAATGGGGTTGCAAATCGGAAGAACATGACTATTGTTGGGGCAGCAAAAGCAATGTTGTATGACCAGGACATGCCTAGATTCTTATGGGCAGAAGCATGCAACATAACTGTATATATCCAGAATAGGACTCCGCATAGGGCCTTGGGAAAGAGAACGCCTAAGAGTATCTTCACAGGGAAGAAGCCAGAAGTGAGTCATTTTAGGATATTTGGAAGTGTGGCATATTGTCACATTCCAGATGAAAAACAGAGAAAATTTATCAGAATGCAGAGAGGGGTATCTCGTAGGATACAGCGAGACCTCGAAGGCATACAAAATCTACATTCTAAGCACCAGGAAGATTGTAGTCAGAAGGGATGTAAAGTTCATGGAAGACAGAGCTTTCAGGAAATCCCGAGAGATGCCTCCTGAAGAGAAGTCTGAGGATGTTCCTCTGGTCCAGTAGCAGCGGGTTGAAGAATCTACAAGTGGACAGACATATGGATCAAGCACCGTAACTAGTAGCAGTATTTCATCAAGTGAAGAAAATCCAGATAGTTCATAGCAGAGGGGACAAAAGGAAGAGGAACTAGTTGAGCCACCCACAACCAGTGGTAGAATGAGCAGAGAAGTACACTAGACGCTGAGCGACGTAGAGGAGTTTGTTGGAGCTCCTAGAACCGAGAAAAGGCAGTGTAGACAACCTGACAGATACCAAGCCTTGGTAGCACAGGTTGAAGAACCCTCTAGCTTTCGAGAGGCCGTACAATAGCAGGTCTGGGTGGACGCCATGGTAGAGGAGTATAGCTCTATCATGACTAACGATGTCTGGGAATTCATGCCTAGACCAGAGAACAAATCAGTTGTAGGTTCGAGATGGATCTACAATATCAAGTATGTTGCAGATGGCAGTATAGAGAAATACAAGGCTAGGTTTGTGGCCAAGGGGTATGCACAGAAGGAAGGAATTGATTATGAAGAGACCTTCCCCCCTGTTGCGAGATACACCTCCATCAGATCGGGTGTGTCCTTAGCAGCGCAGATGGGATGGGAAATTCACCAAATGGATGTCAAGACAACATTATTGAATGGGGTGATAGAAGAGGTGTACATTGAACACCCTGAAGGCTTTGAGACCCATGAGAAGAAATCTCATGTATGTAGACTAAAGAAAGCCCTATATGGGCTCAAGCAGGCACCCAAAGCATGCTACGGTTGGATTGATGAGTACTTGAAGTAGTTGGGATTTGTCAAGAGTGACGCGGATCCCAATCGCTACTACTTAATGGTAGAGGATGAGCAACTTATCTTGGTACTATATGTAGATGATTTTTCCTTACAGGATCATCTAGGCTCATCAAGGACTCCAAGAAGAACCTGGAAGTTGAATTCGACATGAAGGATTTGGGTTTGATGCATTAGTTTCTAGGGTTGGAGGTATGGCAGAAGAATGGAGAAATCTTCCTAGGACAAGGAATATATGCCTTAGAAATATTGAAGATATTCAAGATGCAGGATTGCCGACCCATGGCAACACCCATGATAACCAACTCGAAGAAGATAGATGCATTAGAAGACAAGGAAGTTGACCCCACCTTGTACAGGTAGCTCATTGGGTCACTTATGTATCTAGTCAACACCAGGCCAAACATCTGCTGTGATGTCAACACCCTTAATCAGTTCATGGTAGAACCGAAGAGGGTACACTCGGCAGCAGCAAGGCACATTCTCAGGTATGTGCAGGGAACAATTGGATATGGGTTGAAATACTATCGTGGAGATGATGTCAAATTGAGCGGGTTCACAGACGCAGATTGGGCAGTCAGTTCAGTAGATCGGAAGAGTACCTCAGGGTACTACTTCAACATCAGATCAGGGATGACCTCTTGGTGTAGTAGGAAGCATTAATCTGTAAACCTAAGCTCAGCAAGGGCGAAATATATGGCAGCAAGCACAACTACATGCGAAGCCATATGGCTTAGAAAACTTCTAGTGAATCTGTTCAGAAGTAAGATATAAATGGCCAATATCTACTGTGATAACTAGAGTTGTATCAAACTATATGAGAATCCAGTATTTCATGATCGGTCAAAGTACATTGACACCAGGTGTCATTTTATTAGAGACTGTGTTCAATGAGGGGTAGTACAGTTGCAATCCGTCTCCACAGGGAGTCAGGTGGTAGACATACTCACCAAAACTCTTGGGAGAGCCAAGTTTGTTCACTTCAGGGAGAAGATGGGTATGGTAGAGAATCCGTTTAGTAGCAGAAACAGGTGATATCACAGCCACAGATGTAGCATTGAGAGGGAGTTGTAGTGTTGATCGTGGCAGGGTCAGCAGCAGTACAGTTGCAACAACAACGCAGTAGTTGGTGGACAACATGTCATACATCAACAACGTAGAGGGAGATGCTTCAGAGTCAGAGCAGTATGCAGCATGGTGTATTGCTAGAGCACATTCCTCGCTAAGAGAGAGTGTTGATTTGTGGTAGTATCGGATGTGCTCTAATTAATGAATTTTGTGGAGAGGCTTAGACACATGTATTCCAGATAACCCAAAAATCGTTTTGGGAAATTCCACTCGGAGACAGTTTTATTTGATAAATTTATTATTTTTAATGTGGCCCTGAACTTAGGAAATTAAAATAATTAATGGGTATTAATCTAAACTGTGGGTGTAACTTCCAGAAGAAGACGATGATCAAGTTAGAATGATCTCAACCATTGATTAGATTCTAATCTGGGCCGTTGAATGTCAACGAGAAGATTATTTAAGAAATCTTGAGGGTCATTTGGAAAACACACCGAGGCAGATACTAAGGTGCCCAAGAAGATCAATTTTCTCACTGGCTGAAGTTCGACACGAGAAATCGATTCAGAGGGAGAGTTGTAGGGTGGAGAGAGAGAGGGGATTAACAAGAGTTGATAGTACATAATTAGACCGGAAGAGGCAACGTAGAGGAGGGACGACGAAGAGGTAGTGATGCAGTGGTAGAGACGACGCAAAGCCTATGACGCTGGGACTGCGCAGAAGCTGACGTAGTGAGACGTAGAGAAGCTCAAGGGCTCTCTAGGGTCAAATATTCACTGAAAAGCACGTGAGGAAATTGTCTATAAATTTATCACAAATATTCCTCTTCTATTCTACTGGTTATTTTCTATACAAGAGATTTTGCTAAAGAATAATAAAGAAACCCTCATCTGCTGCACCGGTTTTCCCACATTGGGTTTTTCCGGGGACAATTGTCCAAAAATAACTCTGTCAATCTTGTGCTGGTATTTCTTTATAGTTTGCTCAGTATATTGGTTGTGAAGACTGCAGTAGAATTTATTTTGATGTTTACTGAAGTAATTTTTGTAAATAACTTATTGCTGAATAATAAGTAGGAGAAATAATATCAGATACTGCAGTAGGAATTTCATTGTAGAAATTTTCACATGATACCAGAGCTAGACCGAGCAAGGGCACATAAGAGATCTACGTTGAAGGGAAGATGTGGTTCTGCATTGAAAGAAAATCGAACTCCAGAGGAATTGTGCAGTTTTCTATAGAGACTGCAAGAGGAAAGAAAAAGCACGACGGAAGATCATGAGTCATGACATTTAAGAGTTGTCTTCCAGATTGGAAGAGGAATTTGCGTGTTTATCGACTTCTGCATCATCCGATGATTGGTACATTGATAGCGAGGCTTTAGCTCATATGAATGGAGTTAGAGAATATTTCTCGAGCTATCAAGAAGAACGGATGAACTTCTAGATTACTATGGGAAACAAAACGAAGTGTACCCCAGTAGGAAGAGGGATCATAGCATTTCAGATAGAAGCAGGAAATAATCTCCGAGCCACAAATGTGTTGCATGTGCCAGGGTTGGGAATGAACTTACTTTCAGTGTCCTAGTTGCAGGACAAGGGATATGATGTGTACTTCATTTGGAGAAAAGTATACATCAAACATCCAAGTTGGAAGAAAAAGGCTCAGATTGGAACTTGAAGCAACGGACTATACAGGTTGCAGCTTGAGTGTCCAATGGAACTGATAGGCAACGATCTCAATGGAGAAAAGGACATGAATGAGCTATGGAACAAACGAATGGGGCATCTACACCATGGAGCTATGAGAATACTCAGAAACTGTGACGGGAGTTCCAGTCTTGAGTATGAAGCATGATGACATATGTAGAGGATGCGTACTCGGGAAGTACGCCAAAGCAACATATTCTAGAAGCAACAATAGGGTCCTAGTGTATTAGGGCTAATGCACTTAGATATTTGCAAACCAATGTCTACCGGAGCTCTTAGCGGTGGCGAATATTTCGTCACCTCTATTGATGACCACTCCAAGAAAACTTGGATCTGCTTCTTAAAGACCAAGAATGAGGTCTTTGATCAATTCAGAGAATTCAAAGATCTAGTTGAAAATCTGACAAGGAAGAAGATAAAAGTATTGCGCTCAGATAATGGTGGAGAGTACACTAACAAGGACTTCACATATTTCTGCGCAAGAGAGGGCATCAAGAGAGAATGGACAACTCCATATAATCCGGAGCAGAATGGGGTTGCAGAGTGGAAGAACAGGACTATTGTTGGGGCATCAAAAACAATGTTGTATGACCAGGACATTCCTAGATTCTTATGGGCAAAAGCATGCAACACAACTGTATATATCCAGAATAGGACTCCTCATAGGACCTTGGGAAAGAGAACGCCTGAGAGTATCTTCACAAGGAAGAATCCAGAAGTGAGTTATTTTAGGATATTTGGAAGTGTGGCATATTGTCACATTCTAGATGAAAAATGGAGCAAATTAGATTAGACTGCAGAGAAGGGGTATCTCGTAGGATACAACGAGACCTCGAAGGCATACATAATCTACATTCCAGGCACCAAGTAGATTGTAGTTAGAAGGGATGCTAAGTTCATGGAAGACAGAGCTTTCAGGAAATCCCAAGAGATGCCTCCTGAAGAGAAGTCTGAGGATGTTCCTCTGGTTGTAATATTCCCAATTAGCAGCAGCTAATTGGAAATATTAATTTTGATTAATTTTGCCTTATATAGTTAAAATATAAATAAAGTGGGTAAAAAGGAGAATGTGACTCACTTAGGATAGAACACACTCCCTAAAGTCACCTAGGAGACATAACGTTGTGGTCAAGGTGGGCCAAGGGGCCAAGTGACAACGTAGGGGGGTGACACACTTAGACAGCGTGGGCCAGCCAGCGCAGATGAGTAGGCAACGTGGGCCAAAGAGAGACAGTGTGAACGTGGTGGTGCCAAGGAGAGAGGGAGGCTCACCAAAGATAAATAGAGGGAAGGCTACCTCATTTCTCTCATTGATGATTATGAATTTTGGAGTTTGTCTCTAGACATTGAGCATGCTAGCTGTTTAGCTAGTCTGCACGTACTGTTCAGTATGCCGGGTGTCTCCGTGCGGAGATCCCAACCTCAGCCCCGGGAGACTTCGAGTGCTTGCTCGGGTGAGGAGTCCTACCATATTTTGTAGGGAGAGATCGAAGCTTCAGCCATTGAGGAGCATTCCTTGGAGACACTGCGCAGTCTTGGAGAGGGAGGACACAGTTCTAGTTGGGGAAGTTCCGGATTGAGGTTATTTCAGTGGATTCAGACCAGAGGATTAGGGAAGGGATCAGCCCTTACCTATTGGAGACATTTTGCAGAGGGAGAGGCCATATTTTGCAGTGTCGCCTTGAGGGTCAGCTTCTTCCCTTAAGGGATAGCGTAGTGCCTCAAAGGAGGTATTTTTTGGGGTCAGCCATTCTTGAAAAGCTCTCTGGGCTTTTTTGGGTATTGGGAGAGGAGGCCATTCCCAGAGTTTCAGCATTTTCCGAGTTGGGGAGCAACCCCAAAGACGCATTTCATTCCAGCAGTTGCAGCAGCACGACAACATTTTCCAACAGCTTGGAGATTACGCAGTTGATAGAGGGAGCAACCATTCTACACATTGTCCTGAGAGTATTTCTACACTTGCCTTGTGCAAATCAAGGTGCCATCATTCTAATCACCTTTTGTACTTATTTCTTATATCTCAGTATTAATAAAATGGCTCAGCTTTCTCCATTTTGTGTATTTTGTCTCATGGTTTGTATCTAGTTGCTGTGTACCTTGTTTGTGTGCTTTATATTACTGTCTATTTCCCCCTCGGGATATTACAGTGGTATCAGAGCCTCATTCTTGGCTCAACCGTGGGGATATTTCTATGAACAAAGAGGGTAGGCAGAATCTTACCCACCAAACGCAGTAGAGGTGGAAAATATGGGGCTCTCACAACAGTGTGACCAGCAATTACCAGCCTTCAGTAGCCCAACCAGGATCACGATGCCTACATTCTTACCTCCAGTACCGAGTGAGAAAGGGAGGCGGCATGATCATATACCCTTTGGAGATTATTTCCGCGAATGGCAGTCCATGGGGGAAAAATTCAGAGCAGCTTTGCCCTTCAGAGATTATTGTCAGCTCAGGCAGGATGAAGGAGGAAGGAACAGTGGGGGGTCTAGCACGCAGACTTCAAAGTTGCAGCGTACACCTTTTCCCACGTATGATGGATCCACTGATTTCACAGTTCGAGATCGGGTGGAAAAGTTGGATACCTCTTTCTAGCTTGACCGAATAACGGAAGGGGAAGCCATCAAAATGGCTACCTCGCACTTGGAGGATGAGGGCACACAGGATCATGGGGAGCATGTGGATACACCCAGTATGACGCAGGGGTTACCTGTGTTGGAGACTTCTTTGACCATATCAGTTGACATCTTAGTAGAGAGAGTAGAGCTTACCCCATTAGTGCCATCCATTGAGGTGATGACCGGGGTAGTGTCCGAGTTTTCGGGTGGTAGCAGCGCGCGACAGATGGGTGAGGTGCCAGGGGATGTATCCACCTTTGACGAGGCACTAGGAGATACAGAGGTATTGGACGATGGTCGCACACAGCAGTGTCATCAGATTCGAGCCGACCTTCTAGTTTTGAAAGGGAAGGCCACATCAGTACGAGAGGCTATTTTGTTACAGAACGAGGAGCTAGAGGGCATGAGAGTGGTTTGTGCCGAGTCAGCGGCCAAGTTGGCCCACATTGGGGAATGGCTGGATTCCCTAATGGTACAGCTAGAGGGCACATTGTAGTGTCAGAGCAGCCCCCTTCAGGCATGCATAGATGGGGCTAGCAGCATTATTGGATCACCTCTTTCCATTGGAGAGAGAGAGGCGGAGCCACCTAGTCAGATCTCATACATTGACTTGGTTAGCAGGATGAGACGATCGGAGTTGCACAGGGTGTAGCATCCACATGTTGAGGTGGGGTGGCGAGAGATTTTGAGTTGGTACTCGGTGGAGTGGGTTATGAAGATAGCGGTGGACCCGGGTGTAGTTCAGCAAGAGTCTCCAGGTGCTGGGAATACAGGAACCCTAGATTGGCGTTGGGATCTAGGCGGGACTACCTATCGTTTCCCAAGCAGGTCGGTTGACTATGTCTTGGAGGGTACAGTTGGCCAAGCAGTAGAGCATGCGCATTCGCTAGGGGAGTTTTGGTCAGCTCCAGTGGCCAACCAGTTTATGGGCAGACTCCCTAGGTTGTCTTGGTATGACACTTATACACCGGATCACAGGGTGATCAACATACCTTGGCGGGAGCTTGTCGGAGGAGGTGGCATTGGCAGGCCACCAGATGGCACCTTGTATGGAGCCAAGGATTCTTCACCTTTGTGTGGGGCACAGAGGACACAGCGGAGCCGAGCAGTGGTGGTATCACTACTGACACATAGGGAGATTCACTTCTCGGACCCCTTGGGGAGGGTTTGGAGTGATGATCCATTCGTCAGTGGGTATAGCGATGCGACGGTGGAGATGATGATACCGATTGGGGGTGGTCCGACATGTAGAGGCACAACTCTAGGTTATCACATCCCAGGATGTGTGGGAGCCTCTAGCATTGAGCAGTGGACTACCGGTGGACATGGAGTTGCATGGTGGTGTACCGTAGTGTGTGGGACTGCATTGTGGAGTAGGAGTGTCCTACATCACATTGAGAACACGCGAGGAGTGACCGATGCCTGGACACAGACAAGGCACGAGATGGTACAGGGTGGTACAGCAGTAGCAGGGGGTATCCAGCAGTGTACAGGGGTATGCCTCAGTGTGCAATGGCATGTCGAGGAGTACATGGATGATCGGTAGTATGCGAGGGCGTACGGTGCTGTACAGCAGGGTCTTAGAGTATTGCCTCCAGGGAGACTCACAGACAGGGACACCCGGCTTACCTTTGGGGGTAGTTCACCCAGGATCGATGGGGAGACAGATGAGCAATACTTGACGGTCTCTATGGGGACTCACGCACCCGACCCTCTTCTACATCACTCACGGGCATAGTCGATTTTGTTGTTGTCCTTTGGCACTTTGGGCATGAGTAGCGGGGTATGTGAGGCTCACCCAAGATATTTGGATGACACTCAACACACTAGGGAAGAGACTTCTCGGCAGTGGCACTGGGTCGGTGCACTAGTTGACAGCCACAGGTCAGGGGATGAGATGATCCTTTGCCGGGGTGGCACATTAGTCATCGCTGAGCCTACGCTTGGGGAGCGGATCATGAGGGAGACATGCGTCACTCTTTTCTTAGGGCATGTCGAGACCATGTATGAGCAGAGGATACTGGGCACAGCAGAGGTAGCATCGCAGTATGCGTATGGGCTCTAGATACTGTATCGACACAGTATCGAGAGGGTGGATGGCAGACCCAGTGGAGATGGTTGGCAGCTACAGGAGGGATCCACATACCTTGAGTCAATTGCGAGTATCAGATATCCATCTATTGATTGCCTTCAGGTGGTGGATGGTTCTCACATATGGCTTCTAGCGATCATCGGTACTACACAGTGGCAGACACAGGGCAGGTTAGCATGCATCATGTTTTCCCCTGATATATGGACCCTCTATATTAGTCACGAGCAGGATCTAGAGATGAGGCACGGAGGGATTCCCACAGTTGTCAGAGCTATGGTGCAGCAAGTCCGACTATGGGATGCAGAGATTCAGTTGATTGATAGCCTATTCTGTCTCATGATGGTCGGAGTTAGGACAGAGAGTGATCTAGTTCACTGTTGGGTTGGCACATGGGGGTACACGGAGGCCTTCATCGGATGGCAAGGCAGACTTTCTCTATTGCTGCATAGATTCAGAGCTGCATTCAGAGGGGTAGGTATTGGCATCATGGCGATGCCTGCGTCGGATGAGCTTTTCTCTCATAGATCTCCTGCCACTAGGTCTCAAGAGAGGAGGATACAGTCTGCGCATGACTGGGAGTATCTCATGATCAGAGTAGCGCAACATCAGCATGGTGGCACCTCTACAAGATTAGCAGGGGACTTGAGCATTACAACTCTACAAAACTCGATAACCTCTAGGGGTGAGTTGTATACTACATGGGGAGATCATGTATATCTTCCATCGGGCTTTAGCGAGTCATTGATGAAGTGGTGGACTTCATTAGCGTGGCAGGATGGTGAGTGGAGCAGGTGGAGCTTCATGTTGGACAGGATGGCTTGGGATCCCGACATTGAGAGATCCCCCCATAGCAGGGTGATACAGAGGACGGGGAAGATTCAGTGGAGCATCTGGGACCTAGGCACACTTTATAGTAATAGTGGGGAGCAACAGTTAGAGAGGAGGCTTGTTCAGGCATTTTCTTGAGGACAAGCAATTTTTGGCAGGGAGGACTGTAATATTCCCAATTAGCAGCAGCTAATTGGAAATATTAATTTTGATTAATTTTGCCTTATATAGTTAAAATATAAATGAAGTGGGTAAAAAGGAGAATGTGATTCACTTAGGATAAAACACACTCTCTAAAGTCACCTAGGAGACATAACGTTGTTGTCAAGGTGGGCCAAGGGGGCCAACTGACAACGTAGGGGGGTGACACACTTAGACAGCGTGGGCCAGCCAGCGCAGATGAGTTGGCAACGTGGGCCAAAGAGAGACAACGTGAACGTGGTGGGGCCAAGGAGAGAGGGAGGCTCACCAAAGATAAATAGAGGGAAGTCTACCTCATTTCTCTCATTGATGATTATGCATTTTGGAGTTTGTCTCTAGACATTGAGCACGCTTGCTGTTTAGCTAGTCTGCACGTACTGTTCAGTACGCTGGGTGTCTCCTTGCGGAGATCCCAACCTCAGCCCCGGGAGTCTTCGAGTGCTTGCTCGGGTGAGGAGTCCTACCATATTTTGCAGGGAGAGATCGAAGCTTCAGCCATTGAGGAGCATTCCTTGGAGAGACTGCGCAGTCTTGGAGAGGGAGGAGGCAGTTCTAGTTGGGGAAGTTCCGGATTGAGGTTATTTCGGGGGATTCAGACCAGAGGATTAGGGAAAGGATCAACCCTTACCTATTGGAGACATTTTGCAGAGGGAGAGGCCATATTTTGCAGTGTCGCCTTCAGGGTCAGTGTTTTCCCTTGAGGGATAGCGTAATGCCTCAAAGGAGGTATTTTCCGGGGTCAGCCATTCTTGAAAAGCTCTCTGGGCTTTTCTGGGTATTGGGAGAGGAGGCCATTCCCAGAGTTTCAGCATTTTCCGAGTTGGGGAGCAGCCCCAAAGACGCATTTCATTCCAGCAGTTGCAGCAGCACGGCAACATTTTGCAGCAGCTTGGATATTACGCAGTTGATAGAGGGAGTAGCCATTCTACACGTTGTCCTGAGAGTATTTCTACACTTGCCTTGTGCAAGTCGAGGTGCCATCATTCTAATCACCTTTGTACTTATTTCTTATATCTCAGTATTAATAAAATGGCTCAGCGTTCTCCATTTTGTGTATTTTGTCTCATGGTTTGTCTCTAGTTGTTGTGTACCTTGTTTGTATGCTTTATATTACTGTCTATTTCCCCCTCGGGATATTACACTGGTCTAGCAGCAGCGGGGGGGAAGAATCGGCAGGTGGACAAACATCTGGATCAAGCACCGTAACTAGTACCATTATTTCCTCAACTGAGGAAAATCAAGATAATTCACTGCAGAGGGGACAATAGGAAAAGGAACTAGTTGAGCCACCCACCACCAGTGGCATAATGAGTAGAGAAGTACGCCAGACGCTGAGGGCGCAAAGGAGTTTGTTGGAGCTCCTAGAACCGAGAAAAGGCAACATAGACAACGTGACAGATACCAAACCTTGGTAGCATAGGTTGAAGAACCCTCTAGCGTTCGGGAGGTCGTATAACAACAGATCTGGGTGGAAGCCATGGTAGAGGAGTATAGCTCTATCATGACTAACGATGTTCGGGAAGTCGTGCCTATACCAGAGAACATATAAGTTGTAGGTTTGAGATGGATCTACAAGATAAAGTATGTTGCAGATGGCAGTATAGAGAAATACAAGGCTAGGTTCGTGGTCAATGGGTATGCATAGAAGGAAAGAATCGATTATGAAGAGACCTTCGCCCCTGTTGCCAGATACACCTCCATCAGATCAGTTTTGTCCTTATTAGCGCAGATTGGATGGGAAATTCACCAAATGGATGTCATGACAACATTCTTGAATGGGGTGATAGAAGAGGAGTTGTACATTGAACAACGTAAAGGCTTTGAGACCCATGAGAAGAAATATCATGTATGTAGACTGAAGAAATCCCTATATGGGCTCAAGCAGGCACCCAGAGCATGCTACGGTTGGATTGACGGGTACTTGCAGTAGTTGGGATTTGTCAAGAGTGACGCAGATCCTAATCTCTACTATTTAATTGTAGACAATGAGCCACTTATCCTGGTATTGTATGTAGATGACCGGTTCCTTACAGGATCATCTAGGCTCATCAAGGACTGCAAGAAGAACCTGGAAGCTGAATTCGACATGAAGGATTTGGGGTTGATGCATTACTTGATAGGGTTGGAGGTGTGGCAGAAGGATGGAGAAATATTCCAAGACAAGGAAGATATGCCTCAGAAATTCTGAAGAGATTCAAGATGCAGGATTGTCGGCCCATGGCAACATCCATGATAACCAACTGGAAGAAGATAGATGCATCAGAAGACAAGGAAGTGTACCCCACCTTGTACAGGCAGCTCATTGGGTCACTTATGTATCTGGTCAACACCAAGCCAAACATTTGCTTTGCTGTCAACACCCTCAGTCAGTTCATGGTAGAACCGAAGAGGGTACATTAGGCAACAACAAGGCACATTCTCAAATATGTGCGGGGAATAGTCAAACACAGGTTGAAATACACTCGTGGAGATGATGTCAGATTGAGCGGGTTCACAGATGCAGATTGGGCAGGCAATTTAGTAGATCGGAAGAGTACCTCAGGGTACTTCTTCAGCATCGGATCAAGGATGACCTCCTAGTGCAGTAGGAAGCATAAATCAGTAGTGCTGAGCTCAGCAGAGGCAGAATATATGGCAGCAAGCACAACTACGTGCGAAGCCATATGGCTTAGAAAACTGCTAGTGAATTTGTTTATAAGAAAGATGAAAGTGACGAGTATCCACTGTGATAACCAGAGTTGTATCAAACTCTCTGAGAATCCGGTATTTCATGATTGGTCAAAGCACATTGACACCAGGTGTCATTTTATTAGAGACTGTGTTCAACGAGGGGCAATATAGTTGCAGTATGTTGCCAGAGGGAGTCAGGTGGCAGACATGCTCCCCAAAGCTCTCGGGAGATACAAGTTTGTTCACTTCAAGGAGCAGATGGGTATGGTAGAGAATCTGTTTCAGTAGCAGAAACGGGTGATATCTCGGCCAAAGATGCATCATTGAGAGGGAGTTGCAGTACAGATGCAGTGTTGATCGTGGCAGGGTCTGCAACAGTACAGTTGCAGCAGCAGCGTAGTAGTTCATGGACAACATGTCAAACATCAACAACGTAGAGGGAGATGCTTCAGAGTCAGAGCAATATGCAACATGGTGTATTGCTAAAGAACATTCGTTGCTAAGAGTGAGTGTTGATTTGTGGTAGCATCGGATGTGCTCTAATTCTCAAATTTTGTGGAGAGGCTTAGACACATGTATTCCAGATAACCCAGAAATCGTTTTGGGAAATTCCACACGGAGATAATTTTTTTTGATAAATTAATTATTTTTAATGTGGCCTTAACTTAGGAAATTAAAATAATTAATGGGTATTAATCTAAAGTGTGGGTGTAACTTCGAGAAGAAGACGAGGATCAAGTCAGAATGATCTCAGGGATTGATTAGCTTCTAATCTAGGCCATTGAATGTCAATGAGAAGATTATTTAAGAAAGCTTGAGGGTCATTTGGAAAACACACTGAGGCAGATACTCAATTGCCCATGAAGATTGATTTTCTCCCTGGTTGAAGTTCGGCATGAGAAATCGATTCAAAGGGAGAGTTGCAGGGTTGAGAGAGAGAGGGGATCAACAAGAGCTGAGAGTACAGAATCCGACCGAAAGAGGCAACGCGAAGGCTGTGACGCAGTGGCAGAGACAACGCAGAGGCTGTGATGTTGGGACTGAATAAAAGCTGATGCAGTGAGAGACAGAAATGCGCTGTGATGCAGTGGCAGAGACAACATAGAGGCTGTGATGTTGGGATTGCACAAAAGCTAACGCAGTGAGAGACAGAGAGGCTCAGGTGCTCTCCAGTGTTAGATATTCACTGAAAAGCACGTGAGGAAATTGTTTGTAAATTTCTCACAAATATTCCTCATCTATTCTGTTGGTTATTTTCTGTACAAGAGATTTTGCTAAAGAATAAGAAAGAAACCCTCATCTGCTGCACTGGTTTTCCCACGTTGGGTTTTTTCGGGGACAATTGTCCAAAAATAACTGTGTCAATCTTGTGCTTGTATTTCTTTATAGTTTTCTCAGTATATTGGTTGTGAAGACTGCAGTAGAATTTATTTTGATGTTTACTGAAGTAATTTTTGTAAATAACTTATTGCTGAATAATAAGTAGGAGAAATAATATCAGATACTGCAGTAGGAATTTCATTGTAGAAATTTTCACAAAAGGCTCACTACAATGTCGAAGTTGCAGGCTGTTATCTGGTTCGAGGACAGGTTGGAAGGATTGTCCAACTATAGTCCATGGAAGGAAAGGATCAAGTTGGTCTTGTTGTTCGACAGGATCTGGGAGTTCGTTGAGAAAGCCATCGAGAAGCCAACTGACCCTAAGGAGCTGGAAGTGTACGAGGATTTGGCTACGAGGGCGAGATTGATCATCCTAGATGGTGTGAAGTGTTGATTTCTATAGCATTAGAAAGTGCTCTAAGTCTCAAATTTGGTGTAGAGGCTTAGACACTTGTATTCCAAAGAACCCAGAAAGCGTTTCTGGAAATTTCAGTCAGATGTCATTTTATTTGAAAAATTAATTATTTTAATGAGGACCCTAAGTCTAAACTGAGGGAAATTAAATAATTAAAGGGTATTAAATAAAATAGAGTGTGAATCTTCTAGAGGACATGGATCAAGTCATGTTATGATCTTAGCCGTTGATTAGAGATCTAATCTGGGTCATTGATTTCTCAACGAGAAGACTATAAAGAAAGGCTTGAGGGTCATTTTGAAAACACACCAATGCAGATACTTAGTTGCTTGAGTAAATCGATTTTCTCAGTGGTTGAAGTTCGTCAAGAGAAAATCGACTCAGAGGGAGAGTTGTAGGTGGAGGAGAAGTAGGGAGGGTTCAATAGTGATCCGGGGGGCAGGGGCAAGTGACGCAGCACAAGGAAGAGACAACGCAGAGGCTGCGAGGGAGTAGCGCAGAGGGGTCACGCAATTCTGCGCAGTCCTGAAGGAGTGGTGACGCAGGGGGCTCAGGAGAGTCCTTCCAGGGTTATTTCTCATCTGTCTGTTTTGTGAGGAATTTCTCACAGTGTTATCATAATTTCTCTTCGTTACTTCTGACTGTAAATTGTACAAGAAGATTTTGCTGAATAATAGAAACCCTCATTTGCTGCACCGGTTTTCCCGCATTGGGTTTTTTTAGGGACAATTGTCTAAAATATCTGTCATTTATGTACTAGTATTTTCCTTATTGTTCTGCTCAGTAATTATATGGTGAAGTCTGTATTCGAATTTATTTCAATATTTATTTAAGAGATTTCTGCAAATAAATTTTTTCTGAATAATAAGTAGAAGAAATAACATCAGATAACGCAGTAGGATTTCAAGTTGAAATTTTCACATGGTATCAGAGCAAGGCTAGGCAAGGAAGCAGGAGGGTCTACGCCAAAGGGGATTCGCGGTGCTGCCTTGGCAGAAAATTGTACACCCAAGGGCTTACACATTCCCTCTGCGGAAATTGATCGAGAGAGAAAAAGCACGAAAAAGATGGAAGATAGAGTTTTGTCAGAGCTCGCCTCTAGGCTGGAAAAGGAATGTGTTTGCTTCTCAAGCACTGCATCATTAGATGATTGGTATATTGATAGCGGGGCTTCAGCACATATGCCCAGAGAAAGAGATCATTTCTCCAGCTATCAAGAAGAATGGATGAAATTCCAGATTACTATGGGAAACAAGACAAACTGTACCCTTGTAGGAAAAGGGACTGTAGCATTTCAAACAGAAGCAGGAGACAGTGTCCGAGCTACAGATGTGCTGCATGTGCCAAGTATGGGAATGAATTTACTTTCAGTGTCTTAATTGCAGGACAAGGGATATGATGTATACTTTATCGGAAGAAAAGTATATGTCAAGCATCCAAGTTGGAAGAAGGCTCAGATTGGGGCTCAAAGAAACATGTTATACAAGTTGCAGCTCGAGTCTCCAATGGCACTGGTAGGCAACAACCTAAGTGGAGAATCAGATATGAAGCTATGGCAGAGACGAATGGGGCATCTACACCATGGAGCTCTGAGAATGCTTAGAGAAACTGTTATGGGAGTTACAGTTCTTAGCAGCAAACATGATGACATGTATAGAGGGTGCGTACTAGGAAAGTACGCAAAAGCAACATATTCCAGGAGCAACAATATGACGAGAAGTGTATCGGGACTAATACACTTAGATATCTGCGGACCAATGTCCACTAGAGCTCTTATTGGAAGTGAATATTTTGTCACTTTCATAGATGGCCATTCCAGGAAGACTTGGATTTACTTCTTAAAGACCAAGGATGAGGTCTTTGATCGGTTCAGAGAATTTAAAGCTCGGGTAGAAAACCTGACCGGGAAGAAAATCAAAGTGTTGCGATCAAATAATGGAGGTGAATACACTGATAAAGAATTCATAGAATTCTGCGCAAGGGAAGGCATCAAAAGAGAATGGACAACTCCTTACAATCCGGAGCAGAATGGAGTTGCAGAATGGAAGAACAGGACTATTGTTGGGGCAGCAAAGGCATTGTTATTTGATCAGGATCTGCTTAGATTTATGTGGGCAAAAGCATGCAACACAACTATATATATCCAGAACAGGACTCCTCACAAAGCATTGGGCAAGATAACACCCGAGAGTGTATTCACAACATTGTTATCGGAACTGAACCGGTCATCGAACCAGAAAACCTTGTGGACCAGGAACTGGTTGGAACCGGAAAAAAAAATAGTTTACCAAAAAACATAAAATATTCATATTTTAAAGAAAAAATAGATATTTTCATGTGCATCTATATGAATCCAAACCATTTATACACAAATATGCAAAAGTTCTCATTTATATAGCAAGTAATAGTGCATACAACCAAAATAGCACTTAGTGCAAAACATTGTTGAAACAAAAATGTTACAAACATCAAGAAGCAGGCTCTAAAAGGCCTTTATAGGCCAAAATAACATCATAGATCATAGTATTATACTACAACCTACAATCCTACAAGCTACAGCGACAAAAAATCAATGATCAAATCATCAATCATCAATCATCATCAAAATCATCATCCTGATCATCCTCCTTATCCTCATCTGAAGAATGAGTAGCATCCAAGTCTGCAATGAGATTATGGCTTGATTCCCATGGCCCTTGATTTACCCTCTAAAATTTTAGAGAAAATCAGCTCCAAAATCCTTTGAAATTAACTATGTAGCAACCTTAACAAAATAAAAAAATATTCCACCAGTTGCAAAAACCATTGAAGAAAACCGAAATATCTTTGGGAAAAAAAAATCTTTGAAGTAGCCAAAAATCTGCCAACCCAACAACTCTTCAAGACTCCAATCAGCTCTTTAAATTTGCCAAAAATCTCCCTTAGAACAACCCTACAAAAAACTCTTTGAATTCTCCTCACCGAACTCAACTCAAGAATTTCAAGTGTAATATCCCAAAGTCAGGACTGCTAGCAAGGCATGCCTGAAAAACGCATTTTTCAAGAATGTATGCTACAGGATTGGAAACCAACGCTTTGACCCCTTGGATCTGAGTATCTAAGATCTAAATCCAAGAGGGGATCAGAAACAAATCCTCCTAGGTGGGTTAAACAGATCTCCCCACACCTAGTGCAGCTAAAAAATGCCCAAAGAAGGGCACTGCAGCAATACAAAAACAAACTGCTGGAAAATAACGCAGTTCAGCCCAATAATTGCAGGAGATTAGTATGGAAACTCATGTTACAGCTATACATCAGCAAAATAACTTTATACAACAACTTATACAAAGTAGAACATAAAGAAGAAGGATTTACAAGAAGAAACCCTCAGAAATGAGGTGCTACAACCATGAGAAATGACAGAATAAGCTTGATAGCGTTATTTCTATTGGCTGAAGCAACAATATGTTACAACTCAGATCTAGAGCATATCTTTACATGAAAAGATAGATCTAATTCAGATCTGTGTACAAGAAAGGCTCATCAACACATTCCCCTTGGGGATCTCAGCAAATCATGAAAGTACAAGAGTAG
>CM076578.1:1834149385-1834370353 GCA_034641835.2 Pinus albicaulis | reverse complement strand
AAAAATTAAAGTGAATTAATAAACACATGTGATGAAATGTTCTAAGTGATGCATATCAAGCAGTCTTTTAATCTTAGTCGTCGATAAGAGATTAAATCACAGTCGTTGATATGTCAACGAGAAAAGTATAAAGGAAAGGCTTGGGGTTAGTTGGAGACACACACACGGAGGCAGAGCACTGAGATTAAGCTGGAATTCTAGGGCGGGTTTGTTAAGAATTTTAAGAAGAGTTTCAGTTGCAGCGAGGGGTAGTATTGGCTAAGGGGATGATTTGATCCCAGAGCCAAGAGTCAGCAAGAGGCAGACGAGCAACAACCAGGAGCAGCGCAGAGGAAGCTGAGGCTACACAGCAGCTGTGCAGCGCAGAGGGCTGCAGTCGATACACAGGTGCTACGCAGACCCAGAAAGGGCAGCGGTGAGTCTTCAGGAGGCCATGAAGGTTACGCAGAGGCCATCTAGGGCAGCGTAAGGACTGCGTTACCCAGTCTGGGGTTACACAACCCTCTTCTGAGCAACGCAGGGGCACACAGAGGCTAGCAGGGCTAACGCAGGTAGCTTCAGAGCAACGCTGGGGTTTCTAGAGATAGAAAGGGGCTGACTTTTGTAAATCCTGTTTGAGGGTCTGAATCAGTCCAATTTTTAGCCTTTAGAACAACAAGTATTGTTGCAGATCTATTTTTTGTTTGTCGGGTCAACCAGTAAGGTGCCCAAATTTGCTGTACTCGGATTCTACTTAATAATAATAAACCCTCATACTTGTTGCACCGATTTTCTCGCATTGGGTTTTCCCAGGGATATTTGTCTGAAAAATCTGTGTCTCACTTTGTCGAATGAACGTATTATTCAGTAAATGATTTGTATGTGTGTAGGCTACTAGTTGTGTTTACTTCGGTATTTTCTGAACATTTTCTAAAAATAACTTGTATAATTAAATCACAAATAGGAGTAATTCAAGATACTGCAGTAGGATTTCTATATTATTGTATTCAGAAATTTTCACATTTTTCTCAGGAGTGTATGGAATAGATGTCTCCTTAATGCCAACCTCTCTACAAAAGTCATTGTATTCATTTGATTCATATTTGGTTCCATTGTCGGTCCTCAATATCTTGATTTTCTTCCCCGTTTGATTTTCCACCAATGCTTTGAAAGAACAGAACCATTTGAACACTTCATCCTTCTTCTTCAAGAAATAGATCCATGTTTTGCGTGAGAAGTCATCCACAAAGATTGCATAGTATAAGTATCCTCCCAATGATGTTACGAGCAACATACTAGATAGGTCAGAATGGACCAATTGAAGAATATTAGTAGTTTGGATTTCACTAGAAGGGAATGGTCCCCTTGTAAGCTTCCCAGCTGCACAACCCTGACAAACTCCTTTAAGGTTCATGTTGATCTCGGGCATACCTGTGACCATCTTCCTTAACCCCAGGTAAGACTTTGTAATGAAGGTGGGCAAATCTCTGGTGCCATAATTCAGATTGAAGAGAAGTATCGCAAGTCAAGGATCTTAAAGGACTTCCTCCAACTTGATAGAGAGCATCAACCCTAAATCCAAGTGTGAATGCATCTTTAGGGTTTCTTTGCCAAATATGTACCTTTCCATCAATGAATGCTACCTTGAATCCTTTATCTTCCATCGCAGAAATAGACAACAGGTTCTTCTTCAAATCGGGCACATACAACACTTCTTGTAGATGAATGGTTTGACCTTGATTCAAGTGAAGAGTGACATTACCTATCCCTTTCATGGGGTAGGTGGCATTATCTCCAAGTATGATCTCCAAATTAGTATTCTTTTCAATCAAATATGAGAGGGCCTCCTTGTACCCAGTGAAGTGCCTTGAGGCTCCACTATCAATCAACAAATGATCCAGAGTATCCCGAGGAGAGGTAGTAGATAGAGCGGAAATAAGATAAAACTCCTTTTGTTTTTCTACAACATTACTTTCCTCATACTTGGAATTTCTTGTCCTTTTGGGAGGTTGACCATTTCCATATTGAGCGGGAGCATTCCTCTTTCCTTTATTGTTGAACCTGTGGTTCCTTTGATTTCCATTGCCTTTGAAATTGTTGTTGCTGTCATCGTCATCCCTTGGAGAATTCTTCTTGTGATGACACTCTAGAGCATAGTGGCCGAACTTGTTACAATTGTAGCACCTTACTTTTCTTCCTTCTTTGAATCCTTGACTGTGTCTCTTTGGACCAACATTATTTTTCTTCTTAGCATGAGTGGAGAAAGAAGTTGGTTCATTTCCATTTGAAGGCTTATCTCTCTCCAACATCCTTGTCTTCTCTTGAGTGCATCTAGCCAATAATTCATCAAAACTAGGAATCCTGTCATTGTTGATGGTGATAAACACATCCCATGCTCTTGAAAGACCTCCAAGTGCAATGAGGGTGAGCTCCCTGTCAACAATAACTTCTCCAATAGATAGTAGGTCATTCCTAATTTGTGTTATTCTCATATGTTAGGGTTGGATAGACTCCCCTTTATCCATCTTGATGTCCTTCAACTTGTTCTTGAGAAAGAGGATTTGATTTGCATTGTTTACTTTGAACATCCCAACCAGCTTATCGTACATCTCCTTAGATGTTCTCATATCAAAAATATAGGCAACCAAGTGCTTTTAAATGGAGTCTATGATAATTCTCTTAGCTTTGACCACACATTTCTTATACTTCGTCTTTGCAGTAGCAGGTGCATTTGAAGGAGGCTCCACCACTCTTCTTTGCACATAGTCCATGGCATCATGCTCTTCCAAAGTCATCTTCCATGCATGATAGTCAGATTTGACCTTGAGCTTATCCTTAGATTTGAATTAAGATGTAATATCCATTGAGGCTAGGCCAATAATCATGTCTAACAGATCTCCCTTACTGATTTCTTTTCTCTCTCTTGCTTGGGCTTTGTCTTCACCTATGCTCTGATATCATGTTCATTTTAGTTAACAATGTATGTTCTATGCTTAGAACAATTACTTCAATGTCCTTTTTTCCAATTTATTTTCCAATAGCAATCACATTGAACATTAATCACATTGACGATAATTGTAGATAGAACATGAAATAACAAAGTGCAGAAGACAAGCCAAGACAAGAGAACACCAAGTATGGCTGATGCCAGGGAAAAACCCCAAGACGGGGAAAACTCTTTGATCAATTCTTCTTATTATTATATCAAATGTTAAACAGAGAGAGAGTACAAAAAATCAGAGTTGATTTGCCCTGTCAAAACAACCCCGTCAAATTTGCAGTCAACAACAGTGAAATTCAACCCTAACCAGAAAGTAAATGTTGGTCAAAGTAATAGCAAAATGTCCTTAAAGCAGCTCGGTCATACCCAGTCAAACTCGGCCTGAAAAGGAGGTCCAAGTTAGCCCAAAACAGTCCCAAATTTAGCGGTCAAACTTGGTCAAACTCTATCCTGAAATCTGCAGTCAACCTGCAATTTATCTTTGCAGTATAAATGCTCAGAACACCTCGATTTCTATGCCAAAGAGTGCGCCCTGCCCAAATAGAAAACTGCCCAAAAGATCGAACTCAAAATCTGCCTCGAAGGTCAAATTCAACGCAGGTCAACATTGGTCAAACTGCAAGAAAGACTGAAATTTTCGGCCCTGTAATTCTGTCTGAAATTTGCCCTCCTTGCCACATGTAATATCCCAAATGGGATATTTTAACTAAAAATTCAGAAATAGACTTGGGCAGCAAAATAAATGGAAATAAACACACAGCCACCAATATAACACAATGGATGCCGATAAAATCATTGAGCCATTTTATTAATCCATGGTAAAAAGTACATCAACATAAAGGAACAACGGAACCTGAGCTTGCCAAGCAAGCGGAGCAAAACCCAGAAAGATCTCTGGCCCAACTGATGAATGACGCTGGCAATGATGTAGATGGCTCGGCAAGAAGACTGCTACAAATCGGCTACGGAAAAAGCTGTCACTGAACCCACTGAAGCACAAGTTGAAGATCTAAATGATCCTCACACCAATCCCTGAAGCTCTGCGAAGCTCCTGAATGAAGTCTCCTCAAGAGAGTTGGGTTTCCGTCCAACACTCACAAATCACTCGAGGGTTTCCGTCCTGGGGCTACCCATGAAGTAGAGAATCACGTTTCAAACCTCTCATACAAGCAATGATATGATCCCCAAAGATCACGTCTCAAACATCTGCACTGCCTTCTCTGGTCCGCTTTTCTACTGCTGCTACTGCTTTCTGCAGCACAGATTCTTCAGTCTTCTTGCTGGAGATCCATGCTAGATCTGCAATCGCTCTGATACCATGTGAAAATTTCTGAATATCTCAAACAGTAACCCTACTGTTAATTTTCAGATTTACTTCTGCTACTTACATTAAGCTATTAATGTGAAATCTTCAGCATTAACATTGAAGTAAATACATTAACAACCGACACATACAGATCTAAACTGAATACATGCACAATTACAAAGTAACACAAAAGGATTTTTTGGACAACTGTACCCCGAAAAACCCAATGCGGGAAAACTGGTCTTCTGGCTGCTGGAGGGTTTTATTATTAAGTAGAATCTAAGTACAAAAATCTGGGCACCAAACTGGTTAACCTAACGAGAAATAAATAAACTGCAGCTATACCTCTGTTCTGGAGACAAAAAAACTGACTGATTCACACCCTCAAACGGGATTTACAGAACTCAGCCCTTTTCAGTCTTCAGAAACCCCAACGCTGCTTTGAAGCCCTTTGCGTCAGCCACTGCGCTGCTCAGGAAGGGCCTGCGTCACCCCAGACTGGGTTACGCTGCCCTTGCGCTGCCCTAGCTGGGCCTGCGTCAACCCTGTTGGCCTCCTGCTGCTCCTGCGCTACCCTTGTTGGGCCTGTGTCAGCCCTGCGTAGCCCCTGAAGCCTCTGCGCTGCCTTTGCTGGGCTGTGGCTGCTCTACGGAGCTGCTACTCCCTCTGCGCTGCTCACTCTGCTACTTCTCTACCTCTTGTTGCTCTCTTAGCCTGGGATCAAACCATCCCTTTCGCCAATACTACCCCTCGCTGTAGTTGAAACACTTCTGAAATTATTAGCAAACCATGCCCTAGAATTCCAGCTTAGTTTCAGTGCTTTGCCACTGTGTGTGTTCTCCAACTAACCCCAAGCCCTCTTCTTATACTTTTCTCGTTGAAACATCGACGACCGTGATCTAATCTTGAATCGGCGGCTAAGATTAGAAGATGCTTGATTCGTGTGAGTTAAGTCATTTTCATCACATGTTTATTTTAATTAACTTTAATATTTTAATTTTCCTAAGTTAGACTTAGGGTCCTTAATTAAAAAGATTAATTAATTAAATATCTCTTAAACAGGATGGAATTTCATAAATCGCTTTCTGGGTCTTGGAGATCTCATGTACTCTAGTCCCTCCACAAAGTCTGGGAGCTAGAGCACATCCGATGCTACCCCAACACCCCAAAATCTAAACAGTTGCTATGTTGCCTCTGCTGATCTGCTCTATGTCTTCTATCTGATGTATTCTCCGGCTCAGGAAGATCTTCAACAGGAATTACTCTACCCCTCAACTGCAATCAAGAATCACTTAGATCTGATTTTCATACGAGCACTGCTCCGTTAGAAAAGTTCGATCTCTAGATCCTCTCGGTGTAATTTACAAATGACCCTGAAGTCTTCCTTTATAGCCTTCTCATTGACAAATCAACGACCGAGATTAGATCTCCAATCAACGACCAAGATTAGATCTCCAATCAACGACTAAGATTATATTAGACTTGATTTGATTTATCTAGAAGATTCACCCACAATTTACATTAATACTGATTAATTATTTTAATTTCCTAAGTTAGACTTAGGGTCCTCATTAAAAATAATTAAATTTTCTTATAAAACTGTTTATGGGTGGAATTTCCCAAAACGATTTCTGGGTTATTTGTAATGCATGTGTCTAAGCCTCTCCACAAGGTTTGAGACTTAGAGCACATCCGATGCTACCAAACATCAACACTCCCTCTTAGCGAGGAATGTGCTATAACAGATATGCCCTGTTGCACACTGCTTTGACTCTGAAGCATCTCCCTCTGTGCTGATGATGTCTGACATGTTGCCCATAAATCACTACGCTGCTACTGCATTGTATTGCTGTTGACCCAACCACGATCAACACTGCATCTATACGGCAACTCCCTCTCAAATGCTGCATCTTCTAGTAGCACTGCCACTGCTAACACTGCACTGAAACTCAGCTGTTGAGAGAAGCAATTGAAAAAAATCCATGAATTTGAACAAGTGTTTAGGATGCAACTCGATGCTGATTGCTGCTAGACCAACATTGTCCCTTTGAAGCACTTTGTTGCTGCTGCTTTGCATTGCGTCCCTCTGCGCTGCTACAACTCTGCTCTGCGCTACTCAGATGTTAGTGTTGCTAACCATGACATTTGTCGTCACTACACTCCTCAGCACCACTGAAAACTCCTCCAGCTTGCTACTGCTAATTATGGGCACTTGTAGCAAGGTTGTGATCCTAGAGGTGGACTCTTCCAGGATCCTGCCCAACTGCAGTTCTTGTGAACTTACAACTCAATGTCGCCCCATATCCCTCCTGGAGATGTGTGGGCACTCATGGCGTACTCATCCTCATCGATCTTCGCGGTTGCAGCCTTCGGATCATGCGTCTCGTCCTTTTCCTTATGCTTCAAAGGACACTGGGAAGCGTAGTGACCAAGTTCACCACACTTATAGCACTTGATCTTCGAGACGTATTTCTTACATCTCCGCTACTCCTGTTGCCCTTTGGATGCAAGGGCTACATCTTCCTCCTCCTGCTTCACCTCCGATCCACTGCCATTGCTACCATCAAGTTTTCACTTGACCAAGTCTTTGCTTAGCTCTTCTTGCTGAAGAGCAACCCACAGCTTTACCAGCCTGGCAAGGTTGCTCTGCCCAGGATACTCTGGACAAATACTTGCCAATTATCAGTGACTGCATTCAATGCCAGTCTCACCATCGCTGTAGGGGAAGGGGTAGACCCTGCTGCTGCAAGTTGGTCATGAATCTCCTGAAGTCTCGACAGGAATGAATCAATGCACTCCCCTTTCTGCATCTGCGCCATCCTTAGTTGCTGCTCAAGGTACATCTTTCGCTGCTCGGAAGATCCCTCATATAGTGTGACCAAGGCTTCCCACATCTGCTTGGCAGTATCTTTGCCAACTATATGGGACACAATGTGATCCTTGACTCCATCAAGGATTAGCCATTTTGCCTTCGCCATATCAGCCTTGTACTGCTTCAACTGATCTGGATCTGTAGGGACAACGACTATATTCTGCACAAAGAGCTTGAGATCATATTCATCTAGAAGACAAGTGATCCTTGCCTTCCAGATCACGTAGTTAGAGGCTCCCTCTAACCGGTCCTGATATTTAAGCCCGTGAGCTGCCATGGCCATCAAAAATGTCGAATCAACTCCTCTTCTTCCCCCTCTGTGCAACACTAGACAAGCTTACGTACTCCTTGTGGAGCTCGTAGATTTGCTGTTTGGATCTCTTGCTCAGATCTTGGAAAACTGAAACTCCTCAGCAAGGAACTTCCTGAGAGAGAGAATTCCCTCACTGTGTCGCTTCTTCTTCTTATGACACTTTCTGCCCGAAAAAATCAAGATTTGCCTGCAGAAACTGCATCCCACCAGTTCTGCGCTGCTCCCTCTTCCTTGGAAAAAATTTCAATCTGGAAGTCTTACCTCTGTGTCGACTCACTCAGAGAGAGACCTTCCCGAACTTTCAACCCTCCTGGCCTGGACTGCACAATCCCTCTGGGGATTCGAATTGATTCTTTCTACAAATTTTTCGGCCTCTGACTCAGCACTGGATTTGCTCTTCACTGATTCACAATACACGCTCGGATACCATGTGAAAATTCCAAGATCTAGATCTAGAATCCCTACTACAACACGCTGAACTAGTTTTCCTACTTGTAAATTTGATTTAACAAGTTATTATAAGATTACTTCTTAAAATATTGAAGCAACCTTCACCCATTAAAATATATTTGTGAAAACAAAAACTGAGCAATAAAGAATAATGCAAACACATGACATCGTTATTTTTGGACAAACGTCCCCAGAAAAACACAATGCGAGAAAACCGGTGCAACAGATCTGAGGGTTTATATATTATGCAGTAATTTTCTGAATACAAATATGGGATGCCTTTCTAGCTATCCCTGTAGAGAATATGACTAACAAAGAGTTAGTGAGAGAAATCTCACACTGATACTGGAAGCCCGACTGACCAACAAACCCCGGACGGCAAGCCCTCCACTGCGCTGCACAGTCTGTGCATAGTCTCTGCGTCACTCTGCGTGGCTTCTGCGTTGCTAGTCTTCTGCTGGCTGGATCTGCCCTTCTGGCTTCTTCCGGTTTCACACCTCGACGTTCTGACATTGGATCTGATTGACCCTTAGCTGAATTTCAGATCTCCTCAAGGCTGCAGTGCTGGCTCTGCGTGGGACTGTGCTGCCTCTACGTAGCTGCTACGCTGCCTTTGTTGATATGCTCTATGTCTTCTCTGCGATGTATTCTCCAGCTCAGGAAGATCTCCAACCGGAATTACTTTGCCCCTCAACTGCAATCAAGAATCACTTAGATTTGATTTTCATCCGAGCACTTCTCCGTCAGAAAAATTCTATTTCTAGATCCTCTCGGTGTAATTTACAAATGACCCTCAAGTCTACCTTTATAGCCTTCTCGTTGACAAATCAACGACTGAGATTTGATATCCAATCGACGGCTAAGATTATATTAGACTTGATCTCCTTCATCTAGAAGATTCACCCACAGTTTACATTAATATTGATTAATTATTTTAATTTTCTAAGTTAGACTTAGGGTCCTCATTAAAAATAATTATTTTTTCTTATAAAACTGATTTTGGGTGGAATTTCCCAAAACGATTTCTGGGTTATTTGTAATGCATGTGTCTAAGCCTCTCCATAAGGTTTGAGACTTAGAGCAGATCCGATGCTACCAAAAATCAACAAACCGATCAGTAACAAGTTCATATTCCCAGTGAAAAGAAAAAACAAATAAAAACCTATAAATCATTGTGACATTCTAGTGTGCAACGAATTTTCTGAGGAATAATGTTTGTATGATCCTTCCACTCACAAGGTGATCACTAAAGTTGCTATATTTGATGAAGTTCCTACTCAATGTCCACCAAGATCTTTCCCATTGCTTCTTACAAATGATTCTTCTACATATGATTCCCACATGTTTCAATGGATTATTCACATTACGATGTTGGCCCTCCTCTTGACCCTAGAATTGTTTTTTAGTAAACATATAATGATGACCTTATTTATGACTCATCCAACTCCAATCTTATAAAAGTTTTTTGTCCTATACTGAATGCTCTTTCCACACTCCTCTTCTAGTAGATAACCTCAATGATGATGAAGACTTCTTGATCCATACATTTGATCTAGCTCTTCCTTTGGTGAGGTCAAAGCCTATACCCAAGTAGGCCATATCCACACCTCTAGAAGTTGCTGATATTCTTGCACCAATTGGTAAATTGCCGAGGCATCTTCAAAAGCCTCCTCCACTACAAATCCTTCTCATGATGGATGATTTGATTATTGAGTTGAAGCTTCGTCCACCATTGAAACTCCATTACATGGTCAATTCTCTCAAAGATCTATATGAAATATATTCCCTACATGACCCCTATGAAGCATTAATGGGGGATGTGTGAAATGTCTTTTCTCCATGCCCTCCTATTCAAATTAAGGTGGGATGTTGAAAATAGGGTGCAATTTATACTTTCGGCCATGGTTGGCCTTATATTGTATCATTATTAATTTATATGTTTGGAAAAGGCAGCCCTTGCACACATAGGCCCAAAACCCTAATAAGGAAAGCACCCTACCTTTGAGTTGAGAATTTATAATACGCCCACTCTCATTTGTATTTGTCATTCAATTGATTCATTCATGCTTAATAAAGTGTTTGTCTAGGGGGTTGTATCAAGTGCTGCACTCTCTGTTGTGCTTGGGTTTGTTTCTCTCTATAGTGCACTTGTTCTTAGGTTGTTTTTTCTATCTAGTGTTGCACTCCTCTTGTGAGATATCTCTTCAAGTGTTGCACTGCCCTAGTGCTGAGTATTTTCTTTTTATTGCATAATTAGGGTTTGTGTTGGTTCCGGTCAATTCTCTCACTATCTCTTGTGAATTCCAACAAAGTTGCCATAGTCCTTTGGGAATGCATAGTTACTGAGTTCCCTATTCTTTTTATCCCTTCATTGGAAGGGTTCATGTGGATGGCTAGATAGTCTGACAGTCTGGAAGAAATGTCATGATTGCTGTAAGACTGATATGTTTTTTTGGGTATACAGTGATGTTGTGCCCTTTCATTTGAGTGACATTGCAGATTAGATTTGGCTGCACAGTTTTATGCCAGAGTCTTTTACATATTTGAGTACATAATACTGTTGTTGGCCTTTGACTTTGGTAATCATTTTCCATGTTATGCCAAAATCTTGTTCTTCTAGGTTTTTATTCTCCAAATCATTAAGTGGCATAGCTTGTGAAGTGATTTTGCACTTTCATTTTATTCTGTATGACAATTAGATTCCCATAATACTTAATTTTTAGGTTGGTTCCTAACAACTCTAGTTTGACTCTAGAGTCTTATTTCGATGTGTTGAAAACTAGATTTCAATTCAAAAAAAATATCATTTTATCACTCATTTTGGCCTCTTAGCAATTTTGAATTCCAAGTCAGTTACAGGTGTAAGTAGTGTACTTTTGTTGGGATTAATTAGAATATGGTAGCAGCAGCAGTTTTACTTTAGCTTCATATGACGTTCTTCCTATGTTTCAATTGTTGGATATTCCTCTGTTATCATTGCCACTGCTGTTGTATTTAAATTGGATGATCTCTTTTTGTTGTTGTAAATTAATAATCTAGGAGTTTCTTTCACTCCTTTTTCCTACACTGGATGTACTCTCTTAGCTCCATTGACCTACTTTTGTGGTCATTTGTTGCACGTTAATAAAATTATAATATCACATCAACTACTTATGCCCTTTTCTCTTTTGGTTTAATTTTCTTATACAGAATAACTTTAGGATGATGACAAATTATAATATGCAAAATTCTTTTTTGGTTTTATATTTGTATTTTCCATTCTATATGATATAAAAGGTGTTTCCCCAAATTATTCTGCTTTGATGCAATTAAGTTCTAGGGAAATGCATCTTATTTTTCTATAATGACTTAATGCCAAAGTTTCTTTATTTTGGATGGAATGTCTCTATCTATTTTTGAGCTGATGACAGTTTTGTTTCTCTATATCTATGAATTTTCAAGGAACTATTTAAGGGACATGTGGAGAATGGATCTGAGAATATAACAAGAGATTCAAGAGAGCTGGTATTTCTTCCAAACAATTTGTGGTGCAATTTGAGACTTGTAGACAACAATCAGTTTATTAGTGAAGTGGGGTGGCTTTTGGATTCCAACAGTGCAGTGACATCAAACTGTGAAATTTCAATAGATGGCAAGCTAAAGGTGAGACAACATACAATGAATGGACACTAGTTTCTTGTGTTTTTTAGTCTAAATCATGATAGGCCTGATTCTGAAGAATATTGTTCTTAAACAACTACTGTTGTTATGCTCTTCGGGTTCAGTAGTTATTGATTGTACTTATTTGTATTTTATCTTGAGAATGAGAGTGTCTGCAATATGGAATTATTTAGTTCATTCATATAGGAAAAGAAAATCCAAGAATGTGGAGTCTACAAGGCATCTGTAAAATCAGTTTAAAATATCCACTACAATTGTTTTTAGTGCTCTCTTGCATTTGTTAGTTATCTAAACTGTTTAAGTCTATGTTATATCTTCATCTTGGCATAGTGGGTTGCTTCCCACCTCTTTTTCAACATGGCTGAGTCTAGAAGGGATCTTGTAAGATTTTTTTTTCAAATAATTTATTTGTAAGTGGGTGGGACTACCCACGGGTTTTGAACCAATGACCTTAACATTAAGGTGTGCCTTAATAGTACACCCAATCACTGTCTAATCAAAGCCCTATATAGGAAAGGGATCTTGTAAGTTGACTGAGCATCTTCATCCAATTAAGTTTGGCGATTCACTTCTATTTAGGTAGATAATCCTGCAGGCAAGTCATCTAGAAACACGTCCTCTAATTTTAAAACAAAGGCTTAAAACAGATATCTGCATAAAGAGCTTCTTTGTTATCATGCTTGTTTTGACAAACACTTCACAGGACTGATTTTCTTTCATAGCCAGCCTTTGTTTTCAAAAGGCTGCATATATTACTTCATAGAATAAATAAATGCAGCATGGAACAAAGTATTATATCACATGAACGGCAAAGCCAACTCCTGCCTAAAATTCCTCAAATTCCCTAGGCTAAAAAAGGAGGGGCCTGAGATATAATGACTTATTTTTTTTTGTAAGTCAACGTATTGTATTAATTCAAAAAACAGTTACATTGTGAGGTGCTTGAGTTCAAAACCCCATTGGCCTCATTTCTACCGGACTTGTTGGCCTGATGGTAGAGACAAAAAATTAATGATAATAGCAACAAAATGCTTACAGCCCCGTATACAGATTTCGAAAAATAGCCAAAACCACCCAAGTATCAAAATGCAACCCACATTCATTCTTAGTCTACTAAATTGCCTGGAGCTGGCTCATCTAGATCATTGCCACGTGGCGGTCGCCAGGCTTCATGAACGTGGGCCTCCATAAGAGACAGCTTGCCTTCCAAGTTGTCTAGCCGCTCCTGTTGTCGCTGAAGGGAGACAACCGGTCCATCATGTGCCACTGGTTGTGCTGGAGGTCATTCATAAAGGCAATGATGTGATTGCGGTCTTCATGCTGCTCATAGGCCAATTGCTTTAGTGCCACTGAAACTTGGCGAATGTGTGCCTCTAACAAATCAAAGGGCGGGGGGAGATGTGAAAATTCCTAGATCTAACAATCTCAGGAATCCTACTGCAACCCGCTGAATTTACTACTCCTATTTTGCAGTGTGGAAAAAGTCGGCAAAAAGTCCCGATTTTTTGAAAAAATCCTGAATTTTTCCCGGAGCCGACATTATCGACCGACTTTTTGCCGACTTTTTCGAAAAAATCGTGAGTGAGGTAGTTTCTTTAATACTTTTTAATTTTTTTTTTTTAAATTCAGGATTTTTTCCAAAAATGAATATTTTGTATTTTGTTAGTTTTGCCAACTTTTTGCCGACTTTTTCAAACAACTCCCGACTCTATCGAGTTTTTCAACTTTTGGACCCTTGCCGATTTAATCTTGACTTCGACTTTTTCCACATTGCTATTTTGTAAATTACATCATAGAATTAATTCAGATTTCTTCATGAATTATTGCAGTAAATTATTGAAGCAACCTACACTTAATACTTTATGATTCTGAAACAAGGAAACTAAGCAAAGAACAAATCACACATAGGACACCTTTATTTTGGACCAAGTCCCCAGAAAAACATGCGGGAAAACCGGTGTAGCAGATTTGAGGATTTGTATTATTAAGCAGCAGTTTCTGAATACAATCTTTGGATGCCTTGCTGGCTATCCAATACAGAGAAATCACGGGAGAAAAAAATATTGTGAGTTTACCTCACACTACAAGTCCCGGCTGATCCAGTAGCTGAACTAGCGAGGGAGAGAAGGAGGGAAGTGGAAGAGAAAGGAAGGAAGACAAAGAGGGGAGAAAGAAGGAAAGAGGGATAGAGAGAGAGAGAGAGATGGAGGAAAGAACAAAGACATAGAGAGATAGAGGTGGAGAAAGAGAGGGAGTGACAAGGGAGAGATGGGGTGAGAGTGAGGGAGAGAGGAGGGAAGAGAGAGGAGAGAGATAGGGAGAGAAGGGTAATAGAGAGAGAGGGAGACACAGAGATGGATGAGAGAGAGAGAAGGAGAGAGGGAGGGAGATAGTGACAGAATCGAGGGAAGAGAGAGAGAGTGTGATGGGGGGGAGAGACAGAGGGCGGTGGGAGAGAATGTCAAAGAGAGGAAGGAAGAGAGAGAGGACTCAATAGAGAGATGGAGTTGGAGGGGGGGAGAGAGGGAGGGAAGAAGAAAGACACAGAGGGAGAAAGGTGGAGAGAGAGGGAGAGAGTATTTATATGTTTGAGGGGTGAGATAGAGAGAGGGAATAAGATAGAGACACATAGATACAAATATGGATATTATATAGTATTATATAACCATCCTAGATCCATCTTAACCCCGTTATATCAAGCGTCGAGAGCAATCAAATCTCTCGAGGTGCAAACCTTTCCTCAAGTTTTGCACTCAAAAAGAGGTTTTCACCTCAAGAGATTTGATCCCTCTTGGCGCTTGATAGATCTGGGGTTAAGATGGATCTAGGCTGGTATATTTTGATAATGCTTGAGATTGTTCTTGAGGAGGCTCTATGATGGTGCCCTTGACATACTAAAAAAATTAATTTTATGTGAGAATCAAATCTATTCTTTTTTTCCATGCAGGGTAGTTTGATGTCCCAACAAGTTTATTATTCTCCTTGCAGAAAGTGGTCATTTGATTTGTAAGTTGAGACATGAATATAAAGTACTTACTTGATAAATGAAGATGTCTCTTTGCTGATGATGTTTCCCACTAGAGTGTGAACTAAGGGAGGGATGATCCACCTTCTTCAAAATGATAATTCTTTTTCTTCAAGATGAGAGAGAGACGTTCTTCTTCCTTCAAAAGTGCTTGAGGTGTGATCTTTTCTTCAATATGAGGGAGATCACTTTGATTCCTTTGATGATGATGAAGTGCTTCTTCTTGCTTCCTTGAATCTGAGAGGCTTCCCAAGATGCTTCAAATGTATAAAGTCCTTCTTTCTTTGAGATGGAGGTGGGGTCCTTGAGGTCTTCTTTTCTTCTTGCAAGAGTTCTTCTTTCAAGATGATAAGGGCTTTGTGATGTGATGACTAGATCTTCTTGATGCTCTTCCTCTTATATTCGATCCTTGTATATCCTTTTTTAATTGAGTGATCTTCAAGGCTACCTTTCCTTGTCACCTTAGCTATGATACCATGTTGAGAAATCTAGGGAAACTAGATTAGGGGTGATTTATCTTTACTTTGATAACTACTTGTGATGTTCTTTACTTCAACTCGTAGTATTTATGATTAGTTTATTCTTCTCTTGAGTATTATAATGTTCTTATCATCAAACAACTACCAAAACATGTAGATCAATAGAACAAATAGACACAAGATGTGGGCTGCTAGCTAGGGCCAAAACCTCTCCTAAAGAGGAAAGCCCATAAGGAAAATGTTCTCTTCTTATAGATATTCAAATGACGAATTCCAAGACCCTCAGACCCAAGACCAAGATCCCTCCAAGACGAAGTTAACCTTCCTTCTTGATGAACTTTCCTTCTTGAAGTCAAAACAAGTCAAACCTTCTTCACTAGCTTCCAACAACAAATTTCGGCGCTCCAACAACTGTTGCAACTTCGACCTTCTAGAAACTGCTGCAACTTCAACCTTCCGAAAACCACTGCAATTTCGACCTCCAGAAACAGTTGCAACTTCGCACGTGTGGGTGATAATGACTCTTTTAGGCTTCCTCCTTCCTTCGCTTGGGAAACTTCTTCAAAGGCTTGTAGATGATCAAATTGACTTCCTTTCTTTAGATTTTGTCCCTTCTTTGATAGTTCAAAAATTTCGTCCTTGTAGCTACGAAAACCCGAGCCTCCTTCACACATGTGAGAGATAGAGAGAGTCAAAAACAAAAAAATTCTTGCTTTCTTCCTTCTAGACCTTCGCTTGCCCTTTTTCTTCTTGTCTTCACATTCTTAAGTGAATGAGTGAGCAAGTCTCTAAATGAAGTTGAATGGTCTCTTATATATAGGCTTTCAAGGATGACAAATAGCTCTAGTTAGGCTGAATTTTTCACTACCAAGCCGACTTGGTCTTAGAGGGGAATTTTGACACTTTTGACTCAAAATAATTTTTTTTGACTTGATACAAAATGCCCAATAGGGTCTAATACATATGACAATGACTCTTTTGACTTCTTTACTCTATGACAAAACCTAGAATCACACAATGGGTGCTTTGACCTAGAACAATTTAAGCTTGAGCATGAAACCCATGCTATAAATGGACAATAAATCAAGAGTACATAAGATATTATGAAGACCGAACCTAGTTACACATTTCAACACTACAAACAACCTTAGCTTTGATACCATGTTGGAAAATTAGGAGGCTTCATGATTTAATTAGATTTTCCTTTCTTTGCTAACTGCTTGTGAAATTAGTTGGCTTCTTATTTATTTAATTGTGTTCTTCTTCATCAAACAATTATCCAAACGTAAACATGACATTCACAAGAAAACATAGAACACAAGATATAGGCTCCGAGCAAGGGAAAAACCCCTCCAAGGGGAAAAACCAAAAAAATTTCTTCTTATAGAATCAGATCAAATGAGATAACCAAGACCCATAACCATAAAAACAATTTCACCTCTAGATGCTAAGTCAAGCCTTTCTTCTTTCCAACAGATCTATCAGCAATATATCAGCAGCAAGAGAAGTACCAAGGTAGAACTTTCACAAATTCTTGCTCAAGAAGGAATCCTCTCTTTCAAACTTTGACTCTCCACTTCTTCTCTGCCCTCTCTGCTATATTTAAGACCACAATCCATCAAGTGTGTGTGTGTGTCCAAATGAGCTCCATCTTCTCTCTATTTATATAGTTTAGAGGGGTGCGAATAGACATGTCCATTGGGGCAAGGCTGACTTGGCACCTAGAGGGATTTCTGACCCAAAATTACATATTTAAAAATTCATTTTCCTTTTTCTTTACAATAGGTCTAAATAGGACTTTGACTCTTTTGACTAAAAAACCTAGAAGCATGAAGAACATGCTTGTCTAGAAAAATAATGTTTTTTCTTTTTCTTTTTTATTTTGTTTTTTACGTAAAATACATAATAGCACAAATTATGAAGACTGAAACTAGTTACATTCTCCAACGGAATAATATGTCACTTTTATCTTTCTTCTAAACTTAACTCGTGTGCCCATAATTGTTTCTTGTATGCTCAGACGAATTTCTATTGTTGCTATGTGAGTTTTTCCTTTGAGGAGGATGAAGAGCTTCAATATATAGCCAAATATAAGGCCAAATGGGTGGAAAAGGGGACAAAACTAAGTTGACGAAGAGAGGTGGACTTGGCTACTTGGGGCTTAAAATAAAGTTAAATCTCATTTTTAAATAAATAAAAAATAATTTTCAGCATGAAGATCATGCTTTTACATGTACATCAATGATATATATAATATGAAGACTGACCGTAGCTACAAATTTCAACACTTCCTCTTAGCTAGAGAGGTATGCATAATTACTAACAAGATAATCTTAGGTAGACAAAATTCTCTAAGGAATGATCAACATTAAGATAAGCATCATCATCAATATTATAACCAACATCAACCACATTGCCATAACCCAGCTAGTACTCCTGATGTATGGCACACAGGCTCACTCTAGAAAGAGATCAAAGCATGATGTTGGGAGGCTACAACCTCTAGGACCATTCTCTCTAATCAGGTCAAAGTGACATAGGGATAACCTCCCTAATCAGTTCACTATACAATGACACAGAGAGAATGGCTATCCTCTGTTGGACCATTTTCCTATCTAGGTCAAAGTGACATAGGGACTACAACCCTAATTAGGGCACCTTACATTGTACAATGACACAGGAGAATGTATGTCCACAGGACAATTCTTCCTAATTAGGTCAAAGTGACACAAGGACTACAACCTTGATCAGGTCATTATACAATGACATAGGAAGAATGTCAGTGCACCAGACCATTCTTCAACCAATGGCTATGTACTTGACATAGGGATAACGTCCCTAATCAAGTCAAAGTACATGACATAGGAAGAATGTTAATCCATTATGTTATCTAATCTTTCATACCATTCTCCCTAGTTCTGGTCAATGTACTTGACACAGGGATAACCTCCCTAATTAGGTCAAAATACAAGACACAAAGAGAAACCATATTTATGATGCAATCATCACTCCCTCTCAATCAAAGAGGCATCTCAAACTTCTCTTTAGAAAGGGACTTCGTCAACATATCAACAATCTGCTGATAAGTGGAAATATATTCGAGCTTCACTGCTTATCCAAGAAATCAAACAAAAGCAACTAACAATCCATTATTCAAGAATCTATTAGAAAATCAGAAATGCAGAAGGATTTTCTTATGTTGACAATTGCTTGTGATATTCATGTATTCTTATTTACTTTCTTTATGTTCTTATTTTATATTCTTCTCATCAAGGAATCATCAAATCAAAAGAATGAAGATCAATGACACTAGATATACGCACTTAGCCAGGGAAAAACCCCTATGAAGGGGAAAACCCAATCAAACTCTTCCTCTAGTAGTTTCAAATCAATTTGAGACAAACCAAGACCTTAGGCAACGAACCCCCTTTCCACCAAGTCATCCTCCAAGATGATTAACCAAACACCAAAAGTCAACTCGAGTCAAACTGCATCAAAACTGCATCCAGTGTAAAATTTCGACCCTACTACAACAAAATTTCAGTACTACTTCAGATCTGAAATTTCGGCCCTCTTGCAGCTTCATATTTTCACGAGTCAGTCAAGGGAGAGAGAAAATGACCTTCAAAATTCTTTGCTAGGGTTCCTCCTCCTTTGCTAGGGTTTTTGCCTCCTCTTCTAGATATTTCACACTTCTTTTTCTTCTCCTGCAATTGCAGATCAAACTTGCTTGTGTGTCTTCCAAATGAATCGAGTAGCTGCTTCTTTACAGTGGTTTCTGGCTCCTTTTGAGGCCGACTTGGTGGAGGAGGGTTATTTGTCTCATTTTACATAAAAATAAATTTTATTTCTTGATATACAAAGCCCAAGAAGGGTCTAATAAATGATGACAAGGACTAGGACTCATGACATAAACCCGAGAAGCCTACAATGAAATCTTTGACCTAAAAATAAAATAATAAAGCATGAAACCCATGCTATTAAATTGTTGATTTTTTATAGCTTGGGAGGTACTCCAAGCCCTAGGATTTAGGTTTTGGAGGTTGGAACACCACAACAGTTACTTGTGGGCTTGGAACCCAAGGTTGGGGTTTTGGACCCATCGATGTTTGGGCCAAAACCACGGAGCAGTTTGGACATGAGATGGATGAAGGTGATAAAGGATGGCGAGGAGAGTCAAATGCTTCGAGAATCATCGAAATCCGAGATGTCCTTGATGAATTATGAACTTTTGAAGGTTGATGATGGGTTTTTGGCACATAAGTCATGTAGGCTTGGTGTGAATGTGCCAAAAGACATGTCTATTCATGGAGCCCTTGTATGAATATAAATACAAGGTGATCGGATTCATTTTAACACATCCAAAGTGCAATACAAAGGCAACAAAGAAGGAGAAGGGAAACTCATTCAAGGGAGAAGAGGATCTCTATTTTTGGGTCGCAGGTTAGGGCTACTTCAACGAAGGAGGGAGGGACGTTAGGGCCTCTCCCAAGACTATCTTGAAGTGCGAGTTAATTAGCAGGAAGGCCACATTGCAGAGGGCTAACCTTGAGTTGTTTGTAAGGGTATTTGTGGCATGGTACATCTCTGTTTGGGAAACGTATTGTATAGGAGTTTGTGCAGGTAGGCCAAGCCCCAAACAAGGAGTTGTTGGGTATGAACAGGGGTTGGTTTTAGCCCTACAAACCAGCGTGGGTCAACAACAATAAGAGGAATGTATGTTGCAGTTGTAGGAGGCTGATAGGAGGTGGAATAGTGGGCTCACAGGTGGCTATGAGAAGCCCTGATCAAGCAGCCTCATTAACAACAATTCACTTTAGTTTAGAGCAGCAGTCAAAAGGTATGTTTGATTGAGTTTTTTCCTTGTGTTGGGTATGTAGAAATTTATTAATACTGATAGTATTACCGGATCCTCCTGATCTAACAAATTAATCTTATGTTAGATACAAAATCCTTCCACTTAATTCTTTGCGGAAATTAAATCGCCAATTGCAAACACGTGAAGAAAATCAATCGCACATAAACACAGTTGTTTAATGGGAAAGCTTAAAGCTAAAAACCCCAACTATCATATATTATGTATATCAATGGAATCATGTAATAATCTCATACAAAGCTTAATACATCAAGCTCTCAGTACAATAAAAAATCAGTACACACTCTCATTCAGAAATTTTCATATCTATGCACCAATTTCTTGCCTCCTGACAGCCTGCCTCCACTGCTGTAATCCCCTCTTTGAAGAAGACCCTGAATGGTCGAATTGGCCTTGTATTTGTGCAATCCTCGTTGGCATCTCCAATGTGTGTCGGTGCACATGAACGCATCACTATGGTCACAACTTTGCCACTTCAGTTCTAACTAAGTCCTCCATGCATGAGTCACCAACCACCCTAGGAATTAAGTAATTCCTTCAGCCCAATGATTTTCCAAATCTGTTCACTGAAATAAAGTGCTCCAAGAAAATAAGTTGATATTTATTGTCGGATTATTATTAAGGGCTAATAATAATCGACATGCATCTATTTTTAGATTGACGATCTATAAATAGACTTCGCCCAATATTCTAAAAATAGAATTTCATTTATTTTTCACATTTGACCAACCATCTACAAATAGCATCCTGCAACTTATAGAATATGCTCACCATGTCTAAAAATAGACATACACCTAAAAATAGCCTGTGGGCCCCACTTAGTGAAGGTGCTTACTTTTCACTAAGCTCATCATCTTGTTGAATCTCAACAGGGTCAAGAATTGACCAGTTTCGATCATATTTATGAGCATATTGTGGGAGCCATGTGTTGAGGTTGACTTGGGTGGTTAGAAATCTCAACTAGGAGCAGATTTCATAGTGCTCGGATTAGGTGCCATTGGACTGGTGGAGGGCAGCGTGTTGGTAGCCCAAAGTAGCCCTTGACAAGCATTCATAATGGGAGTTTGACAGCTGATTTTGGGTGAAGTTGTGGAGCCTAATGTGTAGTACATTGATGGACTAGTGGACTGCTAGAAGGCAGATTGAAGCGCTCAGGTATTGGCCAACCTAGAAGAGGAGATTGGATTATCCTGTGTTCATTGAAGCATAAGTGACATGAAACAGTGATATGTGGTATCTCTCCTGGAGTCTCTGTGTGTTTTTCTTTGATGGACTAAGGGGCAACTTGATAGTAGATCAGAAGCATAGGACCGACAGGACGAGATACGACATAGATGTTGAGCTTGTAGTGAGATTGTCATTGCATCTTGTATTCTTGTACTTGTGGATAATTGAGGGCCACTATCACTTATCAGGGCCACTATCACTTGTATAGGAGCCCTAGACTATTGTATTACTCAGTTGGTTTAATATAATGAAGATTGGGTTGTTGTATATATTTGTACAATATTTTGTAAAAAGTTTTCTATACTTGTGCATGTGTGATTTACTGCTATTTATATTCTGTTGTGCAAAGTAGCTTTGTTGAGATTTTTGGTTTGGTAGCGTCAAAGATTTTAAGATTCTATCCTAGACACCAGGGTCGTGGAAATTCAACTTGGTATTAGAGTGTGTCTGAGCTACTTTGGGAGATACTGAATCAAAGTGTGCACAATGAAGTACAACTTAAGAGGGAATTGGTCACATTGTAGGTGAAGGGTGGTGATTTGTGGTAGCGTCGGATGTTCTCTAAGTCTCAAATTTTGTGGAGAGAATTAGACATATGTATTCTAGATAACCCAGAAATCGTTTTGGGAAATTACACCTGGAGATAGTTTTATTTGATAAATTAATTATTTTTAATGTGACCCTAAGTCTAAACTTAGGAAATTAAAATAATTAATAGGTATTTACTATTAATGTAAACTATGGGTGTAACTTCTAGAAGAAGACGAGGATCAAGTTAGAATGATCTTAGCCAATCATTAGCTTCTAATATGGGTTGTTGAATGTCAAAGAGAAGATTGTTTAAGAAAGCTTGAGGGTCATTTGGAAAACACACCGAGGCTGATACTTAGTTGCCCAAGAAGACCGATTTTCTCACTGGCTGAAGTTTGGCATGAGAAATCGATTCAGAGGTAGAGTTGTAGGGTGGAGAGAGAGAGGGGATCAACAAGAGCCGATAGTACAGAATCTGACTGGAAGAGGCAGCGCAGAGGAAGTGACGCAGTGGCAGAGACAACGCAGAGGCTGTGATGCTGGGATTGCGCACAAGCTGACGCAGTGAGATGGAGAGAGGCTCAGCTCTCCAGGGTCAGATATTCACTGAAAAGCACATGAGGAAATTGTCTGTAAATTTCTCACAAATATTCCTCTTCTATTCTGCTGGTTATTTTTTGTACAAGAGATTTTGTTGAAGAATAATAAAGAAACTCTCATCTGCTGCACCGGTTTTCACACATTGGGTTTTTCCAGGGACAGTTGTCCAAAAATAACTATCAATCTTGTGCTTGTATTTCTTTATAGTTTGCTCAATATAGTAGTTGTGAAGACTGCAGTAGAATTTATTTTGATGTTTACTGAAGTAATTTCTATAAATAACTTATTGTTGAATAATAAGTAGGAGAAATAATATCAGATACTACAGTAGGAATTTCGTTGTAGAAATTTTCACATGGTATTAGAGCTACACTGAGCAAGGGCACAAAAGAGATCTATGTTGAAGGGAAGCCGTGGTTTTGCATTGGCAACAAATTGAACTTCGGAGGAATTGCGCAGTTTTCTACAGAGACTGCCAGAGAAAATAAAAAGCATGATGGAAGATCATGACATTTCAGAGTTGTCTTCCAGATTGGAAGAGGAATTTGCGTATTTATTGACTACTGCATCAGCCGATGATTGGTACATTGATAGCAATGCTTCAACTCATATGAGTGGAGCTCGAGAATATTTCTCGAGCTATCAAGAAATATGGACAATAGCATTTCAAACAGAAGTAGGAGATAATCTTCGAGCCATGGATGTGCTGCATGTGCCAGGGTTGGGAATGAACTTACTTTCAGTGTCCCAGTTGCAGGACAAGGGATATGATGTGTACTTCATTGGAAGGAAAGTATACGTCAAACATCCAAGCTGGAAGAAAAAGGCTCAGATTGGAACTCGAAGCAATAGACTGTATAGGTTGTAGCTTGAGTCTCCATTGGCATTGATAGACAGCGATCTCAATGGAGAAAAGGACATGAATGAGCTATGGTACAGACGAATGGGGTATCTACACCATGGAGCTGTAAGAATACTTAGAGAAACTGTGACGAGAGTTCTAGTCTTGAGTACTAAGCACAAAGACGTATGCAGAGGATGCATATTAGGGAAGTACACCAAAGCATCATATTCCAGAAGCAACAATAGGGCTCCAAGTGTATTAGGGCTAATACACTCAGATATCTGTGGACCAATGTCTACCAGCGTTCTTAGCGGTGGTGAATATTTCGTCACCTTTATTGATAACCACTCCAGGAAAACTTGGATCTACTTGTTAAAGACCAAGGATGAGGTCTTTGATCTGTTCAGAGGATTCAAAGATCTAGTTGAAAATCTGACAGGGAAGAAGATAAAAGTATTGCGCTCAGATAATGGTGGAGAGTATACTGACAAGGACTTCACATATTTTTGCACAAGAGAGGGCATTAAGAGAGAATGGACAACTCCATATAATCTGAAGCAGAATGGGGTTGCAAATCGGAAGAACATGACTATTGTTGGGGCAGCAAAAGCAATGTTGTATGACCAGGACATGCCTAGATTCTTATGGGCAGAAGCATGCAACATAACTGTATATATCCAGAATAGGACTCCGCATAGGGCCTTGGGAAAGAGAACGCCTAAGAGTATCTTCACAGGGAAGAAGCCAGAAGTGAGTCATTTTAGGATATTTGGAAGTGTGGCATATTGTCACATTCCAGATGAAAAACAGAGAAAATTTATCAGAATGCAGAGAGGGGTATCTCGTAGGATACAGCGAGACCTCGAAGGCATACAAAATCTACATTCTAAGCACCAGGAAGATTGTAGTCAGAAGGGATGTAAAGTTCATGGAAGACAGAGCTTTCAGGAAATCCCGAGAGATGCCTCCTGAAGAGAAGTCTGAGGATGTTCCTCTGGTCCAGTAGCAGCGGGTTGAAGAATCTACAAGTGGACAGACATATGGATCAAGCACCGTAACTAGTAGCAGTATTTCATCAAGTGAAGAAAATCCAGATAGTTCATAGCAGAGGGGACAAAAGGAAGAGGAACTAGTTGAGCCACCCACAACCAGTGGTAGAATGAGCAGAGAAGTACACTAGACGCTGAGCGACGTAGAGGAGTTTGTTGGAGCTCCTAGAACCGAGAAAAGGCAGTGTAGACAACCTGACAGATACCAAGCCTTGGTAGCACAGGTTGAAGAACCCTCTAGCTTTCGAGAGGCCGTACAATAGCAGGTCTGGGTGGACGCCATGGTAGAGGAGTATAGCTCTATCATGACTAACGATGTCTGGGAATTCATGCCTAGACCAGAGAACAAATCAGTTGTAGGTTCGAGATGGATCTACAATATCAAGTATGTTGCAGATGGCAGTATAGAGAAATACAAGGCTAGGTTTGTGGCCAAGGGGTATGCACAGAAGGAAGGAATTGATTATGAAGAGACCTTCCCCCCTGTTGCGAGATACACCTCCATCAGATCGGGTGTGTCCTTAGCAGCGCAGATGGGATGGGAAATTCACCAAATGGATGTCAAGACAACATTATTGAATGGGGTGATAGAAGAGGTGTACATTGAACACCCTGAAGGCTTTGAGACCCATGAGAAGAAATCTCATGTATGTAGACTAAAGAAAGCCCTATATGGGCTCAAGCAGGCACCCAAAGCATGCTACGGTTGGATTGATGAGTACTTGAAGTAGTTGGGATTTGTCAAGAGTGACGCGGATCCCAATCGCTACTACTTAATGGTAGAGGATGAGCAACTTATCTTGGTACTATATGTAGATGATTTTTCCTTACAGGATCATCTAGGCTCATCAAGGACTCCAAGAAGAACCTGGAAGTTGAATTCGACATGAAGGATTTGGGTTTGATGCATTAGTTTCTAGGGTTGGAGGTATGGCAGAAGAATGGAGAAATCTTCCTAGGACAAGGAATATATGCCTTAGAAATATTGAAGATATTCAAGATGCAGGATTGCCGACCCATGGCAACACCCATGATAACCAACTCGAAGAAGATAGATGCATTAGAAGACAAGGAAGTTGACCCCACCTTGTACAGGTAGCTCATTGGGTCACTTATGTATCTAGTCAACACCAGGCCAAACATCTGCTGTGATGTCAACACCCTTAATCAGTTCATGGTAGAACCGAAGAGGGTACACTCGGCAGCAGCAAGGCACATTCTCAGGTATGTGCAGGGAACAATTGGATATGGGTTGAAATACTATCGTGGAGATGATGTCAAATTGAGCGGGTTCACAGACGCAGATTGGGCAGTCAGTTCAGTAGATCGGAAGAGTACCTCAGGGTACTACTTCAACATCAGATCAGGGATGACCTCTTGGTGTAGTAGGAAGCATTAATCTGTAAACCTAAGCTCAGCAAGGGCGAAATATATGGCAGCAAGCACAACTACATGCGAAGCCATATGGCTTAGAAAACTTCTAGTGAATCTGTTCAGAAGTAAGATATAAATGGCCAATATCTACTGTGATAACTAGAGTTGTATCAAACTATATGAGAATCCAGTATTTCATGATCGGTCAAAGTACATTGACACCAGGTGTCATTTTATTAGAGACTGTGTTCAATGAGGGGTAGTACAGTTGCAATCCGTCTCCACAGGGAGTCAGGTGGTAGACATACTCACCAAAACTCTTGGGAGAGCCAAGTTTGTTCACTTCAGGGAGAAGATGGGTATGGTAGAGAATCCGTTTAGTAGCAGAAACAGGTGATATCACAGCCACAGATGTAGCATTGAGAGGGAGTTGTAGTGTTGATCGTGGCAGGGTCAGCAGCAGTACAGTTGCAACAACAACGCAGTAGTTGGTGGACAACATGTCATACATCAACAACGTAGAGGGAGATGCTTCAGAGTCAGAGCAGTATGCAGCATGGTGTATTGCTAGAGCACATTCCTCGCTAAGAGAGAGTGTTGATTTGTGGTAGTATCGGATGTGCTCTAATTAATGAATTTTGTGGAGAGGCTTAGACACATGTATTCCAGATAACCCAAAAATCGTTTTGGGAAATTCCACTCGGAGACAGTTTTATTTGATAAATTTATTATTTTTAATGTGGCCCTGAACTTAGGAAATTAAAATAATTAATGGGTATTAATCTAAACTGTGGGTGTAACTTCCAGAAGAAGACGATGATCAAGTTAGAATGATCTCAACCATTGATTAGATTCTAATCTGGGCCGTTGAATGTCAACGAGAAGATTATTTAAGAAATCTTGAGGGTCATTTGGAAAACACACCGAGGCAGATACTAAGGTGCCCAAGAAGATCAATTTTCTCACTGGCTGAAGTTCGACACGAGAAATCGATTCAGAGGGAGAGTTGTAGGGTGGAGAGAGAGAGGGGATTAACAAGAGTTGATAGTACATAATTAGACCGGAAGAGGCAACGTAGAGGAGGGACGACGAAGAGGTAGTGATGCAGTGGTAGAGACGACGCAAAGCCTATGACGCTGGGACTGCGCAGAAGCTGACGTAGTGAGACGTAGAGAAGCTCAAGGGCTCTCTAGGGTCAAATATTCACTGAAAAGCACGTGAGGAAATTGTCTATAAATTTATCACAAATATTCCTCTTCTATTCTACTGGTTATTTTCTATACAAGAGATTTTGCTAAAGAATAATAAAGAAACCCTCATCTGCTGCACCGGTTTTCCCACATTGGGTTTTTCCGGGGACAATTGTCCAAAAATAACTCTGTCAATCTTGTGCTGGTATTTCTTTATAGTTTGCTCAGTATATTGGTTGTGAAGACTGCAGTAGAATTTATTTTGATGTTTACTGAAGTAATTTTTGTAAATAACTTATTGCTGAATAATAAGTAGGAGAAATAATATCAGATACTGCAGTAGGAATTTCATTGTAGAAATTTTCACATGATACCAGAGCTAGACCGAGCAAGGGCACATAAGAGATCTACGTTGAAGGGAAGATGTGGTTCTGCATTGAAAGAAAATCGAACTCCAGAGGAATTGTGCAGTTTTCTATAGAGACTGCAAGAGGAAAGAAAAAGCACGACGGAAGATCATGAGTCATGACATTTAAGAGTTGTCTTCCAGATTGGAAGAGGAATTTGCGTGTTTATCGACTTCTGCATCATCCGATGATTGGTACATTGATAGCGAGGCTTTAGCTCATATGAATGGAGTTAGAGAATATTTCTCGAGCTATCAAGAAGAACGGATGAACTTCTAGATTACTATGGGAAACAAAACGAAGTGTACCCCAGTAGGAAGAGGGATCATAGCATTTCAGATAGAAGCAGGAAATAATCTCCGAGCCACAAATGTGTTGCATGTGCCAGGGTTGGGAATGAACTTACTTTCAGTGTCCTAGTTGCAGGACAAGGGATATGATGTGTACTTCATTTGGAGAAAAGTATACATCAAACATCCAAGTTGGAAGAAAAAGGCTCAGATTGGAACTTGAAGCAACGGACTATACAGGTTGCAGCTTGAGTGTCCAATGGAACTGATAGGCAACGATCTCAATGGAGAAAAGGACATGAATGAGCTATGGAACAAACGAATGGGGCATCTACACCATGGAGCTATGAGAATACTCAGAAACTGTGACGGGAGTTCCAGTCTTGAGTATGAAGCATGATGACATATGTAGAGGATGCGTACTCGGGAAGTACGCCAAAGCAACATATTCTAGAAGCAACAATAGGGTCCTAGTGTATTAGGGCTAATGCACTTAGATATTTGCAAACCAATGTCTACCGGAGCTCTTAGCGGTGGCGAATATTTCGTCACCTCTATTGATGACCACTCCAAGAAAACTTGGATCTGCTTCTTAAAGACCAAGAATGAGGTCTTTGATCAATTCAGAGAATTCAAAGATCTAGTTGAAAATCTGACAAGGAAGAAGATAAAAGTATTGCGCTCAGATAATGGTGGAGAGTACACTAACAAGGACTTCACATATTTCTGCGCAAGAGAGGGCATCAAGAGAGAATGGACAACTCCATATAATCCGGAGCAGAATGGGGTTGCAGAGTGGAAGAACAGGACTATTGTTGGGGCATCAAAAACAATGTTGTATGACCAGGACATTCCTAGATTCTTATGGGCAAAAGCATGCAACACAACTGTATATATCCAGAATAGGACTCCTCATAGGACCTTGGGAAAGAGAACGCCTGAGAGTATCTTCACAAGGAAGAATCCAGAAGTGAGTTATTTTAGGATATTTGGAAGTGTGGCATATTGTCACATTCTAGATGAAAAATGGAGCAAATTAGATTAGACTGCAGAGAAGGGGTATCTCGTAGGATACAACGAGACCTCGAAGGCATACATAATCTACATTCCAGGCACCAAGTAGATTGTAGTTAGAAGGGATGCTAAGTTCATGGAAGACAGAGCTTTCAGGAAATCCCAAGAGATGCCTCCTGAAGAGAAGTCTGAGGATGTTCCTCTGGTTGTAATATTCCCAATTAGCAGCAGCTAATTGGAAATATTAATTTTGATTAATTTTGCCTTATATAGTTAAAATATAAATAAAGTGGGTAAAAAGGAGAATGTGACTCACTTAGGATAGAACACACTCCCTAAAGTCACCTAGGAGACATAACGTTGTGGTCAAGGTGGGCCAAGGGGCCAAGTGACAACGTAGGGGGGTGACACACTTAGACAGCGTGGGCCAGCCAGCGCAGATGAGTAGGCAACGTGGGCCAAAGAGAGACAGTGTGAACGTGGTGGTGCCAAGGAGAGAGGGAGGCTCACCAAAGATAAATAGAGGGAAGGCTACCTCATTTCTCTCATTGATGATTATGAATTTTGGAGTTTGTCTCTAGACATTGAGCATGCTAGCTGTTTAGCTAGTCTGCACGTACTGTTCAGTATGCCGGGTGTCTCCGTGCGGAGATCCCAACCTCAGCCCCGGGAGACTTCGAGTGCTTGCTCGGGTGAGGAGTCCTACCATATTTTGTAGGGAGAGATCGAAGCTTCAGCCATTGAGGAGCATTCCTTGGAGACACTGCGCAGTCTTGGAGAGGGAGGACACAGTTCTAGTTGGGGAAGTTCCGGATTGAGGTTATTTCAGTGGATTCAGACCAGAGGATTAGGGAAGGGATCAGCCCTTACCTATTGGAGACATTTTGCAGAGGGAGAGGCCATATTTTGCAGTGTCGCCTTGAGGGTCAGCTTCTTCCCTTAAGGGATAGCGTAGTGCCTCAAAGGAGGTATTTTTTGGGGTCAGCCATTCTTGAAAAGCTCTCTGGGCTTTTTTGGGTATTGGGAGAGGAGGCCATTCCCAGAGTTTCAGCATTTTCCGAGTTGGGGAGCAACCCCAAAGACGCATTTCATTCCAGCAGTTGCAGCAGCACGACAACATTTTCCAACAGCTTGGAGATTACGCAGTTGATAGAGGGAGCAACCATTCTACACATTGTCCTGAGAGTATTTCTACACTTGCCTTGTGCAAATCAAGGTGCCATCATTCTAATCACCTTTTGTACTTATTTCTTATATCTCAGTATTAATAAAATGGCTCAGCTTTCTCCATTTTGTGTATTTTGTCTCATGGTTTGTATCTAGTTGCTGTGTACCTTGTTTGTGTGCTTTATATTACTGTCTATTTCCCCCTCGGGATATTACAGTGGTATCAGAGCCTCATTCTTGGCTCAACCGTGGGGATATTTCTATGAACAAAGAGGGTAGGCAGAATCTTACCCACCAAACGCAGTAGAGGTGGAAAATATGGGGCTCTCACAACAGTGTGACCAGCAATTACCAGCCTTCAGTAGCCCAACCAGGATCACGATGCCTACATTCTTACCTCCAGTACCGAGTGAGAAAGGGAGGCGGCATGATCATATACCCTTTGGAGATTATTTCCGCGAATGGCAGTCCATGGGGGAAAAATTCAGAGCAGCTTTGCCCTTCAGAGATTATTGTCAGCTCAGGCAGGATGAAGGAGGAAGGAACAGTGGGGGGTCTAGCACGCAGACTTCAAAGTTGCAGCGTACACCTTTTCCCACGTATGATGGATCCACTGATTTCACAGTTCGAGATCGGGTGGAAAAGTTGGATACCTCTTTCTAGCTTGACCGAATAACGGAAGGGGAAGCCATCAAAATGGCTACCTCGCACTTGGAGGATGAGGGCACACAGGATCATGGGGAGCATGTGGATACACCCAGTATGACGCAGGGGTTACCTGTGTTGGAGACTTCTTTGACCATATCAGTTGACATCTTAGTAGAGAGAGTAGAGCTTACCCCATTAGTGCCATCCATTGAGGTGATGACCGGGGTAGTGTCCGAGTTTTCGGGTGGTAGCAGCGCGCGACAGATGGGTGAGGTGCCAGGGGATGTATCCACCTTTGACGAGGCACTAGGAGATACAGAGGTATTGGACGATGGTCGCACACAGCAGTGTCATCAGATTCGAGCCGACCTTCTAGTTTTGAAAGGGAAGGCCACATCAGTACGAGAGGCTATTTTGTTACAGAACGAGGAGCTAGAGGGCATGAGAGTGGTTTGTGCCGAGTCAGCGGCCAAGTTGGCCCACATTGGGGAATGGCTGGATTCCCTAATGGTACAGCTAGAGGGCACATTGTAGTGTCAGAGCAGCCCCCTTCAGGCATGCATAGATGGGGCTAGCAGCATTATTGGATCACCTCTTTCCATTGGAGAGAGAGAGGCGGAGCCACCTAGTCAGATCTCATACATTGACTTGGTTAGCAGGATGAGACGATCGGAGTTGCACAGGGTGTAGCATCCACATGTTGAGGTGGGGTGGCGAGAGATTTTGAGTTGGTACTCGGTGGAGTGGGTTATGAAGATAGCGGTGGACCCGGGTGTAGTTCAGCAAGAGTCTCCAGGTGCTGGGAATACAGGAACCCTAGATTGGCGTTGGGATCTAGGCGGGACTACCTATCGTTTCCCAAGCAGGTCGGTTGACTATGTCTTGGAGGGTACAGTTGGCCAAGCAGTAGAGCATGCGCATTCGCTAGGGGAGTTTTGGTCAGCTCCAGTGGCCAACCAGTTTATGGGCAGACTCCCTAGGTTGTCTTGGTATGACACTTATACACCGGATCACAGGGTGATCAACATACCTTGGCGGGAGCTTGTCGGAGGAGGTGGCATTGGCAGGCCACCAGATGGCACCTTGTATGGAGCCAAGGATTCTTCACCTTTGTGTGGGGCACAGAGGACACAGCGGAGCCGAGCAGTGGTGGTATCACTACTGACACATAGGGAGATTCACTTCTCGGACCCCTTGGGGAGGGTTTGGAGTGATGATCCATTCGTCAGTGGGTATAGCGATGCGACGGTGGAGATGATGATACCGATTGGGGGTGGTCCGACATGTAGAGGCACAACTCTAGGTTATCACATCCCAGGATGTGTGGGAGCCTCTAGCATTGAGCAGTGGACTACCGGTGGACATGGAGTTGCATGGTGGTGTACCGTAGTGTGTGGGACTGCATTGTGGAGTAGGAGTGTCCTACATCACATTGAGAACACGCGAGGAGTGACCGATGCCTGGACACAGACAAGGCACGAGATGGTACAGGGTGGTACAGCAGTAGCAGGGGGTATCCAGCAGTGTACAGGGGTATGCCTCAGTGTGCAATGGCATGTCGAGGAGTACATGGATGATCGGTAGTATGCGAGGGCGTACGGTGCTGTACAGCAGGGTCTTAGAGTATTGCCTCCAGGGAGACTCACAGACAGGGACACCCGGCTTACCTTTGGGGGTAGTTCACCCAGGATCGATGGGGAGACAGATGAGCAATACTTGACGGTCTCTATGGGGACTCACGCACCCGACCCTCTTCTACATCACTCACGGGCATAGTCGATTTTGTTGTTGTCCTTTGGCACTTTGGGCATGAGTAGCGGGGTATGTGAGGCTCACCCAAGATATTTGGATGACACTCAACACACTAGGGAAGAGACTTCTCGGCAGTGGCACTGGGTCGGTGCACTAGTTGACAGCCACAGGTCAGGGGATGAGATGATCCTTTGCCGGGGTGGCACATTAGTCATCGCTGAGCCTACGCTTGGGGAGCGGATCATGAGGGAGACATGCGTCACTCTTTTCTTAGGGCATGTCGAGACCATGTATGAGCAGAGGATACTGGGCACAGCAGAGGTAGCATCGCAGTATGCGTATGGGCTCTAGATACTGTATCGACACAGTATCGAGAGGGTGGATGGCAGACCCAGTGGAGATGGTTGGCAGCTACAGGAGGGATCCACATACCTTGAGTCAATTGCGAGTATCAGATATCCATCTATTGATTGCCTTCAGGTGGTGGATGGTTCTCACATATGGCTTCTAGCGATCATCGGTACTACACAGTGGCAGACACAGGGCAGGTTAGCATGCATCATGTTTTCCCCTGATATATGGACCCTCTATATTAGTCACGAGCAGGATCTAGAGATGAGGCACGGAGGGATTCCCACAGTTGTCAGAGCTATGGTGCAGCAAGTCCGACTATGGGATGCAGAGATTCAGTTGATTGATAGCCTATTCTGTCTCATGATGGTCGGAGTTAGGACAGAGAGTGATCTAGTTCACTGTTGGGTTGGCACATGGGGGTACACGGAGGCCTTCATCGGATGGCAAGGCAGACTTTCTCTATTGCTGCATAGATTCAGAGCTGCATTCAGAGGGGTAGGTATTGGCATCATGGCGATGCCTGCGTCGGATGAGCTTTTCTCTCATAGATCTCCTGCCACTAGGTCTCAAGAGAGGAGGATACAGTCTGCGCATGACTGGGAGTATCTCATGATCAGAGTAGCGCAACATCAGCATGGTGGCACCTCTACAAGATTAGCAGGGGACTTGAGCATTACAACTCTACAAAACTCGATAACCTCTAGGGGTGAGTTGTATACTACATGGGGAGATCATGTATATCTTCCATCGGGCTTTAGCGAGTCATTGATGAAGTGGTGGACTTCATTAGCGTGGCAGGATGGTGAGTGGAGCAGGTGGAGCTTCATGTTGGACAGGATGGCTTGGGATCCCGACATTGAGAGATCCCCCCATAGCAGGGTGATACAGAGGACGGGGAAGATTCAGTGGAGCATCTGGGACCTAGGCACACTTTATAGTAATAGTGGGGAGCAACAGTTAGAGAGGAGGCTTGTTCAGGCATTTTCTTGAGGACAAGCAATTTTTGGCAGGGAGGACTGTAATATTCCCAATTAGCAGCAGCTAATTGGAAATATTAATTTTGATTAATTTTGCCTTATATAGTTAAAATATAAATGAAGTGGGTAAAAAGGAGAATGTGATTCACTTAGGATAAAACACACTCTCTAAAGTCACCTAGGAGACATAACGTTGTTGTCAAGGTGGGCCAAGGGGGCCAACTGACAACGTAGGGGGGTGACACACTTAGACAGCGTGGGCCAGCCAGCGCAGATGAGTTGGCAACGTGGGCCAAAGAGAGACAACGTGAACGTGGTGGGGCCAAGGAGAGAGGGAGGCTCACCAAAGATAAATAGAGGGAAGTCTACCTCATTTCTCTCATTGATGATTATGCATTTTGGAGTTTGTCTCTAGACATTGAGCACGCTTGCTGTTTAGCTAGTCTGCACGTACTGTTCAGTACGCTGGGTGTCTCCTTGCGGAGATCCCAACCTCAGCCCCGGGAGTCTTCGAGTGCTTGCTCGGGTGAGGAGTCCTACCATATTTTGCAGGGAGAGATCGAAGCTTCAGCCATTGAGGAGCATTCCTTGGAGAGACTGCGCAGTCTTGGAGAGGGAGGAGGCAGTTCTAGTTGGGGAAGTTCCGGATTGAGGTTATTTCGGGGGATTCAGACCAGAGGATTAGGGAAAGGATCAACCCTTACCTATTGGAGACATTTTGCAGAGGGAGAGGCCATATTTTGCAGTGTCGCCTTCAGGGTCAGTGTTTTCCCTTGAGGGATAGCGTAATGCCTCAAAGGAGGTATTTTCCGGGGTCAGCCATTCTTGAAAAGCTCTCTGGGCTTTTCTGGGTATTGGGAGAGGAGGCCATTCCCAGAGTTTCAGCATTTTCCGAGTTGGGGAGCAGCCCCAAAGACGCATTTCATTCCAGCAGTTGCAGCAGCACGGCAACATTTTGCAGCAGCTTGGATATTACGCAGTTGATAGAGGGAGTAGCCATTCTACACGTTGTCCTGAGAGTATTTCTACACTTGCCTTGTGCAAGTCGAGGTGCCATCATTCTAATCACCTTTGTACTTATTTCTTATATCTCAGTATTAATAAAATGGCTCAGCGTTCTCCATTTTGTGTATTTTGTCTCATGGTTTGTCTCTAGTTGTTGTGTACCTTGTTTGTATGCTTTATATTACTGTCTATTTCCCCCTCGGGATATTACACTGGTCTAGCAGCAGCGGGGGGGAAGAATCGGCAGGTGGACAAACATCTGGATCAAGCACCGTAACTAGTACCATTATTTCCTCAACTGAGGAAAATCAAGATAATTCACTGCAGAGGGGACAATAGGAAAAGGAACTAGTTGAGCCACCCACCACCAGTGGCATAATGAGTAGAGAAGTACGCCAGACGCTGAGGGCGCAAAGGAGTTTGTTGGAGCTCCTAGAACCGAGAAAAGGCAACATAGACAACGTGACAGATACCAAACCTTGGTAGCATAGGTTGAAGAACCCTCTAGCGTTCGGGAGGTCGTATAACAACAGATCTGGGTGGAAGCCATGGTAGAGGAGTATAGCTCTATCATGACTAACGATGTTCGGGAAGTCGTGCCTATACCAGAGAACATATAAGTTGTAGGTTTGAGATGGATCTACAAGATAAAGTATGTTGCAGATGGCAGTATAGAGAAATACAAGGCTAGGTTCGTGGTCAATGGGTATGCATAGAAGGAAAGAATCGATTATGAAGAGACCTTCGCCCCTGTTGCCAGATACACCTCCATCAGATCAGTTTTGTCCTTATTAGCGCAGATTGGATGGGAAATTCACCAAATGGATGTCATGACAACATTCTTGAATGGGGTGATAGAAGAGGAGTTGTACATTGAACAACGTAAAGGCTTTGAGACCCATGAGAAGAAATATCATGTATGTAGACTGAAGAAATCCCTATATGGGCTCAAGCAGGCACCCAGAGCATGCTACGGTTGGATTGACGGGTACTTGCAGTAGTTGGGATTTGTCAAGAGTGACGCAGATCCTAATCTCTACTATTTAATTGTAGACAATGAGCCACTTATCCTGGTATTGTATGTAGATGACCGGTTCCTTACAGGATCATCTAGGCTCATCAAGGACTGCAAGAAGAACCTGGAAGCTGAATTCGACATGAAGGATTTGGGGTTGATGCATTACTTGATAGGGTTGGAGGTGTGGCAGAAGGATGGAGAAATATTCCAAGACAAGGAAGATATGCCTCAGAAATTCTGAAGAGATTCAAGATGCAGGATTGTCGGCCCATGGCAACATCCATGATAACCAACTGGAAGAAGATAGATGCATCAGAAGACAAGGAAGTGTACCCCACCTTGTACAGGCAGCTCATTGGGTCACTTATGTATCTGGTCAACACCAAGCCAAACATTTGCTTTGCTGTCAACACCCTCAGTCAGTTCATGGTAGAACCGAAGAGGGTACATTAGGCAACAACAAGGCACATTCTCAAATATGTGCGGGGAATAGTCAAACACAGGTTGAAATACACTCGTGGAGATGATGTCAGATTGAGCGGGTTCACAGATGCAGATTGGGCAGGCAATTTAGTAGATCGGAAGAGTACCTCAGGGTACTTCTTCAGCATCGGATCAAGGATGACCTCCTAGTGCAGTAGGAAGCATAAATCAGTAGTGCTGAGCTCAGCAGAGGCAGAATATATGGCAGCAAGCACAACTACGTGCGAAGCCATATGGCTTAGAAAACTGCTAGTGAATTTGTTTATAAGAAAGATGAAAGTGACGAGTATCCACTGTGATAACCAGAGTTGTATCAAACTCTCTGAGAATCCGGTATTTCATGATTGGTCAAAGCACATTGACACCAGGTGTCATTTTATTAGAGACTGTGTTCAACGAGGGGCAATATAGTTGCAGTATGTTGCCAGAGGGAGTCAGGTGGCAGACATGCTCCCCAAAGCTCTCGGGAGATACAAGTTTGTTCACTTCAAGGAGCAGATGGGTATGGTAGAGAATCTGTTTCAGTAGCAGAAACGGGTGATATCTCGGCCAAAGATGCATCATTGAGAGGGAGTTGCAGTACAGATGCAGTGTTGATCGTGGCAGGGTCTGCAACAGTACAGTTGCAGCAGCAGCGTAGTAGTTCATGGACAACATGTCAAACATCAACAACGTAGAGGGAGATGCTTCAGAGTCAGAGCAATATGCAACATGGTGTATTGCTAAAGAACATTCGTTGCTAAGAGTGAGTGTTGATTTGTGGTAGCATCGGATGTGCTCTAATTCTCAAATTTTGTGGAGAGGCTTAGACACATGTATTCCAGATAACCCAGAAATCGTTTTGGGAAATTCCACACGGAGATAATTTTTTTTGATAAATTAATTATTTTTAATGTGGCCTTAACTTAGGAAATTAAAATAATTAATGGGTATTAATCTAAAGTGTGGGTGTAACTTCGAGAAGAAGACGAGGATCAAGTCAGAATGATCTCAGGGATTGATTAGCTTCTAATCTAGGCCATTGAATGTCAATGAGAAGATTATTTAAGAAAGCTTGAGGGTCATTTGGAAAACACACTGAGGCAGATACTCAATTGCCCATGAAGATTGATTTTCTCCCTGGTTGAAGTTCGGCATGAGAAATCGATTCAAAGGGAGAGTTGCAGGGTTGAGAGAGAGAGGGGATCAACAAGAGCTGAGAGTACAGAATCCGACCGAAAGAGGCAACGCGAAGGCTGTGACGCAGTGGCAGAGACAACGCAGAGGCTGTGATGTTGGGACTGAATAAAAGCTGATGCAGTGAGAGACAGAAATGCGCTGTGATGCAGTGGCAGAGACAACATAGAGGCTGTGATGTTGGGATTGCACAAAAGCTAACGCAGTGAGAGACAGAGAGGCTCAGGTGCTCTCCAGTGTTAGATATTCACTGAAAAGCACGTGAGGAAATTGTTTGTAAATTTCTCACAAATATTCCTCATCTATTCTGTTGGTTATTTTCTGTACAAGAGATTTTGCTAAAGAATAAGAAAGAAACCCTCATCTGCTGCACTGGTTTTCCCACGTTGGGTTTTTTCGGGGACAATTGTCCAAAAATAACTGTGTCAATCTTGTGCTTGTATTTCTTTATAGTTTTCTCAGTATATTGGTTGTGAAGACTGCAGTAGAATTTATTTTGATGTTTACTGAAGTAATTTTTGTAAATAACTTATTGCTGAATAATAAGTAGGAGAAATAATATCAGATACTGCAGTAGGAATTTCATTGTAGAAATTTTCACAAAAGGCTCACTACAATGTCGAAGTTGCAGGCTGTTATCTGGTTCGAGGACAGGTTGGAAGGATTGTCCAACTATAGTCCATGGAAGGAAAGGATCAAGTTGGTCTTGTTGTTCGACAGGATCTGGGAGTTCGTTGAGAAAGCCATCGAGAAGCCAACTGACCCTAAGGAGCTGGAAGTGTACGAGGATTTGGCTACGAGGGCGAGATTGATCATCCTAGATGGTGTGAAGTGTTGATTTCTATAGCATTAGAAAGTGCTCTAAGTCTCAAATTTGGTGTAGAGGCTTAGACACTTGTATTCCAAAGAACCCAGAAAGCGTTTCTGGAAATTTCAGTCAGATGTCATTTTATTTGAAAAATTAATTATTTTAATGAGGACCCTAAGTCTAAACTGAGGGAAATTAAATAATTAAAGGGTATTAAATAAAATAGAGTGTGAATCTTCTAGAGGACATGGATCAAGTCATGTTATGATCTTAGCCGTTGATTAGAGATCTAATCTGGGTCATTGATTTCTCAACGAGAAGACTATAAAGAAAGGCTTGAGGGTCATTTTGAAAACACACCAATGCAGATACTTAGTTGCTTGAGTAAATCGATTTTCTCAGTGGTTGAAGTTCGTCAAGAGAAAATCGACTCAGAGGGAGAGTTGTAGGTGGAGGAGAAGTAGGGAGGGTTCAATAGTGATCCGGGGGGCAGGGGCAAGTGACGCAGCACAAGGAAGAGACAACGCAGAGGCTGCGAGGGAGTAGCGCAGAGGGGTCACGCAATTCTGCGCAGTCCTGAAGGAGTGGTGACGCAGGGGGCTCAGGAGAGTCCTTCCAGGGTTATTTCTCATCTGTCTGTTTTGTGAGGAATTTCTCACAGTGTTATCATAATTTCTCTTCGTTACTTCTGACTGTAAATTGTACAAGAAGATTTTGCTGAATAATAGAAACCCTCATTTGCTGCACCGGTTTTCCCGCATTGGGTTTTTTTAGGGACAATTGTCTAAAATATCTGTCATTTATGTACTAGTATTTTCCTTATTGTTCTGCTCAGTAATTATATGGTGAAGTCTGTATTCGAATTTATTTCAATATTTATTTAAGAGATTTCTGCAAATAAATTTTTTCTGAATAATAAGTAGAAGAAATAACATCAGATAACGCAGTAGGATTTCAAGTTGAAATTTTCACATGGTATCAGAGCAAGGCTAGGCAAGGAAGCAGGAGGGTCTACGCCAAAGGGGATTCGCGGTGCTGCCTTGGCAGAAAATTGTACACCCAAGGGCTTACACATTCCCTCTGCGGAAATTGATCGAGAGAGAAAAAGCACGAAAAAGATGGAAGATAGAGTTTTGTCAGAGCTCGCCTCTAGGCTGGAAAAGGAATGTGTTTGCTTCTCAAGCACTGCATCATTAGATGATTGGTATATTGATAGCGGGGCTTCAGCACATATGCCCAGAGAAAGAGATCATTTCTCCAGCTATCAAGAAGAATGGATGAAATTCCAGATTACTATGGGAAACAAGACAAACTGTACCCTTGTAGGAAAAGGGACTGTAGCATTTCAAACAGAAGCAGGAGACAGTGTCCGAGCTACAGATGTGCTGCATGTGCCAAGTATGGGAATGAATTTACTTTCAGTGTCTTAATTGCAGGACAAGGGATATGATGTATACTTTATCGGAAGAAAAGTATATGTCAAGCATCCAAGTTGGAAGAAGGCTCAGATTGGGGCTCAAAGAAACATGTTATACAAGTTGCAGCTCGAGTCTCCAATGGCACTGGTAGGCAACAACCTAAGTGGAGAATCAGATATGAAGCTATGGCAGAGACGAATGGGGCATCTACACCATGGAGCTCTGAGAATGCTTAGAGAAACTGTTATGGGAGTTACAGTTCTTAGCAGCAAACATGATGACATGTATAGAGGGTGCGTACTAGGAAAGTACGCAAAAGCAACATATTCCAGGAGCAACAATATGACGAGAAGTGTATCGGGACTAATACACTTAGATATCTGCGGACCAATGTCCACTAGAGCTCTTATTGGAAGTGAATATTTTGTCACTTTCATAGATGGCCATTCCAGGAAGACTTGGATTTACTTCTTAAAGACCAAGGATGAGGTCTTTGATCGGTTCAGAGAATTTAAAGCTCGGGTAGAAAACCTGACCGGGAAGAAAATCAAAGTGTTGCGATCAAATAATGGAGGTGAATACACTGATAAAGAATTCATAGAATTCTGCGCAAGGGAAGGCATCAAAAGAGAATGGACAACTCCTTACAATCCGGAGCAGAATGGAGTTGCAGAATGGAAGAACAGGACTATTGTTGGGGCAGCAAAGGCATTGTTATTTGATCAGGATCTGCTTAGATTTATGTGGGCAAAAGCATGCAACACAACTATATATATCCAGAACAGGACTCCTCACAAAGCATTGGGCAAGATAACACCCGAGAGTGTATTCACAACATTGTTATCGGAACTGAACCGGTCATCGAACCAGAAAACCTTGTGGACCAGGAACTGGTTGGAACCGGAAAAAAAAATAGTTTACCAAAAAACATAAAATATTCATATTTTAAAGAAAAAATAGATATTTTCATGTGCATCTATATGAATCCAAACCATTTATACACAAATATGCAAAAGTTCTCATTTATATAGCAAGTAATAGTGCATACAACCAAAATAGCACTTAGTGCAAAACATTGTTGAAACAAAAATGTTACAAACATCAAGAAGCAGGCTCTAAAAGGCCTTTATAGGCCAAAATAACATCATAGATCATAGTATTATACTACAACCTACAATCCTACAAGCTACAGCGACAAAAAATCAATGATCAAATCATCAATCATCAATCATCATCAAAATCATCATCCTGATCATCCTCCTTATCCTCATCTGAAGAATGAGTAGCATCCAAGTCTGCAATGAGATTATGGCTTGATTCCCATGGCCCTTGATTTACCCTCTAAAATTTTAGAGAAAATCAGCTCCAAAATCCTTTGAAATTAACTATGTAGCAACCTTAACAAAATAAAAAAATATTCCACCAGTTGCAAAAACCATTGAAGAAAACCGAAATATCTTTGGGAAAAAAAAATCTTTGAAGTAGCCAAAAATCTGCCAACCCAACAACTCTTCAAGACTCCAATCAGCTCTTTAAATTTGCCAAAAATCTCCCTTAGAACAACCCTACAAAAAACTCTTTGAATTCTCCTCACCGAACTCAACTCAAGAATTTCAAGTGTAATATCCCAAAGTCAGGACTGCTAGCAAGGCATGCCTGAAAAACGCATTTTTCAAGAATGTATGCTACAGGATTGGAAACCAACGCTTTGACCCCTTGGATCTGAGTATCTAAGATCTAAATCCAAGAGGGGATCAGAAACAAATCCTCCTAGGTGGGTTAAACAGATCTCCCCACACCTAGTGCAGCTAAAAAATGCCCAAAGAAGGGCACTGCAGCAATACAAAAACAAACTGCTGGAAAATAACGCAGTTCAGCCCAATAATTGCAGGAGATTAGTATGGAAACTCATGTTACAGCTATACATCAGCAAAATAACTTTATACAACAACTTATACAAAGTAGAACATAAAGAAGAAGGATTTACAAGAAGAAACCCTCAGAAATGAGGTGCTACAACCATGAGAAATGACAGAATAAGCTTGATAGCGTTATTTCTATTGGCTAAAGCAACAGTATGTTACAACTCAGATCTAGAGCATATCTGTACATGAAAAGATGGATCTAATTCAGATCTGTGTACAAGAAAGGCTCATCAATACATTCCCCTTGGGGATCTCAGCAAATCATGAAAGTACAAGAGTAGATCTGAGATCTAAGTTACAGATCTGCAGTAATATTCAGAAAATTCTGAAGCATATAATGTACAGTAGATCAGATCTGAAACAAACATGGATTGGATGGCCAATCCATGGATCACCACAATGAAAGGAAGGATCCAATCACTAGAGATCTCTCCTCGAAGCTGATGCCAAAACACCCTGCAACCCTGCTACTGCAAATAATGCAGTACTGCAAAAGGGACTGCGCTGTAGACTCTGAGTATACTTTGGTTTGATGCCAAGATTTGGATCTGAAGCTCCCAAGGTCTAGAACACTCTTGTCAAAGGGATAGATGACTTTCCCAGTGAAAAGGGGTGCTAGAGCTGCATCGATCTGAAGAGATCTATCCTCCACTTGCTGCGGTTCACAAGGACAACCCAATCCTAAACAGGACCAGCGCTGTAGGTGTAAGATGAAGCTTGGCCAAATGCTAGATAGTGGACAAGACAAACAAGTCTCCTCCAAGAGCTGCTCTAGGAAGGAGGTGGGATTCCCGACCAGGGACACCTAATGCTAAACAACATTATTCTCAGCTAAACAGCGAGAGAATCAGAAATGTCTAAACAGACAATATCTTCAGAAAATGATAATCATCAACAACCCTCTCATGCTTCCCTCCTCTTCCTTTTATAAGATAAAAACCTTTTCAAACCCTAAACCACTTCAATGAGTTAGCTCCTTTCACATTTGGAGCCTCCATCTAGAACTGCGCTGTGTATCCATGAGGTACATTGAATCTAGATTGCGCTGTGGATTTGGTCAAGGTTGACCCAGTCTCATAGTTCAAACCCATTCACACCTGCAAGTGTTTATTTTAAATGGCCCAGGTTTGTCTCTGTTCACATAGGCATGGATTTATTCATTGTTTTCAGGAGTTTTACATGTCCTCCTTAGTTCATTTATTCAATCAACAGAAAATGAAACAAAACTGAATATTCCTCTCAGCTTGGGCTAAGTAGGAATATTACAATCCTCCCCTTCCAAATGTTGCTTGTCCTCAAGCAACTGCAAGGACAGAATTGAAATGGATTGGGAAAGCATCTTTTCCCAAGCAATCATCCATACAAAATGAGTCACCTCCCAACATGGTAACTCCAAAACATTCTCCTCCACCTTAGGTTCCTGCAAAGAAGGTGGGCTGAAAAACTGAACATGGTAGACATAGGTGCCTACCCCATGCTGTCCTCCCCTCCACTTAAGATAAGTGTAGAGTGTTCGCTGATCCTGGGCTGCAATGATGTTGCCTTCAAGAGGCAAGATGAAGACTAGATCTCTAAAGATCTCCTTTCCAACATTGTGAATCAAGTTGGCCCAAACCATTCCATATGTGATAGATGGGAAATCATCACCATATGGTATCTCATCAAACTCATGGCCCACCTCATAAAGAAACAAGTGTTTGGCTGTGGTGGCCATATCTCCTCTCATGTTCCCATTAGAACATGCAATGCAGAAAATGTGGGAATCCTCTTCCCCAAAGAACACATCTAGCCAATGTGTTTACTCTCCAATCATGCTCCTCACAAAAGCAAGATCAACATCAGCAATTGGAACCATGATTTGCATCAAGGAAAAGGACATACTGAAGGCTTCATATGGTGCAAGAAGGTACCAACAGTCTCCCATGAAGTTACAACGCAGTTTTTCCAACTGCAGCGTCAGAAAATTACAAGGCAAGTGGTTGCTGGATACATGGTGGTCTATGTATGTTATTTCATTTACTAATGAATAGTAGATGGCTGCATACAACAAATGAACTTACATGAAGTAATAAAACACTTGCCCATGGCCATATAAGAGATGGTTGTCTCCATCATACAATTTAGCCCAATGTTGTCCGTGGAGCTCAATGAAAAGCTTGCCCTCTTGTGGAGCAATGCACTGCATAAAAATGGTAAGAGTATGCAGATCACTAAATGCAACAACAAGATCCTTACCATGTGCTAAGAGTAAGATCATGATAGGGTCCATGAACAAATTCTCCATAAGGATATGACATACTCTCGTGAAGAGAAATGAATCATGTGTTGCATGAAGTTCCTTCCTCATGTACTTGGAAATCCAAGCCAAGAAGAACATAACACAGCGATAGATGTCTCCATCCATTACTCCATCTTTCTCACCTCCTCCTTGTCCATCAAGTGCACCAAGAGAGGAATGATCTTGGGGACACTCCATCCAGAAGTTCATGCTCCAAAGTGACAACGCTATTGGCCTATGCAAATAGGCTCCTGCAAATACATAGCTCATTTCTTTGACATTTTCATTGTCAAAGACATTTTCCATAATGTTGCTACAAATAAGAAGTTCCTTCCAGAGTGGAAGTACTTCCAGATCATCCAAGGCTAAGGAGATAATGCCATCTCCTCCTCCTGCAACATCATGCAATCTGTGAGAGCAACTCTACTCTTGCTCTCCCAAGAACATCCAAAGCAACAAAAGATTTTGTTGCTTCCCCATACCTCCATCATATAAATCATGTAGTTAAAACATGGTGATTGATATGAAGAAAGCCATATCAACACAATGTGTCCATACTCCTTGCTGCTCAATGATGCAAGTATCCTGCCACACATCTTTCCTCCACATACCCTTAGAAAGAGGATGATGGCAAAACTCTTTCAAAAGTAACCAACACAGACAAGCCTCCTGCTGCCCGGTATCATAGATCTGCAAGTAGCTTTCCAGCTTCTTGTGTTGAAATTTGGTTACCGGAGGACAGGTGGTTCCCTAAGGCTTTGATCTTTGGCCTAGGGAAAAGTGTCCAAAATAATTTAATTTTTCTCCTAAAATGACTTTATAAAGTTATAAAGTCAAATTTAATTTAAAAGTGACTTTAAGTGATAAAGTTACTAAAGTTTAAGTTTAAAGTGACTTTAATAAAGTCAATGTAAAATTAGAAAGGAAAAGTGACTTTGGAAATAAATGACTAAGTGGGTCTTTATTAAAGTGGGGTGAATTAAAAAATAGAAAGTGAGATTTAAATGAGCATTTAATCTCAGCCCTAGATCTAAAGCTTTTTCAGCCATTGGATTTAGGGATTCCACAAAAGTCACTTAGGGTTAGGTTAAAGGAGGAAAAGGAGGAACATGTCATTCATTCTTTCATGAGCAGATAAAAGGGAGATTTCTAGGTAGTGAGGAGAAAGAGGTAGCACTTTGGCATGCATTCCAAGGCAAGATTTTAGCAAGTCCGTACAGCTAGGAGAGGCACACATTCCAAGGCATTTTTTGGCACGATTTTCTAGAGAGCGTACATCACCCTTTTGGCACGTTTCCCAAGAGGCCGTACAGCGAGTTTGGCTTAGTTTTCGAGGAGAATGCTGTTTTTCTGGCACGAAATTCGAGGTAGGCCGTACAGCAAGTGGTTGTCCTCTTGCATAGATTTCGAGGCAGATTCCGTACAACAATTTTTTCTGTTTTTTTTGGCACAAAAATCGAGATTCCGTACAGTAGCATTTATTGCAGAAAATCTGGGCATGAAAATCGAGGCCGTACAACATTTATTGCTGTTCTGTTTTGCTGTTTGCACGTTTTTCGAGGTGGTTGTGAAGCACGGAAAACGAGATAAGTTGTAATTTGTACTTACTGATTTTTCTGAGTATTTCTCTCACTGTAACAAGCATTTTTTTCCAGAAATAAGGAGGAGCTTTCGAACTGGTTTTCCCCAAGAGTTGTAGGGGATTTTTCCAGGGTCACCTTGACAAAAAATCACCGTGTTAAAATGTGTTAAATCGCTGTTTGAGTCTGCTGATTTTTATTTCTGCATTTTCCAGCATTGTGAAAAATTTCCAGAATTTGTGTTTTCAGCAAATATTTATTTTCCAGTTTGTTGAATGTAAGGTTATGGGAAAGGGCATTTAACTAATTGGAGAAATAAGGTGAAACTGAAAACCGGGGTGGGAAACCAGAAATTTCTACATGGTATCAGAGGTTGGGTGCTGAAAGTGCAGTTTGGGACAACAAAGGAGAAAAATACACTGCTGATTTTTCACTTCAAAAATTCCAGCAAGCTGATTTTTCACACAGAAATTTTATTTTTACTACAGCAGTGCTATTTTCAGTTTTTAGGATAGCAAGGATGTCATTGGGATTGAGGGTGGAGGATAGGTTGGATGGGCATAGCAACTACAGTGTTTGGAAGGAGAGAATGCAGAGTATCTTTGAGGAGACAGAAGTCTGAGATGTCATGGTGCATACCGCACAACACCCTGTTAATGTGCCAACTGATGCTGTTCAGTTGGCAACATATAATAAAAAGAATAACAAGGGTAAGAGACTGATTCTAGACGGAATCAAAGACCATTGCATTCCTCATGTGAGAGGAAAGAGAAATGCTCATGAGATGTGGACAACATTGACCAATCTCTACCAGAGTACCAATGAGAATAGGAAAATGGTCCTAAGGGAGAAGCTGAAGACCATTAAGATGGGTAAGACTGATAGTGCAGCTGGATATCTCACAAAGATTACTAATGTGAGAGATGAGTTGGCAGCAGTTGGAGAGGTCATTCCACCCACAGAGTTCGTGCGGATTGCAGTGTATGGCCTTCCCAATTCACGGCTGAACTTTGTTGATGGGGTTTGTGTATGTGAGACCCTTCCCACTTGGGAGAGGTTCTGGGATGATTGTATATAGACAAAAATCAGGAAGAGCCAGCTTGGGGCAGCCAAACCAGTTGAGCAGGATGAGGATGTAGCACTGTTGGCAGGAGGCAAGAAAGGCAAGGGAAAGAAGCAAGTTTCCACAAGCAGTGGTGGGGGCAAAGGCAAAGGTAAAGGTAAACAGGGTAACACGCAGAAGGATTATTCCAAGGTGAAGTGTTGGAATTGTCAGAAGATGGGACACTATGCAGTTGTGTGTCCGAAGAAGAAGAAGAAGAGGAAGAACCAGAACATGGCAGCATCAGCAGAGGTAGAGGACTTTACGGATCGCTTTGACCGGGAGTTTGGGTTTATTGCTTGTGAGTCCGCTAGTGCAGGATCACCTGCCACGGAGGTTCAGAGGGAGCATGCATTTCCCTCGACTAGCAGAGCATCTTTGGGTATTTGGTATGTGGACAGTGGGGCTTCACGTCATATGACAGGAGTCCGTGAGTACTTCTCAGAGCTTTCAGAGAGTGGCACTGATATAGAGGTAGTAATCGGTGATGACAGAGTTGTTAGAGCAGTTGGTGTGGGGACACTGACATTTGATAGGGAACCCAAACCTCCCTTGAAGGTGTCAGATGTTCTTTATGTGCTAGGGATGAGGAAGAACCTCATATTCGTCTCAGCTTTGGAGGAAAGAGGATATGAGATATTGTTCAGGAGAGGACAGGTGCTGATATATCCCAGGGGCGCTTCAGCTGATTCAGCTAGAGTGATAGGAGTACGCCATGCAAAGGTGTACACGTTTGCATTTCAGCCCCTTTTGGCATTGAGCAGTAGTACCGACAGCAAAGCTAGCAGTTCTGAGCTGTGTGAGATTTGGCACCGCAGGATGGGGCACATGTATCATGGGGCCTTGAGGACATTGCGGGAGATCACTACAGGGGTGCCAGATTTCAGTACTGATCACTTTGATACTTGCAAAGGATGTGTGATGGGCAAGTTTGCTAAATCCCCTTTTCCTAGCAATGACAGCAGAGCGACTAGGATACTTGATTTGATTCATTTCGATGTGAGCAGTCGGATGTCTCATGTTTCCTTGAGTGGATATGAGTATTATGTTCTATTCATTGATGATCACTCTAGGAGGACCTGGATTTATTTCTTGAAGACTAAGAGTGAGGTCTTCAGGCGGTTTCAGGAGTTCAGAGCTCTTGTGGAGACTCAGACAGGTCGGAAGATCAAGTCCCTGAGGTCGAACAATGGAGGAAAGTACACCCTTGGAGAGTTTGTTGACTATTGTGCGGAGGCAGGCATTAGGAGGGAGTTCACAATTCCCTACAACCCCCAGCAGAACGGGGTTGCAGAGAGGAAGAACAGATCCATTGGAGGGGCTACCAAAGCCATGTTACATGATCAGGGTTTGCCATTATTTTTGTGGGCAGAGGCCTGCAACACTGCTGTATATTTGCAGAACAGGAGTCCGCATCATGCCTTGGGGCATGTGACTCCAGAGGAGGCTTTTCTGGGAAGAAGCTTGATATTGGTCATCTTCGTATCTTTGGGTGTATTGCATACTCCTACATACCCAAGGAGAAGAGGACCAAACTAGAGCCCACCGTAGAGAAGGGTATCTTTGTGGGCTACAGTGAGACCTCGAAGGCCTTTCGGATTTATATTCTCGCACAGAGGAGAGTTGTTGTCAGGCAGGATGTGAAATTTGAGGAGGACAAGGCTTTCAGGAGGTCACGGGAGTTAGAGTATCTGGATCAGCCAGACCCTCAGCAACAACTAAGTTAGTCACAGGGATCCCGTGGGCAGGGATTAGGAGGATCTGGAGGTACATCGATTACGGTGTCAGGTCCGTCAGTGAGCAGTGGCTCGCAGAGTCAGAGGGGTGGTGCTTTGGGCAGCATGCAGAGCAGTTCATAGAGCAGTTCACTAGGGAGTACACTAATGGACAGTTCACACGGTACTCCAGCATCTACAGGTTCAGGTGCAGGTAGGAGGATAGCAGACAGACAATCAGGAGTTCAGACTCCTGAGGATGAGGAGGAGGAGTTTCATTCTCGAGTGGGAGAAGTGTGCTCAGGGAAGAGGAAGCCCAAGTGGCTTCAGGATGCCTTGAGAGAGGCCACATCTGTTGCTGGGCCTAAGAGGCCGGTTAGAGAGAGCAGACTACCTGAGAGGTTTTGTAGTTATATGGCAATGGTTGCCAACATCCTTGACTCTGAGCCTTCTAGCTATGAGGAGGCAGCTAGCCAGCAGGTTTGGAGAGAGGCCATGCAAGAGGAGTATTCTTCTATCATGAAGAATGATGTTTGGGAGGTGGTGCCGAGGCTTGAGGGAAAATCCGTGGTTACTTCCAGATGGCTTTACAAGGTAAAGCATGTTGCAGATGGCAGTATTGAGAAATTCAAAGCAAGGTTTGTGGCTAGAGGGTTCTCCCAGGTAGAGGGAGTAGTTTATGAGGAGACCTTCGCTCTCGTGGCTCGATATACTTCGATCCGCTCCATTATATCGATAGCAGCAGAGATGGGTTGGAAGATCCACCAAATGTATGTGAAGACCGCATTTCTCAATGGCTTCATACAGGAGGAGGTGTACATTGAGTAGCCACAGGGCTTTGAGGTGCATGGGAAGGAGTCCCATGTGTGCAGACTGAAGAAGGCCTTTTATGGCCTGAAGCAAGCTCCCAGAGCTTGGTACTCTAGGATAGATACATACTTGCAGGAGATGGGTTTCACAAAGAGTGAGGCAAATCCAAACCTTTACTATATTGTGATAGGTGAGGAGCCTCTCATTCTGGTGTTGTATGTGGATGACTTGGTCATTACAGGTGCAGAGAGACTCATAGAGCATTGCAAGAGAGATCTTGCGTCGGAGTTTGAGATGAAGGAAATTGGCTTGATGCATTACTTTTTGGTTTTAGAGGTGTGGCAGGAGGAGGGGCATTTCTTCCTGGGGCAGGGGAAGTATATTGTGGACATCGTTGGTAGATTCCACATGGAGGATTGTAGACCCATGTCGACACCGATGATCACCAATTGGAAGAAGCTTCATGCTTCGGATTCCGAGTTGGTGGATCCCACACTGTATAAACAGCTGATTGGTTCCTTGATGTATTTGGTCAACACCAGACTAGATATATGTTTTGCAGTCAACACGATGAGCCAGTTTATGTGTGAGCCTAGGAATATTCACTAGGTGGCTGCAAAACACATTTTGCGGTACTTGCAGGGGACAGTGGAGTATGGTCTGGATTATAGGCAAGGGGATGGAGTGAGACTGGCAGGTTACACTGATTCTAATTGGGCAGGTTGTGCTTCTGATAGGAAGAGCACTTCAGGGTGCTGTTTTGGGTTGGGTTCGGCAGTGGTGTCATGGTTCAGCTGGAAGCAGTGGTCAGTAGCATTGAGTTTAGCGGAAGCCGAGTAAATGGTAGCCAGTTTAGCTAGTTGTGAGGCCATTTGGCTTCGCAAGATGTTTGGCTTATTTGGTCAGCCGTTGAGACCTTCAGTGATATACTATGATAATCAGAGTTGCATTAAACTCATGGAGAATCCAGTATTTCGTGACAGGTCAAAGCATATTGGTATCAAATATCACTTCATCAGAGACTATGTTTAGAAGGGAGCTGTGAAGCTTGAGTATATTCCCACTGATGAGCAGGTGGCAGATATTCTTACCAAAGCCTTACCACGGGGCAAGCATGTCTATTTCAGAGACAAGATGGTTGTGGTGAGGAACACCTTCCTTGGTAAGAGGGAGTGTTGAAATTTGGTTACCGGAGGACAGGTGGTTCCCTAAGGCTTTGATCTTTGGCTTAGGGAAAAGTGTCCAAAAGAATTTAATTTTTCTCCTAAAGTGACTTTATAAAGTTATAAAGTTAAATCTAATTTAAAAGTGACTTTAAGTGATAAAGTTACTAAAGTCTAAGTTTAAAGTGACTTTAATAAAGTCAATGTAAAATTAGAAAGGAAAAGTGACTTTGGAAATAAATGACTAAGTGGGTCTTTATTAAAGTGGGGTGAATTAAAAAATAGAAGGTGAGATTTAAATGAGCATTTAATCTTAGCCCTAGATCTAAAGCTTTTTCGACCATTGGATTTAGGGATTCCCCAAAAGTCACTTAGGGTTAGGTTAAAGGAGGAAAAGGAGGAAAAGGTCATTTATTCTTTCATGAGCAGATTGGGAGAAGGAGAGAAAGAGAGCAAGGGAGATTTCTGGGTAGTGAGGAGAAAGAGGCAGCACTTTGGCACACATTCCAAGGCAGGATTTCAGCAAGTCCGTACAGCTAGGAGAAGCACACATTCCAAGGCAGTTTTTGGCACGATTTTCTAGAGACCGTACAACACCCTTTTGGCACATTTCCCAAGAGGCCGTACAACAAGTTTGGCTTAGTTTTTGAGGAGAAGAAGGTTGTTTTTCTGGCATGAATTTCGAGGTAGGCCGTACAGCAAGTGGCTGTCCTCTTGCATGGATTTCGAGGCAAATTCCATATAGCAGTTTTTGTTGTTTTTTCGGCATAGAAATTGAGATTTCGTACAACAACATTTATTGCAGAAAATCTGGGCGCAAAAATCGAGGAGGCTGTACAACATTTATTGCTGTTCTGTTTTGCTATTTGCAGTTTTTCGAGGTGGTTGTAAAGCACGGAAAATGAGATAAGTTGTAATTTGTACTTGCTGATTTTGCTGAGTATTTCTCTCACTGTAAAAAGCATTTTTTTTTCCAGAAATAAGAAGCTTTCGAACTGGTTTTCCCCAAGAGTTGTAGGGGGTTTTTCCAGGGTCGCCTTGACCAAAAATCATTGTGTTAAAATGTGTTGAATGGCTATTTGAGTCTGTTGATTTTTATTTCTGCATTTTCCAGCATTGTGAAAAATTTCCAGAATTTGTGTTTTTAGCAAATATTTATTTTCCAGCTTGTTGAATGTAAGGTTATGGGAAAGGGCATTTAACTAATTGGAGAAATAAGGTGAAACTGAAAACCGGGGTGAAAAACCATAAATTTCTACATCTTGCTCACCATCCATATCCATTCAATCATTTGTGGATGTCTCCTTCCATCCTTAATCTTGGTACTCCTCCCATGAGGGCTACCATCTTCCCAAATCAAATTTTTGTCTTTGCATTTCATGGGATATTGAAATGCAATCTTCTCAAGGATCAATTTGATCCCATAAGGACCCAAATAGGTGGTAGGCAAAAACCTCCCAGTGTAGGGCTCAAGGAATGTCCAACACAAGCATGAGAGATGTTATCCATCCTAAGATGTCCTCCATCATCTATCTGCTCCTCTTTGAATCCATAAAGATCCAAGTGTGAGAAGGGAAGAACCTCCTCAAACTGTTGAAGAACTTTGCACTTCATGAAATGTTGAAGTGCACCTTTCATGGGATCTCTTGATGAGACCTCCTCCTCATGCATGGTCTTCCAAAGCCAGTGAGGTCTTGGATCTGCTGCAAGTAGAAGTCTCTCTCTAAGCTGTGGCATGCTCATTGAGAAAGTGTCATCTAGAGAGGAGAAAAGGTTTCTCATCTCAAGATGTCTACCTGTTGTCTCCATGGCTTCTTGAATGAAGTTGACATTTGATTGCTCCCATGAGGAATGGGTCCTCCTTTCTTCACTGCTGCTCTTGGACAACGCAGTGCAACTCTGCTGCTCTATATTAGTAGTAAGTGATGATTCTAGGTCTTGCAACAGTAGGTTTCCACAACCCTCAAAGAGTTTTGCTGCAATAATAGAAGGTGGAAACTCAATCATACCTTGATAGGCTTTGGGAACATCTTGTATGGCTGGAAGAGTCCCTTCTTCTACAATGTTGACTCCCTCAACTGCAGGTGTTGAAGGTTGTTCCTCCAAGGTTGTCATAGTGCTGGTACAAATCTCCTCAAGAGATAGTGAAGACTTCTCTTCCTCAAATCTCTTGATCACCCTTTGAGTGAAATCTACAAAAGAAGATACTTTTGCAGGTCTCACATGGCTGAACCACCAGTTGCTTGCTTCACCCTTCAGGTGCAGCGCTGCAATCTCTACTGCTTCTCTCTCTACCACTGGATGTAGTAGGAAAAATGCAGTGACTCTTCCTGCCCAAGCTTTGGCTGCAGATGTCCCATCAAAAGTGGACAATAGAAATCTATTGCCCTTGATTTTTCCCTTGCTGCAGGGTCTCCTTCCTTCCTTCAGTTGAATGCACTGTGGGAAGGCTAGACTCTCTTTGAAGGCTCTAGGTTGAGACTTGTACTCAACAAGGTACTCACTCAGGATTTGATGATCCAAGTGTCCTCCATGCTTCTTGTCTTCTGCTTTGTGAGAGTAGGAAGTGCATGGTCCTTCCTCTTCTCCTTCTTCTATCTCCTTACCCTCCTTGGAGAGGTCCTTTCTGGATCTGAAAACTGATGAGAGCAGGCTCATTCTTTTCATCATCTTGATCTCTATCTTGAGACTCATAGGCTGAGCCAAGATTATGCTCTGATACCACTGTAATATCCCAAAATCGGGACTGCTAGCAAGGCATGCCTGAAAAACGCATTTTTCAGGAATGTATGCTACAGGATTGGAAACCAACCCTTGGATCCCTTAGATCTGAGTATCTAAGATCTAAATCCAAGATGGGATCAGAAACAAATCCTCCTAGGTGGGTTAAACAGGTCTCCCCACACCTAGTGTAGCTAGAAAATGCCCAATGAAGGGGACTGCAGCAATACAGAAACAAACTACTGGAAAATAGAACAGAAAGGAGAAGGATTTACAAGAAGAAACCCTCAGAAATGAGGTGCTACAACCATGAGAAATGATAGAATAAGCTTGACAATGTTATTTCTATTGGCTGAAGTAGTAGTATGTTACAACTTAGATCTAGAGCATATCTGTACATGAAAAGATGGATCTAATTCAGATCTGTGTACAAGAAAGGCTCATCAATACATTCCCCTTGGGGATATCAAAAAATCATGAAAGTACAAGAGTAGATCTGAGATCTAAGTTATAGATATGCAGTAATATTCAGAAAATTCTGAAGCATATAATGTACAACAGATCAGGTCTAAAACAAACATGGATTGGATGGCCAATCCATGGATCACCACAGTGAAAGGAAGGATCCAATCACTAGAGATCTCTCCTCCAAGCTGATGCCAAAACACCCTGCAACCCTGCTATTGCAAATAACGCAGTACCGCAAAAGGGACTGCGTTGTAGACTATAAGTATACTTTGGCCTGATGCCAAGATCTGGATCTGAAGCTCCCAAGGTCTAGAACACTCTTGTCAAAGGGATAGATGACTTTCCCAGTGAAAATGGGTGCTAGAGCTGCATAGATTTGAAGAGATCTATCCTCCACTTGCTGCAGCTCACAAGGACAACCCAATCCTAAACAGGACCAGCGCTGTAGGTGTAAGATGAAGCTTGGCCAAATGCCAGATAGTGGACAAGACAAATAGGGCTCCTCCGAGAGCTACTCTGGGAAGTCAGTGGGATTCCCGACCAAGAACACCCAATGCTAAACAACATTATTCTCAGTTAAACAGCCAGAGAATCAGAAATGTCTAACCAGACAATATCTTTAGAAAATGATAATCATCAACAACCCTCTCATGCTGCCCTCCTTTTCCTTTTATAAGATAAAAGCCTTGTCAAACCCTAAACCACTTCAATGAGTTAGCTCCTTTCACATTTGGAGCCACCATCTAGAACTGCGCTGTGTATCCATGAGGTACATTGAATCTAGACTGCGCTGTGGATTTGGTCAAGGTTGACCCAGTCTCATAGTTCAAACCCATTCACACCTGCAAGTGTTTATTTTAAATGGCCCATATTTTTCTTTGTTCACATAGGCATGGATTTATTCATTGTTTTCAGGAGTTTTGCATGTCCTCCTTGGTTCATTTATTCAATCAACAGAAAATGAAACAAAACTGAATATTCCTCTTAGCTTGGGCTAAGTAGGAATATTACATCAAGAGACTCGAATGAATAGTGTGAGTGAAATAGAGGGGGTGGGGGTGTTTAAGTAGCTTTAGTGGGGGCCTGGGGTAGCATTAGTAACTAAAAATAAAAAACATTAATTCCCAGGCTTGTGAACCGGTGGAACTGGTCTCCGAACTGGACTGATATTGAACCGGTCGGTTCGGTGTCGAAACCAGTCGGTCCGGTGCCGAAACCGGTCATTTCCGATTTGGAGGGCCGGTTCGAACCGGTTTTGCCTCCAAACCAGTCGGACCGGCTGATTTTCCGTAACCGGTTTGGTTTCGATAACACTGATTCACAGGGGTGAAGCTAGAAGTAAGTCACCTCAGGATTTTTGGGAGCGTGGCATATTGTCATGTTTCAAGTGAGAAACAGAGCAAGCTATATCAGACTGCTGAGAAAGGGTATCTCGTAGGATATAGCGAGACATCCAAGGCATAGAGAATCTACATTCCAGGGAACAGGAAAGTGGTAGTAGGTGTGAAATTTTCAAACTTAACAGTTGCAGTGATAGATTTATTTCTCCTACTTATTATTTCCATAAGTTATTATTTAGAAATCTTCTGGCAAATATCGTAATAAATATTGCTGCAATATTCACAATTATATGTGCAAAGAAATAAACAGTAGAGAACATAAGCACAAGAATCAATCACATGTACATAGTTATTTTTGGACAATTGTCCCCAAAAAAACCCAATGTGGGAAAACCGGTGCAACAGATGAGGGTTTTATTAATTCTTCAGCAAATGATATCTTTACAGGAAAATATAACGATAGATAAATTCTGAAACACTTGAGACTGAATTTACGACTTACTCAGACAATTCTATGATACCCTGATCAGCCCTTGCATGCTCCCGTGTCTGTCTGCGTGATTCACTGCATAGTCCCAGCGCTGGACTGCATGAGTCTGCGTGGAGACTGCGTGGCTGCGCTGTAGCCTGAAGCTGACTCCAGTGACCCATTGCTACTCTCCGTCCCTGATCCCGATCACTACTGACTCCCTCCTCCTACTGCAAACCTCTCACCCTGCAACTCTCCCACTGAAATCGAATTCTACTTTAGAACGGATTTCCTTCGGGTACTGAGTGTATGCCCAACTTGTTTTCCAAATGACCCTCAAGACTTCTTTTATAATCTTCCTATTGGAGAACCAACGGCCTAGATTAAAAGATTAATCAATGGCTAAGATTAAAACTTGACTTGATCTATGTTTTCTAGAAGATTCACACTCTGACTTTTTAATACCCTTTAATTATTTCATTTCTCTAAGTTTAGACTGAGGGTCTTCATTAAAATAATTAATTATTTTAATGTCATGAACCGAGTGGAATTTCCACAAACTGTTTCTGGATTATTTGGAATGCTGTTGTCCAAGCCTCCCTGCAAAGTTTGAGACTTCGAACACTTCCAGATGCTACAAAAATCAACACTCCCTCTTATCGAGGAAGGTGTTCCAACAATATGCTTCTTGCATGGTTCTCTGATTTTGAAGCATCCTCTGTGCTGCTGATCTTTGGACGCTACCCCCCACTTGCTGCGTTGCTGCCTCCTGTACTGCTCCCTTTGGCACTGCAACTGTCACTGCTGCCTCTGTACCACAACTCCCTCTGAATACTGAGTCTATCCATTCCTGCTACTGGAATGGATTCTTCATCATCCCCATCTTCTCTCTGAAGTAGACAAACTTTGTCTTCCCTAGAGCATTTGTGAGGATGTTTGCCACCTGTTCTCCTATTGGAGTATACTGCAACTGAACAGCTCCACGTTGTACACAGTCCCTGATGAAGTGACACTTGATGTCAATATGTTTCGACCTATCATCAAACACAGGATTCTAAGAGAGCTTTATGCAACTCTGATTATCACATAAGATGCTGGTCGCTTCCATTTTCTCCTTGAGTAGATTCACTAGCAGTTTTCTAAGCAATATGGCTTCGCATGAAGCTGTGCTGGCTGCCATATACTCTTCTTCTGCTGAACTCAGTGCTACGGACTTTTGTTTACTGCTACACCAGGAAGTCATTCCTGATCCTACACTGAAACAGTACCCACTGGTACTCTTTCGATCAACTGAACTTCCAGCCCAATCTGCGTCAGTGAAACCACTCAGCCTGACATCATTGCTACGGGTATACTTCAATCCAAGCTCGATTGTTCCTTGAAGGTACCTGAGAACATGATTGGCTGCCCCCCAATGTGCCCTCTTCCGTTCCACCATGAACTTACTGAGGGTATTTACAGCATAATAGATGTCTGGCCTTGTATTTACCAGATACATCAATGACCCTATGAGCTGCCTATATAGTGTAGGATCAGCCTCATCATCTTTGGACATGTCGATTTTCTTCCAATTGGTGATCATTGGAGTTGTCATGGGTCTACAATCCTCCATTTGAAATATCTTTAGAATCTCTATAGTGTATCTTCCTTGACCAAGGAAGATCTTCCCGTTCTGCTGTCAAACCTCCAACCCCAGAAAATAGTGCATCCGTCCTAGATATCCTTAATATCAAATTCTTCGGTCAAATTCTTCTTGCAATCTGTGATGAGCCTTGATAATCCCGTCAAGAACATATCATCCACATACAAAACCAGTATCAAAGGCTCACTCCCTACTCTTAGATAGTAGAGGTTGGGATCTGCGTCACTCTTGACGAATCCCATCTTTTGCATGTAGCTGTCAATTCGACCATACGAGGCTCTAGGAGCTTGCTTCAGTCCATACAACGCTTTCTTCAATCTGCACACATGAGATTTTTGGTCATGTGTCTCAAAGCCCTCCGGTTGTTCTATATACACCTCTTCTTCTATCACCCTGTTCAAGAATGGGTCTTGACATCCATCAGGTGAATTTCCCATCCCATCTGCGCAACAAGGGATATCACGGAATTGATAAAGGTGTACCTAGCTACTGGGGCGAAGGCGTCTTCATAGTCAATTCCTTCCTTCTGAGCATACCCCATAGCCACAAACTTGGCTTTCAATTTCTCGATGTTTCCGTCTGCAGCATACTTGATTTTGTAGATCCACCTGGACCCTACAACTGATCTCTCCTGAGATCTGGGTACTACTTTCCAGACATCATTTGTCATGATGGAACTGTACTCTTCCACCATTGCATCAACCCACACCTGGTGCTGAGCTGCTTCCGAAAAACTAGAAGGTTCTCCAACTTGAGAAACCAAGGCTTGATACCTCTCAGGCTGCTGACGCTGTCTCTTCTCATTTTGGGGGATTTCGACAAAGTCCTCTGCATCCTTCAGAATCTATCGAAGTTTTTAGCTCGTTCTCCCACTGGTAGTGGGTGGATCTACCGACTCTCCCTCTTGCAAATACTCGGTAGACACATCCCTTGGATTGCTATGCCTTGGAGAGGCAACTGAATTTTCTGCTGCTGGGTGTTGGGGCTGGACCAGAGGCTCTTCCTCAGATTGTGTAGCAGAAGGTAGCTCATGGGATCTTCGGAAGGCCTTCTCCTCCATGAACTTCACATCCCTTTGCACCACCACTTTCCTGCTCTCAGGAATGTAGATGCGATAAGCCTTTGAATTCTCATTGTATACTACCAGATACCCCCTTTCGGCAATCATCTCCAACTTCTTCCTCTTCTCACTGGGCACATGACAGTAAGCTGTATTGCCGAAAATCCTAAAGTGACTCACTTCAGGCTTACTGCCAGTAAAGTCACTTTCTGGCGTGATCTTTCCCAGTGCAGCGTGAGGAGTCCTATTCTGAATGTAGACAACTTTATTACACGCTTCAGCGCACAGGAATTTCGGCATGTCTTGGTCATACAACATAGGTCTTGTTGCTTCAACAATAGTCCGGTTCTTTCTTTTTGCCACACCATTCTGCTTCGATTGTATGTAGCTATCCACTCTCTTTTGATGCCTTACGTTGTGCAGAATCCGTTGAACTCTTTATCTATGTATTCACCACCATTATCTAATCGCAACACCTTGATCCGCTTCCCTGTCAGATTTTTCACCAGAGCCTTAAACTCTTTGAATCGATTAAAGCCTTTGTTGTCATTCCTAGAGACAGCCTAGAGTTGTGATAGACTAGTGCCTAGGACATCGTAGCATGGCAAGGAGCGTATAATATAATGTATGAAGTTGTCAACTTCAGCTCACATGCTATCTCCTGTAATCAAGAAAATAAAATAGAATGGGACCAAACTCTCAGAAACTGACACAGGAAAAGAGATATTGCAGAGGCAAGATGTAGAACTCTAATACAAAAGCAACAGACAATTCAGAGACATTTTACTGCAAAGCGGGCCGGTTCAAGTAATATGTCACATAAATCAATTATCAGAAGGTGTATGTAATGAAAGAAACATTGAGCTGATAAGATATTAGTTAACATTGAGCTGATACCCATATATACAATACCACCATGCATGGGCTTACCACTCTAAGAATCCATACATGATAATAGCATTTTAAAAGCACCCTCCCAAAGCAACTAATATCGCAGAAATACGGTTTAGATGAGTAATGGAACATAATATCATGCATGAGCCATATTTAAAGCGCTTGACTGATCCGAGCATGGGCATCAACTAGGATAAATCCATACCAGAAATCAGTGAGCCACTCGCATTCCAAAACATGATACAGGAAGCATGGATGAAATGAAATGATATATTAAAGTAACACATAAGAGAAAGTTACAGACTGTAAAATACCAAAGACCAAAATCCTCTTTAATAGATGAAACTCCTCCTGACTGAGACCCTATGGGCTTTGAGCCTTCATACAAGAATTTTACAAAATGTATGCAAAAAGCCTTTCACTGCATAATTTTCTGATAGCATCTGGAACCCTTACAATGCGTTTCTTCATGGTTTTTATATGAGAAACCAAAACCTAGTAAAAGAGGTAAGTGATGAACATTTAATTTGCATAATTAAGGCAAAATGGCGGAAACATTCGCGCTCATACTGCTGAATGACTATGCTGTGCTGTTTGTACTCTGTGGCCTGCTTTCTGAAATAAATGTTCTGGGTGAAAATCTCTTCATGAATACGGTAGAGAAATAGAAACCTTATGGGTGGTCTGTCCTTCCTGGAGAGAAAATTCTGCTAACATAAAACCTTGAGGGCATTGTTTTCTGTGCATTGTACCCTCTGCTTTCCCAATCCTAAATTAAGATTTAAAATTTTCAACGCCGAACGCTGAATTCCTCAATCATCCACTGATCTTCCTCTGCTGCTCCATTAATGTTTTCATCTGTGAAATTGGCGCCTTGAATGTCACTGGGAAGCTTGCCAAAGTATAACCCTGTTTCTTTAATGGATGTCATGTCACAGCAGCTACCTGGGACTTTCTTCATAATTTTCGCCTCTGAAAGACTGGTCCTTTGACGCGTTCTCGGCTTTTGTAATGGATGCTGCAAATTATGATAATTCTTTGTCGCTGTAAACTTGCAAAACGCACAAAGTGGTGAAGAAAACAAATGCATGGGGGATGGCAATGCAATGGAGGCGACTGTGTAGTGAAGCAACATGATGAAATGGCGGAAGCATGCAGGGTGGTGATGAAGAAAGTACAGTGGACTAATGGTAGGCGGACTAGCGAAAGTTTTAAACAAAAAAAATGAAATTTGACCTATGATTGACATATATAATGGGCGGAGGAGAAATGCGACGCACACGTGGGATAATGACGTGGTGGGAGACTGGGTCCAAGGTGTGCATGTGACTAGATGTGGACCGCCCGATCTCAGGGGGAGATCGACGGTTGAAAGAGCATCGGAGGCGATGGACAGTGGGCCAGGGGCACATTTGCCGTGGATTAAAACCCGTGCAGCTTCGGAGTGCGACGATCGTCGGATGAAGACCCCCAGATCGGACGGTTGACAGCGATATCGCTGCGTGACTTTTGCCGAACAATAGCGTGCGATGAACGACGGTTTTGGAGCCGTACGCTGGGACGCGTGGCGAATACCGTATGGAATCGTTGGCCAAACGGGAATTACCGCCCTTCGCCGAAAGGCGGTGCGATGAATACCGGGCAGTTTTGGACAGTGTTGTTGGGCGCGGGGACCACCACGACGGGAGGGTTGCGGTACGTTGATCTATGGTTTGATCGGACGGCTCAGAATGCGCCCGATATACTTTGATAAGCGCTAAGTGCTTTTGCCCTTGGTTCTAGCACTGGATTACGTGGAGGAAAAGGGTGCGGGAGTCTGGCCGAAAAGTGCTAGGCTTTACAGATTTTCAACTATGGGTTTTGCGGCCTTTTATGCAATTTTGTGACTGGGGAGAGAGTAACGATAGGCGGAAAATGGACTTTTGGGCCAAACAGAGGGGTTTCGAGTGGTTTAAAGGGGGCTGCTTAACAGAATTTTGATAGGGGGCTGATATGATCAACAACCTTCATCCTTAGTCTTCAAGAAGTAGATCTAGGTTTCCCTGGAATGGTCATCAATGAAGATGACGAAATATTTGGCACCACTAAGAGCTCTAGTGGACATCGGCCCACAGATATCTAGTGTATCAGATCCAATACACCCTTGGCCCTATTGACCACACTTTGTCAACGACCCCATAGCAGTGTTTTTTCAAATGGGATTCATCATGTTCAACGTATTCGCGCCATTCACATTCCATCATCAGTCGACAGTTTTATGAACGATGTAAACCCATTCTGCATGTTTATGATGTAAATGATCTAAGTAAGACCATCATGTATGTAACAACCTAGGTAAGCCTAGTATTTTGGTGACGATTTCTATCCTAGGAGGTTGTTTTTCCGACACAAGTGATCGACAGAGTTTTCCCCTTCAGCCTCACCTCAAAGCTAGGGTGGATTTTGTCATCAAAATGCTAAGTGAGTCCTAGTGTTTTCTATCGAGTCTTTGTAAAAGTAGTTTGGGAATAATCCTAGCAAATTGGCTAAATTATTTTATTACAAGCTACTTGGTCTACTAGATCATATTTTGAGTCGCAGAATTGAGTAGATTTTTGAAGGTCTATAAGAATGGGTATTCCCCATTCATGTGTTTAAATGTATTTATTTTATGTAAAGAGAGTTGGAAAAATAATTAAATCTCCTCTCAGTCAATTAATTAAATTTTTTTGGTCAAATTAATTAAAAATCCTAAGCCAAAAATTTAATTAATTTTAAGTCCTAGGTGAGTTAAAATTCTTCAAAGGAAAAATTCGTGGGTCTTTAAAAAATAAATTTTTAAAGGTCCCAGGCTAAGGGAATATTGAGAATTTCAAGAAATTTTGGCCATTTGGGCCTTGGTGGTTAAATCAAAGTCAAAATTTTGAGGTAATTAACTCAAAATATTAAAATGGAATTAAAATATTATTTTGAGTTAATTAAAATGGAATTAAATAATAAATTCGAATTTCCTCAAAATTATAATTTCGACGGTCCAGATTAAAAGATGATTAAATCTTTTCGACGGTCGAGATTATCTTGACATGGATTAACTGAACTAGCCGTTGAAGATTTTATCTTATAAATTAGAGGCCTTTGTCAGTCTTTCAATCATCCGATCTTTGAATCGTGCACTTGTTCTCAAAAGCTCTTGTAAATTTTTGAGCAATAAATCATAAAGACTTTGGGGTTACAAACTTTGGTGTTCCTTTTCCAGATCTATGTGGTGATATTGTCTCTAAACTCTGTTACTTCTATTGGTTTTTGATGATTGATGGCCTCTATGGATTAATCTGCATACAGGTATCTTGTGTAATTTTCTGGGTTTCTAAAATAACATTTTGATTTAACGGAAAGATTAGTTATCTATTTTTCTGAAAAGTCTCATGTTTATTTTTTTAATCTTTATCAATCTAAAATTCGGATCTAAGTGTGCAGAGATCATTTTTTAAGGTTTGAGCGTTTGGGGAAGTCTTCAGTTAGACCAACCGACTCTCAGATTTCATAAACCTGAAAAAGCCCATTGTTTCCTAATTTCTAAGGTTATCTGACGAAATATTTTTTGGAGGGTCTTTCTAGAGCTTGTGCCTAAATAAAAAAACTTATCTTAATTTTTTTTGAGTTTAAAGTTAGATCTGGCTAGTAAGAGCCTTAGATCTTCAGATCTGGGAATGAAGTCAGACTTATACTCCTCGGATCTGATAGATCTGCAACTCTTTTGCATAGATATGTAAATATATTGTATAAATATGTAATTTACATCTGTAAATCTGAAGTTTTGTAACTTAATTTTGAATTCTAACATTTGGGTTTTTAGGATTTTTGCTATTTTAGTACATATTGAGTATTGGATTTCTTTTTTTTCACTTATGTAGGATTAGATCTGAAAAATCAGCTAAGGAAATCTTCAGATCTGAAAAATCAGCCATGGCAATCTTCAAATCTGAAAAATCAACCAAGGAAATCTTCAGATCTGAGTCAGATCTAGACCCTGGAGGGAAAGATCTGGGCTCAATATTTATTTGCAGGAATAGATCTGAAAAAATCAACCAAGGAAAAGCCAGATCTAGACCCTTGAGGACGTATAGGCTTTTGAGACTATTTTTACAGGAATTTGGTCTCCAAATTTCTAATTTTCAAGCGACAACATTATCCCAAAATTTCATGAATTTTCAACGGTGGGATCTTCAAAGGCTTGGGCTAAGGGTTTGTTCTCTAAACCCTTATTTTCTATAGATTTTATTACAGCAAGAAAATCACAAATAGTTAGGCCCTAAAAACACATTTTATGTGGTCAAAATTGTTTAGAATTACAAAATCTTCATTTTCAGAATTTTTGACCATTTGGGCATCTTTAAATTTGCCTAGATCTGATTTGAAGCTTGCTGGAAATTCTGCATAACTGTGTAAAATCAGATCTGAACATTTTTGATGCATATCTTAAATAAGGTCTAAAAATTTGAATTTTCAGTTTTTTTTGCAAAACTTACTATTTTTAAACATTGTGGGGATCATTTTCAGTGTTTTCAGTTTGTTGATCTGTTATCATTTTACTGCTGTTTACTGAATCAAACTCTCTTAAAGCCTTAAAATTGAAATTTTCAAGTTTTAATATATTTTTGCTATTTCGAGAAGTATTTGGCAGCTATTTTTGGCAGTTTTCTCTTGTTGATCAGTCACTGTTTCACTACTGAAATAAAATATCAGATCTGAAATTTCACTTAATCAAGCCCTAAAAATTGATTTTTCTTCAAGTTCATCAATTTTTACTATTTTTAGTCATTTTGGGCATTGGTGCCGGCATCGTTTGTTTTTTGATCTATGGTTTAAATTACTGCTGCAATTTATATTTCAGATCTGAAATCTTGCTGAAGAATATATTTTAAGTTTGATTATAGGTTTCTAAATTGGAATTATTTGGAATATTATAAATTTGGAAATATTGGAAAAATCTGGCATTTAAATTTGATGGTACTCTCATGATAACGTTTTTGTTTCAAATTTAAATGGTTGGTGATTAGCTGTCGTTGGTGATCATTGAGCTATCTTTAATTCTGGTTTTAAATTACTTGAAATTGGTGATCAATTGCTTAGTCTAAATTTGAGAATATTTCAAGTGATAATAAATTACATGTCTTTATCAAACATTGTTAATGCGTAATTGTGAGGGTGGTTTATTGGATATCATTGTGGTTGATTGATTTTCATAGCAGCAGTTACATATCAATTACTTGATCTTAAATTTATAACGAAATATTTTGACTCCATAAGGCACTGGTTTTAAAGTTTTGAATCTAATTGGATCCGTAAAATCTCGTAAATCTTAACAAGTATTTGATTATCTAGCTGTGTCTCCTGAATTGGTTGGTCTCCAACAGTTCTCCTTCTTCATTTTCGTTAGGGTCTACCTCCCTTAGCTTGCAAAGAGACAGCTTAGATAGAGAGATTGGGGATCAGGGTGACAGCCCCCGATTTGAGCCGTTGTCGCGGTGTCTAGACATTATGTGCAACAACATTTTTTGGCGCCGTTGCCGTGGATAGAGTTTTTCTATCCTTGGTCTTAAGACATTTCTAATCTTCTAATCTTTTTTTTTTTTTCGCCATTCATTAGCTTGTCACAAGGGATCACATTTTCTAGCGTCATTTCATCTCTTCATCTTTCCATCATCTTATTTTTCGTCATCTCACTAATCATTTCATCATTTACACCTTTAGCACCTGGACATTTCGGTTGGCTTCTTGTTTGGGTGGCGACTCCACTTATTCATCTATTTACTCCCAGACAAGAATCCCCCCCTGATATCCATCTGCTACTCTCGATTATTTCTTCTATTTTAGAATTAGTTTCATGTTCAAGTGGCGACTCCAATTCTTTCATTTCTTACAAGAGTTCCTGCTAAGAAGCTCGCTTCTTGAGGACCTTTTGACTATTCTTGAACACGGATCTCTTTCTCTAACGTCCACTTAACCTTTAAGAAGGTCATCATGGATGACACCTTTCATGACATGCCAGAAGAGGCCATTCCTAAATCGCCTTTTTTCTCAGGTGGTAATGCAGCCATTGCTCTAAAGCATCTAGCGACAGTCACTTTTATAATAAATAAATATTGTCGTCCTTCACAATATAATCATGAAGATGTCAAGATACGTATCTTTGGCTATTCCTTAAAAGGTAATGCTATCGATTGGTTTTGAAATTGTCCTGAGGAGTATTTTTATTGTTTACAGCACATAATCAGTGCTTTTAAAGATAAATATATAAAACAAGCTGACTTGCCTTGTGCCCCCAATACTATGCAAAGAAATGAAAGTGATCTTGTAGAGAACTCAACTATCAACAGAAAAGTCCAAGACAATTCTCAGGATGAATCCACTTGTACCACGACAGCACAAATCCATGATAGTGGTGAAGTAGAAACAAATTGTCAAATCAGTTTTGACAACGATAAGCATCTTGTTAACGAATTGATTCAGATGGTTAAGGATATACAACTAAATCAAGCTCAGATAATTAAGATTATGGAACTTAATCAAGAAAAAATAATAGCGGATCACGCCAGGGAAATTGGTTCTATGCAGAGTAGGTTATTGGTCTTAGAAGAAAAACATATCAAGGAAATAACGATCATGGAAACAAATCATGAGAAGGAGATGAACTGTATGCAAAATTTCTTCATGGCCATGAAAGTAGATAATGATAAAATGATTCAAAACATGGAAGCTAACTAGATCAATCTTCAAAATATGATAAATGCCATTGAAGTAAGTCATGCACAGGAAATAAATGTCATAAAAAACATGGAAATTGGTCAGATGTATCTTCAACACAAATTGTTGACTATTGAAGAGAGTCATGCGAAGGAAATCAGTACTATAAATATTAAGCATTCTAATCAAATGACTGGTATTCAAAATAAGTTGGAAAAAATGGAAAGATCACACATGAAAAATTTCCAACCCAAGTCAGATTTGTCAACAGATCATAGGCCTCCCAGTTCGCTGAAGCAATTTCCATCTCATCACACGGAGGTCACTTTTCCCATTAAGGAAAAATTAACTATGGTTACAAGGGACGTTAAGAAAGACCAAGCTTATGTGTCACCATTGATAGAGTATATTCAGAATAATATTGGTCACACTACAGGTTCCTCAGATGTTTTGTACAAGCATCTTCAAGATAAGGACAAGAAATCTACAGTGGTCTCATTGCTGACATCACAACCCATTAAGAAGAAGAGAAAAAAGCAGAAAAGAAGGAGTAAGCAGTTTGATTCATGTAATGGCCGAGAGCAACTTGACATTCGGATAAGACAGAGTCCTACAATATGCAAGATTGGATATGGCACATCTGAAAAGTAGCCTATAGACTTGTATGAAAGCAGACAAATGCTCAGCGTGCACTATATGGAGCACATCTGATGCCACAAGGCATCCTTTGTATTGTATCTCTAACCCTACACCTTGTTATTTCAGCGTTTCATTTTGCAGTTAGAGTAGATTTATTTTTCATGTTAAGTAGAATAATAAATGATAGAAGAGCTTCTATTTTTCGTGTGCTTAATGTTATATGATAATATTTGGATGGACGCTACTTATGTAATTTTGTGTGTTGCTTGGATACAGATTCTGGATTCTCACATTCTTCCGATGAAGCAATGTGTCCCCAAGTAGAGCCAGAGGTTGACCACACTTTGTCAACGACCCCATGGCAGTACACCTCCATTTTTTCAAATGGGATTCATCATGTTCAACATATTCGCGCCATTCAGATTCCATCATTATTCGGTAGTTTTATGAACGATGTAAACCCATTCTGCATGTTTATGATGTAAATGATCTAAGTAAGACCATCATGTATGTAACAACCTAGGTAAGCCTAATATTTTGGTGACGATTTCTATCCTAGGAGGTTTTTTGTCTCACTGATTTGCTTGTGTTTTTTCGACACAAGTGATCGACAGAGTTTTCCCCTCCAGCCTCACCCCAAAGCTAGGGTGGATTTTGTCATCAAGATGCTAAGTGAGTCCTAGTGTTTTCTATCGAGTCTTTGTAAAAGTAGTTTGGGAATAATCCTAGATAATTGGCTAGATTATTTTATTACAAGCTACTTGGTCTACTAGATCATATTTTGAGTCGCAGAATTGGGTAGATTTTTGAGGGTCTATACGAATGGGTATTCCCCCTTCATGTGTCTAAATGTATTTATCTTATGTAAAGAGGGTTGGAAAAATAATTAAATCCCCTCTTAGTCAATTAATTAAATTTTCTGGCCAAATTAATTAAAAATCCTAAGCCAGAAATTTAATTAATTTTAAGTCCTAGGTGAGTTAAAATTCTTCGAAGGCAAAATTCGTGGGTCCTTGAAAAATAAATTTTTAAAGGTCCTAGGCCAAGGGAATATTGAGAATTTCAAGAAATTTTGGACTCTTGGGCCTTGGTGGTTAAATCAAAGTTAAAATTTTGAGGTAATTAACTCAAAAATATTATTTTTGAGTTAATTAAAATGGAATTAAATGATAAATTCGAATTTCCTCAAAATTATAATTTCGACGGTCCAGATTAAAAGATGATTAAATCTTTTCGACAGTCGTGATTATTTTGACGTGGATCAACTGAACTAGCCGTTGGAGATTTTATCTTATAAATTAGAGGTCTTTGTCAATCTTTCAATCATCCAATCTTTGAATCGTGCACTTGTTCTCAGAAGCTCTTGTAAATTTTTGAGCAATAAAGAATAAATACTTTGGGGTTACAAACTTTGGTGTTCATTTTCTAGATCTATGTGGTGATATTGTCTCTAAACTCTGCTACTTCTATTGGTTTTTGATGGTTGATGGCCTCTATGGATTAATCTGCATACAGGTATCTTGCGTAGTTTTCTGGGGTTTTAAAATAGCGTTTTGATTTAACAGAAAGATTAGTTATCTATTTTTCTGAAAAGTCTAATGTTTATTTTTTTTAATCTCAATCAATCTAAAATTCGGATCTAAGTGTGCAGAGATCGTTTTTTAAGGTTTGAGCGTTTGGGGAAGTCTTCAGTTAGACCAGCCAACTCTCATATTTCATAAATCTGAAAAAGCCCGTTGTTTCCTAATTTCTAAGGTTATCTTACGAAATATTTTTTGCAGGGTCTTTCTAGAGCTTGTGCCTAAATAAAAAAAATTATCTTAATTTTTTTTTAATTTAAAGTTAGATCTGACTAGTAAGAGCATTAGATCTTCAAATCTGGGAATGAAGTCAGACATATACTCCTTAGATCTGATAGATCTGCAACTCGTGTGCATAGATCTGTAAATATATTGTATAGATCTGTAATTTACATGTGTAGATCTGAAGTTTTGTAACATAATTTTGAATTCTAACATTTGGGTTTTAGGATTTTCGCTATTTTAGTACATATTAGCTATTGGGTTTCTTTTTTTCACTTGTGCAGGATTAGATCTGAAAAATCAGCTAAGGAAATCTTTAGATCTGAAAAATCGGCCAAGGAAATCTTCAAGTTTGAAAAATTAGCCAAGGAAATCTTCAGATCTGAGCCAGATCTAGACCTTGGAGGGCAAGATCTGGGCTCAATATTTGCTTGCCGGAATAGATTTGAAAAAATCAGCCAAGGAAAACTTCCGATCTGAGCCAAATTTAGACCCTTGAGGACGTATAGGCTTTTGAGGCTATTTTTACAGGATTTTGGTCTCCAAATTTCTAATTTTCAAGCGGCAACATTATCCCAAAATTTCAAGAATTTTCAATGGTGGGATTTTCAAAGCCTTGGGCTAAGGGTTTGATTTCTAAACCCTTATTTTCTGCAGATTTTATTACAGCAAGCAAATCACAAATAATTAGGCCCTAAAAACACATTTTATATGGTCAAAATTGTTTAGAATTGCAAAATCTTCATTTTTAGAATTTTTGACCATTGGGTATCTTTAAATTTGCCTAGATCTGATTTTGAAGCTTGCTGGAGATTATGGATAACTGTGTAAAATTAGATCTGAACATTTCTGATGCATATCCTAAATAAGGTCTAAAAAATTTGAATTTTCAGTTTTTTGGCAAAACTTACTATTTTTAGACATTATGGGGATCATTTTCAGTATTTTCAGTTTGCTGATCTGTTATCATTTTACAGCTGTTATAAACTTATCAGTTCTGAAAATTACTGAATCAAACTCTCTTAAAGCCTTAAAATTGAAATTTTCAAGTTTTAATTTATTTTTGCTATTTCTAGAAGTATTTGGCAGCTATTTTGGGCAGTGTTATCTTGCTGATCTGTCACTGTTTCACTGCTGAAATAAAAATATTAGATCTGAAGTTTCACTTAATCAAATCCTAAAAAATGATTTTTCTTCAAGTTCATCAATTTTTACTATTTTTAGTCATTTTGGGCATTGGTGCCGACATCGTTTGTTTGTTGATCTATGGTTTAAATTACTGCTGCAATTTATATTTTATATCTGAAATCTTGCTGAAGAATATATTCTAAGTTTGACTATAAGTTTTTGAATTGGAATTATTTAGAATATTATAAATTCGGAAATATTGGAAAAATCTGGCATTTAAATTTGATGGTACTCTCATAGCATTTTTGTTTCAAATTTAAATGGTTGGTGATTAGTTGTGGTTGGTGATCATTGAGCTATCTTTAATTGTTGTTTTAAATTACTTTAAATTGGTGATTAATTGCTTAGTTTAAATTTGAGAATATTTCAAATGATGATAAATTACATGTCTTTATCAAACATTGTTAATGCGTAATTGTGAGGGTGTTTCATTGAATATCATTGTGGTTGATTGATTTTCATAGCAGCAGTTACATATTAATTACTTGATCTTAAATTTATAACGGGATATTTTGACTCCATAAGGCACTGGTTTTAAAGTTTTGAATCTAATTGGATCTGTAAAATCTCGTAAATCTTAACAAGTATTTGATTATCTAGATGTGTCTCCTGAATTGGTTGGTCTCCAACCAGTTCTCCTTCTTCATTTTCGTTAGGGTCTACCTCCCTTAGCTTGCAAGGAGACAACTTAGATAGAGAGATTGGAGATCAGGGTGACAGCCCCCGATCTGAGCCGCTGTCGCGGTGTCTAGACATTCTGTGTGACAACAGGCCCTACTATTGTTTCTCTGATATGCTCCCTTGGCATATTTTCCCAATACACACCCCTTGCAGACATCATCTCGTTTAGTGCTTAGTTCTGGAACACCTGTAACAGTCTTATGGAAAGTTCTCAATGCCCCATGATGCAAATGCCCCATTCTTCTGTGCCATAGCTCATTCAGGTTCGTTTCATTTGCACTGCCAATTAGTGCCATTGGAGAGTCAAGCTGTAGCTTGTACAATTTGTTGCTTCTTACCCTGATCTGTGCATTCTTCTTCCAACTGGGGTGCTTGACGTAGACTCTATTTCCAATAAAGTAGACGTCATATCCTTGGTTTTGAAGTTGAGACACTAATAGTAAATTCATCCCCAAAACTGGCACATGCAACACATTAGTGGCCCGAATTCTATTTCATGCCTCAGTCTGAAAAACTACGGTACCTCTCCCAACGGGAGTGCATTTTGCTTTATTACCCATGGTTATTTTGAAATTCATCTGCTCTTCTTGGTAGTCGGAAAAACAGTCCTGTACTCTAGTCATGTGAGCAGAGGCTCCGCTTCAATATACCAGACATCAGAAGAAGCAGTGCTTGATACGCAAGCAAAATCTTCCTCAAGTCTGGATGCCAATACAAAGACATCATCATCCATCTGTTCTGTCGTGCTTCTTCCCCTTCCTAGAGAACGACATGAACCCTTCTGTGTTGGTGCTATAACAGTGGATTTTCGTTCACTAATAGATACCCCCTCTCTGTTATTCATCTCTGGCTCTGATACCATGTGAAATTTTCAAACTAAACAGTGGTAGTGATAGATTTATTTTTCCTAATTATTTCAATAAGTTGTTATTCAAAAATCTTTTGGAAAATATCGAAATAAATACTACTGCAATATTCACAACTATATACGCAGAGAAATAAACAGTAGAGAACATAAGCACAAGAATCAATCACATTTACACAGTTATTTTTGGACAATTGTCCCCGGAAAAACCCAATGCGGGAAAACCGGTGCAGGAAATGAGGGTTTTATTAATTCTTCAACAAATGATATCTTTACAGGGAAATATAATGGCAGATAAATTCTGAAACAGCTGAGACTGAATTTCCAGCTTATTCGGATAATTCTCTGACACCCTGATCATCCCCTGCATGCTCCCGTGTCTGTCTGTGTGATTCACTGTGCAGTCCCAACGCTGGACTGCGTAAGTCTGCGTGGGTTCTCTGCGCTGCACCTTGAAGCTGCCTCCAGTGACCCACTGCTACCTCCGTCCCTGATCCCGATCACTACTGACTCCCTCTTCCTTCTGCTTCTGCAAACTTCTCACCCTACAACTTTCCTACTGAAATCGAATTCTATTTCAGAATGGATTTCCTACGGGTACTAAGTGTATGCCCGACTTGTTTTCCAAATGACCCTCAAGCCTTCTTTTATAATCTTCTTGTTGGAGAACCAACGACCCAGATTAAAAGATTAATCAATTTCTAAAATTAAAACTTGACTTGATCCATGTTTTCTAGAAGATTCACACTCTGACTTATTAATACCCTTTAATTATTTCATTTTCCTAAGTTTAGACTTAGGGTCTTCATTAAAATAATTAATTATTTTAATAAGTCATGAACCTAGTGGAATTTCCACAAACTATTTCTGGGTTATTTGGAATGCTGTTGTCCAAGCCTCCCTGCAAAGTTTGAGACTTGGAACACTTCCAGATGCTACAAAAATAAATAGTAAGGAGGGATGTGAAATTCATGGAGGATCGAGCCTTCAGAAGATCTTGTGAAATGCCTAGCGAGGAACAGTTTGAGGATGTGCCTCTTGTCCAGCGACAACTAAGAGAGGATCTAGCAGATGGACAACCATTAGGATCTAGCACTGTGAGTAGTACTAGTATTTCTTAAAGAGAAGAAAATCCAGATAGCTTGCAGCAAATGGGACAACAGGAAGAGGAGATGATTGAGCCTCCTACCACGAGTGGCAGGATCAACAGAGAGGTATGACAGATGCTAAGGGACATAGAGGAGTTTGTTGGTGCTCCTAGAACAGGAAAACGACAGCGTAGACAACCAGACAGTTACCAAGCATTGGCAGCATAAGTTGAGGAACCAGCGAGCTTTCAAGAGGTTGTACAACATCAAGTTTGGGTAGATGCCATGGTGGAGGAATACAACTCTATAATGATTAATAATGTCTGGGAAGTTGTACCTAGACCTAAGGACAGATCAATTGTAGGTTCGAGATGGATCTACATGATTAATTATGCTGCAGATGGCAGCATAGAAAAATACAAGGCTAGGTTCGTGGCTAAGGGGTATGCTCAGAATGAAGGAATCGAATATGAAGGGATCGTCACCCCTGTATCCAGGTATACTTCTATCAAATCCATGATATCTCTTGCAGCACAGATCGGATGGGAGATTCACCAAATGGACGTCAAAACTGCATTCTTGAATGGGGTAATAGAAGTATATATTGAACAACTAGAGGGATTTGAGACCGATGAGAAGAAAACTCATGTATGTAGGCTGAAGAAAGCCTTGTATGGGCTTAAGCAAGCACCTAGACCTTGGTATGGTCGAATTGATGGTTACCTGCAGAAGATGTGATTTGTAAAGAGTGACACATATCCCAATCTCTACCATCTGACAGTAGAGAATGAGCCTTTAATTTTGTTATTATATGTAGATAACTTATTTCTAATAGGTTCATTTAGGCTCATCAAGGACTGCAAGAAGAACTTGGTAGTAGAATTCGACATGAAGGACTTGGGGTTGATGCATTATTTCCTGGGGTTGGATGTTTGGCAGCAGAAGGGTGAAATATTCCTTGGACAAGGGAGATATGCTACAGAAATTCTGAAGAGATTCAGGATGCAGGATTGTAGACCCATGGTTACTCTAATGATTACAACTAGAAAAAGATTGATGCATTTGACGACAAAGAAGTAGACCCTACCTTGTACAGACAACTCGTAGGATCTCTTATGTATCTAGTCAACACCAGGCCAGACATTTGCTATGCGGTCAACACCCTTAGGTAGTTCATGGTGGAACCAAAGAGGGCACAGTGGGCAGCAACCAAGCACGTTCTCAGATATATACGGGGAACAATTGAGCATGGATTAAAGTACATCCGAAGCAATGCCATTAGATGAAGTGGATTCACTGACGCAGATTGGGCAGGAAGTTCAGTGGATCAGAAAAGTACCACAGGGTACTGTTTTAGTATTGGATCAGGAATGACCTCCTGATGTAGCAGGAAACAGAATTCCGTAGCACTGAGCTTTGGTGAAACTGAATATATGGCGGCAAGGACGACATCATGTGAAGCCATATGGCTTAGGACGCTGCTTGTGAATCTATTCAGGAGAAAGATGGAAGCCACCAGTATTCTATGTGATAATCAGAGTTGCATCAAGCCCTTTAAGAATCCAGTTTTTCATGATTGGTTGAAGCACATTGACATCAGGTGTCACTTTAGAAGAAACTGTGTCCAACGGGGAGTGGTATAGTTTCAATACACTCCTACAGGAGAATAGGTGGCAGACATTCTCACCAAGGCCTTAGGGAGAACAAAGTTTTTTTATTTCAAGGAGAAGATGGGGATGGTTGAGAAACTGTTTCAATAAAAGCGGATAATGCAACACTTGAGAGGGAGTTGCAGTACAGATGCAACAATGATTGTGGCAGTATCATGGGTAGTAGTACAGTGGCAGTAGCAACGCAGAGACTGAGGGACTTCAGCAGTGCGGAGAATGCTTCAGGGAGAGAGCAGTATGCAACAAGCATTATTGCTAGAGCACTTTCCTTGCTAAGAGGGAGTGTTGATTTTTGTAGCATCAGAAAGTGCTCTAAGTCTCAAATTTGGTGTAGAGGCTTAGACACTTGTATTCCAAAGAATCCAGAAAACGGTTGTGAAAATTCCACTCGGATGTTGTTTTATTCAGAGTAACAAAAATCGCGATTTTATCGCGATTTTTTCAAAAAATCGCGCTTTTTTCAGCCCGGCGATTACATCGGCGATGTTTTGGGCGATTTTTTGAAAAAATCGCCATCGCGATTTAATCGCGATTTTTTCGAAAAAATCGCGAGTCGATCGGTATTAATCGTGGAGCCGGCGGACAGCGGGTTTATATGCGGTTTTTTGGTTTTTTTTTGTCATTTTTCGTTGGACAACGTTGTGTATGAGAGCCAAGGAGAGAAGAAGAAGGAGCCAAGGAGGGAAGGAGGAGATTTAGAAGCCCAAGATTGGACAAAACTTCGAATTTCTTGCAATCCAAGCGAAGAAAAATCAAATTTGGACCAAGTGTTTCCGGCAAAACGTTTTTCCAGGTATGGTCATCAAATTTAACCCATTTTTTTTTGTTTTTTTCTTGTTCTTCCATGGGTTTCTATTACCCATGTGTTTTTCATCACTTGTGATTGCATTTGGTTGTGTTTTTTTGGTTTTTTTTGTTTTATTGAGAGAGGAGGGTTTATTTTGGTCAAAAATGAAAAAAATTGTTTGTAAAATTTTGTTTTTTCTATTTCTTCTTGTGCTCTTAGCTTCTTCTCATTATTTTTGTTTGTGTTTCAACTTTCAACATGTATTTTTTCCAATTATTTTTGGATTGAGTTGAGGATTTTTTTTTGGTGAAAAAAATCAAAATGTTGTATGTAAAATTGTAATTTTTTTATTTTATTTTTTAACTGGCAATTTTTCTTGTGCCCTAGGTTCAAATTTCAACATTCAAAGTTCAAACTTCAAAGTTTCCAACACGCCAAGGAAATTAGATCCTTTATGGGAATTTGGTGAACCTGATGGGGGTTTTGACCGATCAAACTTGTCTTGCAAATTATGTGGTCAACACATGACAGGAGGGGTATACAGGTTGAAATACCACTTGGCACAAATTCCTGGGCATGAAGTAGGCCCTTGCAAAAACACCAATCCAGAAATAATCAAAGAGCCATGAACTCATTGGGAGAAATAGAAACCACTAAACTCAGCAGAGCAGCTCTGAAAAGTCAAATATCAGGGTTTATGGTTGAGCGTGAGAGTGGTAGTGGCTCTTCAGCATCAGCCTCTTCTACAGGCAGCCCCGTCGTTGCTGCCTCATTTTTTGTTCCTAGAACCACTCACGGGGCACAGCCATCTATCTCCTCCTATCTTAAAAGAAAGGAGAAGGAAGAAGCTGATAGGTTGTTGGGCAAACTGTTTCTTTGGAGTGATATTCCTTTCAGTGTTGCCAGGACCAATCCATTTTATCAGTCTGCGATTGATGCTATCGCTGTTGTTGGCCCAGGATACAAAGCCCCTTCAGAGAGTGACCTTAAAGGGCGCATTCTGCAAAATGAGAAAACTGACTGCACCAAGAGATTGGAAGAGTTAAGGGCATCATGGGAAATCACAGGATGCACGGTTATGTCAGATGGTTGGACTGATCAAAGGGGTAGGACCCTTATTAACTTCTTGGTCAATTGTCCCAAAGGGACAATGTTTATGAAATCTGTTGATGCATCTACACATGTGAAAGATGCAAGATTATTATGTGATTTATTAGATGTGTTCATTACGGAGGTTGGGCCCCAAAATGTTGTCCAAATCATAACGGACAACGCTACAAACTATGTTTCTGCTGGCAAGATGCTTATGGAGAGGTATCCGAGCATATTTTGGACACCTTGTGCGGCACATTGCCTTGATTTGATGTTGGAGGACATCGAAAAGCTTGATTTTGTCAGTGATATTGTAGAATCATCAAAGAGAATCACAAAATTTATATATAACCATGGATCTGTGCTTCATTTGATGAGGACATTCACCAACAATAAGGAGTTGGTGCGGCCTGCTATTACACGATTTGCCACTTCTTTCATCTCTCTTCAATCCCTCTTGAATTCTAAGTGGGAATTGAAGAGAATGTTTGTTTCAGATGAGTGGCGTGCTTTGACTATCAGCCGCAAATCAGAGGGACAGGCCATCTGCAGGATGGTGTCATATCAGGGAAGTTTCTGGGCTGGAGTGGAAGAGGTGTGTAGCATTAGTGAACCTTTGGTAAAGGTTCTTAGATTGGTGGATGGAGAGAAGCCCGCAATGGGCTACTTGTATGAGGCCATGGATAGGGCCAAAGAAGCTGTTCGCAGCTATTATGATGATAAGGTTGATGAGGGGTTTCAGAGACAACTTCTTTTATGGGAAGTGATTGATGATCGATGGAACAACACACTCCATCGTCCCATTCATGCTGCAGGGCTCTTCCTGAACCCCGCATTTGCTTATTCATGTGTTTTTCTATTTGATGTTGAGGTCATGGATGGCTTTTTCAGTTGTGTTCAGAAGATGGTGCCAACTCCATCAGAACGTTCAGAGATATCCAAAGAGATGGAGGTATACAGAATGGCAGGTGGCACCTTGAGCTTCGACATGGCTGTCCAGGATAGGACTGCTAAAATGCCAGGTAAGATTTTCATTATTTAAAAAATTTTCTTATGTTTGTAACTTTATAAGTTTATCTTATTTGTTGTAACTTGTAACTTGTAGATGCATGGTGGAGGAGCTACGGTGGCAGATTACCAAAACTCCAAAAACTTGCCATTAGAATACTCAGCCAAACATGTAGCGCTTCAGGATGCGAGCGCAACTGGAGTGTATTTGAAAAAATACACTCCAAAAGGCGCAACAGGTAAAAAACTTAACATATCTCGATTCTCAACTGATTTTTTGAATTCATTAAATATTTTTTTTTAAATATTTAGTTTATTAATTTATGACCCTTGTACAGGTTGGAGGGTCAGCGGCTCAATGACATGGTTTACGTCTACTACAATCTTAGATTGTGGGTGAGACAACTTGAGAGGACCCATGATATGGAGGCCATCTCTTTAGATGCGATTGACACCACTGCTGAATGGAGGGTTGAGGCTGAGAGGCCTGTCATGGAGTCAGCCCCTGATTGGATAGAGCAGGAGGTAGTGGAGGGGGAGGACGAGGAGGAGCAGCAGCAGCAGGAGGACGAGGAGGAGCAGGAGGAGGAGGTGACACCACCTACCACTACTACCGGTAGAGGACGTGGTCTGCCTCCTTTAGCTCCTAGTGGTTCAGGTTCCCGTTCCGGTTCTGGTGCTTCATTTTTTTTCTTCTAGAGCACGACAGAGCCCATTGCCAGTCCCGCCAGCTTCTTCAGCTAGAGAGAAAGGCAAAGCTGTTGTATTTTCTCGCAAGAGGGGCAGAGGAAATCAATAGTATAGGACCATAGGTTTTATGGTGCATTGACATTCCTTTGTATATGACATTATGACTCATGATATGAGATACATTATTATATTTTTTGTTGATATTTTGAGGCTGAGTTGACTCTTGAGACTCGGGACTTAGTATTCAGGACAGGATTCAGTTTTATGTGTGATGTAGCACTAGACATGATATTACACATCTTATATATTAGTTTTTTTTTCATATTTATGTGTCAATACATTTATTTTATGCTGTATATGCTTTAGATATTAAAAAAATTGAAAAAAAATGAATATTTTTGTATGTTACGATTTTTTCCCGATTTTTACGATTTTTTCCCGATTTTTACGATTTTTTCCGATTTTTTCCCCTCGGCGATTTAATCCCGATCGCGATTTTTGTTACTTTGGTTTTATTTGAAAAATTAATTATTTTAATGAGGACCCTAAGTTTCTAAACTTGGGGAAATTAAATTATTAAAGGGTATTAAATAAAAAATAGTGCGAATCTTCTAGAGGACATGGATCAAGCCATGTTATGATCTTAGCCTTTGATTAGAGATATAATCTGGATCGTTGATTTCTCAACGAGAAGACTATAAAGAAAGGCTTAAGGGTCATTTGGAAAACACACCAGTGCAGATACTTAGTTGCCTGAGTAAATCGATTTTCTCAGTGGTCGAAGTTCGGCAAGAGAAAATCGACTCAGAGGGAGACTTGCAGGTGGAGGAGAAGAAGAGAGGGTTTAGCAACGATCCAGGGTGCAGAGGAAGGTGACGCATTGCAAGGAAGAGGCAACACAAAGGTTGGGAGGGAGCAACACAGAGGGGTGATGCAGTTCTGCGCAATTCTCATGCAGAGCCCGTGCAGTGGTGATGCAGGGGGCTCAGGAGGGTCCTTTCGGGGTTATTTCTCATCTGTCTATTTTGTGAGGAATTTTTCCAGTGTTATCATAATTTCTCTTCGTTACTTCTAACTGTAAATTGTACAATAAGATTCTGCTGAATAATAGAAACCCTCATCTGTTGCACCAGTTTACCCGCATTGGGTTTTTCTGGGGACAATTTTCCAAAATATCTGTGTCATTTATGTGCTAGTATTTTCCTTATTGTTCTGCTCAGTTATTATATGGTGAAATCTACATTCGAATTTAATTCAATATTTACTGAAGAGATTTCTGCAAATAACCTATTTTTGAATAATAAGTAGAAGAAATAACATCAGATAATGCAGTAGGATTTCAAGTTGAAATTTTCACATGAAGGATCCCCTAATACCTCATTTGTCCGGGAAGAAGACTGCACATGAGATGTGGTTAGCTCTTCAGAATTTGTTCCAAAATAAGAATGAGAACCGGGTACTAGTATTGGAGGATAAGTTGAAGTCCACCAAGATGATGCAGGGTGGAGTGTAGGGTTGTCTCAGGTCAAAGATGAGCTTGTTGCCATCAGTGTGACTATTTCAGAGACTAATATGGTGAGGATTTCTTTGAAAGGTTTCACCGAGGAATGGAGTCCCTTCATCAAGGGGATCGTTGCTAGAGAAAAGTTGCCATACTGGAATAGGCTGTGGGACGAATTCATTCAGGAAGAGTTGCGAGACGAGGATCTTCATCTGAAGAAGAGGGCTTCAAATGATGACATGGCACTTAAAGCACGAATGAAGGGTAAGCAGAAGAAGGGCTTGAGTAAAGTCAAGTGTTTCAACTGTGGCAAGATGAGTCATTTTTCGTTGAGATGTCCGATAAAGAAGAAGACGGGAGGTGACGAGAAGAAGAAAGGGAAGCAGGTCGCCGGTGTTGCCATTTCTGCTGAGATAGATGCTCCCACCAAGAGATTGGAGGAGGAGGACTTTGCTATGATCTCTCATTTCTTGCAAGGTACTATTGATGAGGATGGATGGTACGTGGACAATGGTATGTCAAGACTCAAAACATATGACAAGGTCATAGGCGGTTTTCGAAACTCTAGCTGAATGGGACTCGAAGTTGCACATGGTGATGGGCGACAAGAGTCAGAATGAGATCCGAGGATTAGGAGTTGTGCCCTTCAGGATGGAGACAGGACGAGTGATGTGGGTCCAGGATGTACTGTTTGTACCAAGTCTCAGATATAGAGTGATATCTGTCTCGATGATCGAGAAGGGGTTTGAGGTCTTGTTCCAGGATGGGAAGGCAAGACTCGAGCCCAAAGTCTCTAGCTCCGTAGGTATCGTGCTTGGATTTAGAGAGCATGGTCTATACAGGCTGACGAGCATGAATATGGATCATGGAAAGAAGCAGGTGGACCAGGTACAGGTTCCAGAGAAGCAAGTGCAAGTGCAGGTGCAAGTTCCACAGAAGGTCCAGATTACGAAGGCTAAAGGGGAGTCGAGTTCGAGAGGGAGTTTGCAAGTTTAGAGAGAAAATTTGCAGCGCAAGAAGAGAGCGTGGTCAGTGGGAAGCAAGGGTGCTTCTACAACTGACAAGAAGGAATCATGGAGAGATTGGATAGCAATAGAGGAAAAGAAGAAAAGCAAGAAGCTTCCAGTGATAACGACACTTCAGAGAGACACGTAGTTCATACTATAAGGATTGCTGCAGCTGTGAGCGCCAGGAGTTGGGCGAGTGTTGCGAGTAGTGATGATGATGATGAGTTACTTCCTAGTCTTGAAAGTGCCTCCCTCGCTAAGAGGGAGTGTTTATTTTTGATAGCTTGGGAGGTACTCCAAGCCTTAGGGTTCAGGGTTTGGAGGTTGAAGCACCACAGAGTTACTTGTGGGCTTCGAACCCAAGGTTGGGGTTTTGCACCCTGTTACCGCTCAAACTAGCAGGGGTCCTAAAAGGGGATCCTTGAAGGGCTACCACTAGGTTAAGGGAAACAATGGAGCAATATCCCACTGTCACCTCGGTTAAGGCTCCCTACTCTTTACAGACTTTCACCGATGGGAGGAGACTCGTTATAATAAGGATCATGAAGTTAAATGGATCAATGATAGGATGAGAGGTGATCCTAAAAGCCTATTCACAAGAGAGGCTCAGATATAAGGATTTCTTTCTTTGAAAGCAAGATGGAAGGCTCTCTAAGAAGGTTGTAAGGGAATTATAGGAGCTAGGGTTTGAGTATATGACTTGTCAAGAAGATTCTTAGCTCCTAAAATCCTTGTAAGAAACTTGGCTTCCAAGTGGTTTCTGTGAAATTGTCTTCAATAAGTTGTGGGACCACACGGGACAAAGCGAACCTGAGATTAGGTCAAGGTAATGGGGTTGAGCAACCAATGATGTGCTTGACCTAATCAGGGATGAGAATGGGATCAAGGAAATAATTTTCAATGATCCCAGTGAGGTTTCTAGCCAAGGGAAACCTAGGGCAAGGAATGGTCCTCGAGCTAGGGCTTGCAATATCTTGAGATCCCACCGTCAGATTTGGTTGAAATTTGGAGGGCCTCTAAAGCAAACTCCAACGCAATTGTGGACCAAAAATCGAAGTATTTGGATGGCTAAATTGTTAGGTGAGTGATGCCTTAGGTGACCTATGTGGTCTAGGCCTAGAAAGAAAGAGAGAAGGTGAGAAAAATATGCTTTAAGGTGATCACCTATGGAGGACCATTTCCTAATCCTATGGGGATATTGGAGTCAAGAGTAATTATGACTATGGATATTGGATTTTCTATGTCAAGGAGGCCTCAAAGACAACTTCGCATAGCATTAGGGCAGCAACAAAAGCAACTTCAAAGAATTTATACTTAATTTTGCAAATAGATGGCTTATTAAGATGATTTTCAACATTGAAACATCTCTAGGAACATTCACTCATTACACATGGCCCATACATGAAGCAACACTATCCAGAGACAAAATTTCCACTACTTTGCATAAATGGATGCAGTAAATTAGCCCTAGTATAACATAACCCAACAACAATGTATGTGACAAAAAGAGAAAGGAAGAATAGCAGTAAATTGCACTTACATGTATAAGAGCATATCCAACCATCAAAACTTTGCAAATCAAGAAGCTCCAAGATGAGAAAATGATCCAAACATCAAAATTCATTCCATGCTCCAAAAATTCGTCCTCCGAGAAGGATAGCGAAGTTCTCTAAATAGATACAAGTCCATTCCAAGTGATGATACTAAAATGAATTCACATCACTTATATTTATACACTTCTAATGAGTTTTATTGAGCTAATTATGGCTATATTAGCCCCTATAGTAAAATAATGTCAAAAATAACTAACTTTTGGTGACAAGCCCACCAAACTAGCTCATAAACAAAAGAATAAGCCTCTCAAGAGGTCGAATGATCAATAGGGCATGTCGTTGGGCCTTATAAGAGGCTTAGTGAAGTCCATATGTGCCATATTGAGAAATAGGACTCCCAAAAGTAGTGGACAAGGGGTTGGCTCCTTGTTCTCCAAATAATAAACTTGTGGTGCTACCAATGGGTGTGGGGGCACACAAGTAACCTCATGGGTTTCCAAATAGATCGAAGATGCCTGTAGACTGTCTGCAAGGGCTCTAATTATGGTGTAAGTGATGCCACACCATCATACAAGTCCTGGGTCATCTGCCAAGTGCATGGTACAACTTTGGGGTCGGTTGGGCATGGTTAACCAGGTGCATCTTCCTCATCCGATAGGTGAATCTCGAGTAATCTATTTATGTCTATGGGGATCCATGGAATGTTGTCTACTGTTGTGGAGGCCCATGGCTGTCTACACACATCCTACATGTGCTAATGTAGCCCTTTGGAGGAATAGGACCCCGTATAAGGAGACCAAAGCCAAAATGGAGACCATCTGCAATCTTGCATAAGATCCAATACATCCCCTTGCCTTCCTGTACAACAATTTATTTAAATAAATTGAGTTAAAGAGCTTACAAACCATGGACAACAAATGGACACTTCATAATGCCATCCCCTTCCATTGTGGGCTTTGGCATGTGCTAATGTCTCCAAGATCCAAGGGGTGTTAACCAAGGACCTTATTAGGTGTTTTCTACCTTTAAAGGGGATAATATGTCCAATGTACATCCTTCATTTGGTTAACTACTCGGGGCTCAAGGAATGAGAGCATGATGTGTAAAGTATAGTAGTGGATCCCCCCTTTAAGGTGGGGCAGTTCATTGCCCACCAGGGGTCGGGACAATCATGGGTTCCTGAATGATATAGGAGCCTCATCTGGGACCTCTAGGAACCAGGGCGATGGCCATGGGGATGGGGTAGAGCTCATGCATTGGCTTTTTCCCACGTGCTAAATGTGTTTTTCCTAACCATCTTTTGTATTTAATGGTACATTTCCCTATTGAATATGACCAATTATGCTTTAACTTTTCTTTTCAGTTGCATCAACCTCCAGGGCATCGTTTCAGGTCCAACCCAATGTGTGGGCAAGGGGAAGGGGAGGCCAACTCTATGTGGACCCAGTGGGAAAATGTGGACCCAATGGGTTAATAATGAATGGAAGGGGAGCAATGTATGTGGATGAGGGAGCGGGATGATGTAACCAAAATCGGTGTTTCCCATGTAGCACCACCCTAAAACCCAAAGGTCAGTAAAGGAGATCGCACGGGACTAGGATCCAAGGGTAACATCCAATAGAGGTATAGGGGACAAGAGCACAGACCTAACCCACTCTTTCTGCTGAATCCCCCCATTAATCCATGCCCATAAGTTTCCATGATAAGTAAACTACAGTACATAATTCCCAAATGACAAGGCATACCTTTAGGTTCAGAGGGCCCACCTTCAAACATACGATCATGACAGATGGGCGAGGGACCACATGGATGGCTTAGGTGGCAGAGAAATGGCACAACGAGCTAGTTGGTGGCTACAAGAGGCTGTCGGCTAAGGACCATCTTGGAGAAAAAATTTCTCCCAGGGATATCACCCACAAAATTGTGGGTAACATCTGGCTCCAACTGGGACGTGATCTCTCGAAAGGTGAGCAAAGCTACTCGAATAGGAGGTCACAAGAACACCATCCATCTCTTATTTGCACATATCAAAGACCAAACCCACGGGGAAACATGTTTGTATGGTGTCTTATGATCACCCATGCTTGATGTTAGGCTGTAAAATCAACATAAAATAAAATATGCAAGTTTTAATTTAAATGCAACTAATCTACCATGAGAAATATCATATGACATTAGTTTTAATGCGGAAATCAACATGCAATGCATCCTACCCTAACATGCATATGGTACAAAACTAATACTGAGTGTAATCATAAAGCCAGTGCAACCAACATATCATCAAATCAATATAAATGTGTCGACCTATATGATTACTCATGTAGCAAATGCCAAAACGAATGTGGACAAAATCACATGGATGATTAGGCTGGTGGGAGGTAGGAAAATAGAATTCCCACACATGGATGATTATGTGAGAAGAGGTAAGAAAAGGATGTAATCTAGTCTATGAGATCCTTTGTTCTAACCAAAATATAGAGATGCCAATGATTAGGCTTGTAAACTTTTGATGGATGGTAATCTCAGGCATATTATTTCCATGATGGTCCTTATCATTTATGTCATATTTTATGGCCTCTACAGGGCTATGATTAGTAGGAAAAGGAGACTAATGAGATGGCGAAACACAAGTATGCTGCCCATGATGATCACATTGGAAAAGGAAGATTATAATTTATAGATTGATCATGATCTCGAGGGGGTGCCCAAGGAGATAAAGAATATTTAATGAGGGGTTCTTCCTCAACACTATACTTCGAAAGGGGAGAGGGATCAATGTCACTTGAGATCATATGAGAACAGATCCGGGAATCACTATCAAAAAGAGAAAAAGGCAAAGGGGAGGATGGAGTGTTATATCCAATAGGTTTTTCTTCCCCGAAATCATAATCTAAAGGCTCAGGTGATTTGAATATAGAATTATAAGGAGGATAGATAGGAGCCCTATCGATTTCCTTAGTATCATAGATTGAGTCTCTCTTGAAAGGAGAATCGATCACTTTCAATTGCCCCTCCTCATGCAAGGGAATCTAATAATTATCCTTCCCAAAGGTGTCAATGGATATGTCATCATAAATAATACTTGAAAGAAAGGGGAGACCAATCTCATCCTCTTTGTCAGTGCCGTAAATGGGATGTAATATTCCCAATTAGCAGACAACTAATTGGAATATTCATTTTTGGTTATTTTTTGCCTTTCTAAAGTTCAGCAGGAAATAAAGGGGTGAGGGGATCCATAAATCAAACATTAGAATAAAAACACTTTCCTAAAGTCGCTAGGCAGAATAATTAAAAGGCAAAGCGGGGCCCATGAGGCCAAGTGACAGTGCAGGAGAGGAGGCAGCTAGGACAGCGCAGTGGCAGCGTGGGGCAAGGCAGCGTAGTGGCAGTGTGGGAGAGGCAGCGCAGCGCAGCGAGGGACAGCGTGGCAAGAAGGACAATGCAGCATTGGTGGGCCTAAGGGAATGTAGGGGTTCACTAGCATAAAAAGGGATGGAGGCAACCTTTTTCATTCATTCTTACATCTTATGATTTTCTGTCTGTCAAGACTAGAGCACGCTTACGCTGTTTAGCTGAGTCTGCAGTGATGTTTAGCACAAGGGTGTCTCTGAGCAGAGATCCCAACCTCGCCCTCAGGGGACTTCGAGTGCCCGCTCAGGAGAGGAGCTATTCCACCAGTTTTTGAGAGCAGCTTCATTGTTTCAGCGACCAGGATTACGCAGTCATTTCCAGGGCAGTGCAGTCTCTCAGGGAGTTACGCAGTCATAGAGGAGAGGAGCTCCGAGAGAGGAGGAACTTCATGAGATTTCAGTCTGGAGGTTTGTGAGGGGATCATCCCTTCCATAACTGAGTTTCTTGGATAGTTGGAGACCCTTATTTTAGCATTTTCATCACAGAGGCTAGCGTACCGAGCAGGAGAGCATAGTCATCCCAAGAGGGTGAATATCCGGGGTCAGCCTTTCCAGAATTCCTTCGTGGGTTATTCTGGGTTTTCAGAGGAGAGATTGGTGTTCGAGTTTCAGAATTTTCCGAGCAACAGAGAAACCTTGTCTTGCTGTCTCTTTTCAACCAATAGTAGCATTTTCAGCAGGACTGCGTAGAGGAGCAACGCAGAGCAGAGATTGAGCAGAGTTTCTGATAGAGGAGGGAGAGATCATTTCAGGCTGTCTTGAGCAGGTTAAGGTGCTATCAATCTGAGCACACTTTGTACTTGTTCCTCATTTCAGAAAATATAATAAAATGGCTCAGTTGTTCTGGTTTATTTGTAGTGTTTTCTGTGTATGTCTCTATTTGTTGTAGGTTTTGATTATGTTGCTTTCGTATTGCTGTCTATTTCCCGTTTGGGATATTACAATGGTACCAGAGTTCATAGACTTGGCTCAGCCTATGGAGCAATTAGTCTATGACACTCGAAGATAGAGAGTTCATCACTTATCGGAAGCAGAGGTACAGGGACAAAGAGCGTAGGCTCGAAATCACACCTGCAGAAGAGGATAGCGTTCCGGTTGAGGAAGACAAAGGGAAGGCACAAATGGTAGATGAGATAGATGACGAGAAGGAGTTTGGTAACCTCCTCTTGAAATCTCTACAGGAGCTTTCTAAAAATATAGAGAAAATGGGGCAGAAGATTGCCGAAGAGTGTAGAAATTTATGAATCCTTATACTTATGTAGAAATTATTACTGTTAATCCGGTTAAGCTCTTCCTACTTATATAAGTTATCAACTGAATAAATTCAAGTTAACATCGAAGCAAAACACAACAGATCTCTACCAATTCAGATCTAGAATAAGCACATGCACACATTGACAAAGTGACAGTTATTTCTAGACAAACTGTCCCCGGAAAAACCCAATGTGGGAAAACTGGTCTCTGGCTGCTGGAGGGTTTTATTATTAAGAATATTTCTACATACACAACTCTGGGTTCCAGATCTGCAAAACCGTATAGAGAAAACTCTAGATCTACAACTCCTCGCTGATCTAGGGCCACAAATACTAACTGATCCACACCCTCAAACGGGATTTACAAAACTCAGCCAGATCTAGTCTTAGAAACCCCAGCACTGCCCCTGGAAGGCTCTGCGTCAGCCTCTGAAGCCCCTGAAAGCCTCAGTGTCAGCCTTGGATGGCCTCCAAACCCTCAACGCTGCCTCTGGAAGGGACTGCGTTACCCTAGAATGGGTGACGTAGTCTCTACACTGCCCCTGAAGGGTCTCTGCGTAACCCCTAAAGGGTTTCCTGAAAATGGCGCTGTCCCTGCTGCTGTTGCCTTCCTCTGCACTGTCCTTGAGCTGATCTCTTCTCTGTCCCTTTGTATATTCTAGACCCTGGGATCAGATTATCCCCTTGGTCTAAATTCCCCTCTCTGCAGCTGAAGCACTTGAGTATTCTTAGCCAACCCCGCCCTAGAATCTCAACTTAGCTTCAGTGCTCTGCCTCTGTGTGTCTTTACAAATGACCCCAAGCCTTTCCTTTATACTTTTCTCATTGACAAATCAATGTCCATGAGCAGATCTTGAATCAATGGCTAAGATTAAAAGAAAGCTTGATTCGTGTGACTTAAGACAATTTCATCACATGTTTAATTAAATTCACTTTAATTATTTTCTTTTCCTAAGTTTTAACTTTAGGAAATACATTAAAATAATTAATTAATTTAATATCTCCTAAACCAGATGAAATTTGCCAAATCCATTTCTGGGTCTTGTAGATCAGGTGAACTCTAGTCCCTCCACAAAGTTTGGGAGCTAGAGCACCACTGATGCTACCCCAAATACACAAAATCTCAACACTCCCTCTTAGCATCAAGGGTGTGCTCTAGCAATACATCACACTTATGCATTACATGACTTTGATAAGTGGGATTCATGTTGTGAAGCAACCTCCACAACATCAACTACCTTTCTGTGTATTATTCATCACTGCTTGCCCATGACTCTGGCGCCACTACAACTTCAGCATCTGCCGGCTCCCTCTCAATATCTGTGGGTTTTATATGCTCCTAGCATTGCTGCTGATTTAACACTTTTTCTAACCTGTTGTTGGAGAGTAACAAGCTGAATCTCCTTGCCAAATCGTTGACAGGCAAGTGAGATGGGCTGCATCCTCATGCTGAAGCTCCATAGGGCTGCGGTTGTGTACATCTAAAGAAACGATGCACGAGTTATGGCTCTGCCAGGCATAATCGGACCCTACACTCCACGAAGTCCACCTTAGGCTCCTTGTCTTTAAGAAATCTATCACGTTCTTCTTTGCTGCTGCCGGCTGTCAACCAAGGCTCTCTGACTGCGGCTGCGCAGCTGCGTAAGCGTGCTTTGCTCTCTGCGTTGCTGAAGTCACATCAGCCTCTGCGCTGCTACTGTTTCTACGCTGCTACTGCTTTGCTCTGCGCTGCTCCTCCCAGCTTTCAGATCTGCCTCTGCTTCTATCTCTTCTGTGATCTATCCACCCTCTGCTCCACTTGTCCCACTACTGTCTTAAGGCTGCCGTAATTCGCTTGTGATCCAAGAGATGAGTTGCTCAAGGATCCCGCCTCACTTCCATGTAGCTCCTCTACATGTCCATGTCACCCCACCTCCGTGGTTCATGAGCACTCATGGCTACATCATCGCCTGACCCATCATCTGCCACCACTGCTTTGGAGGAAGATGCTTCCTTGTCTTTCTTCTTTTCTGGACAATGGCTGGCAAAATGTCCCATTTCGCCACGCTGGAAGCACTTGATCTTTGAAAGATCCTTCTTCTTCTTCGGCTGTGTTGACCACACTTTGTCAACGATCCCATAGCAGTACACCCCCATTTTTTCAAATGGGATTCATCATGTTCGACGTGTTCGCGCCATTTAGATTCCATCAGCAGCTGACATTTTTATAGATAATGTAAACCCATTCTGCATGTTTATGATGTAAATGATCTAAGTAAGACCACCATGTATGTAACAACCTAGGTAAGCCTAGTATGTTGGTGACGATTTCTATCCTAGGAGGTTTTTTGTCTCATTGATTTGCTTGTGTTTTTCGACACAAGCGATCGGCAGAGTTTTCCCCTCCATCTTCACCCCAAAGCTAGGATGGATTTTGTCATCAAAATGTTAAGTCAGTCCTAGTGTTTTCTATCGAGTCTTTGTAAAAGTAGTTTGGGAATAATCCTAGTTAATTGGCTAGATTATTTTATTACAAGCTGCTTGGTCTACTAGATCATGTTTTGAGTTGCAGAATTGGGTAACTTTTTGAGTGTCTATACGAATGGGTATTCCCCCTTCATGTGTCTAAATGTATTTATCTTATGTAAAGAGGGTTGGAAAAAATAATTAAATCTCCTCTCAGTCGATTAATTAAATTTTGCTGGCCAAATTAATTAAAAATCCTAAGCCAGAAATTTAATTAATTTTAAGTCCTAGGTGAGTTAAAATTCTTCAAAGGAAAAATTCATTGGTCCTTAAAAAATGAATTTTTAAAGGTCCCAGGCCAAGGGAATATTGAGAATTTCAAGAAATTTTGCACCCTTGAGCCTAGGTGGTTAAGTCAAAGTCAAAATTTTGAGGTAATTAACTCAAAAATAGTTTTTTTGAGTTAATTAAAATGGAATTAAATGATAAATTCGTTTTTCCTCAAATTTATAATTTCGATGGTCCAAATTAAAAGATGATCAAATCTTTTCAACGGTCGAGATTATTTTGACATGGATCAACCGAACTAGCCTTTGGAGATTTTATCTTATAAATTAGAGGTCTTTGTCAGTCTTTCAGTCATCCGATCTTTGGATCGTGCACTCGCTCTTGAAGCTCTCCTGTAATATTTTCTGGAATAATACAAACGAAGACTTTGGGGTTTTATCTTGATGGTGGTGTTCCTCTTTAGCATTTTATGGTAAACTTGTTCTTAATATTCTGCTGGTGATTATTCTAATGGATTGTTGATTAATGGCTCTTGTAGAGTAATTTTGGATACAGGTATTTTGCCCAGGCTACTGGATCTAGGGTAAAAATATTAATTGGATCGAGCTAACTATTATCTCTAGCTCATGAAAATTTTATGTTTTATCACTAACTCTCTATTAATTTGACAGTTTAATTTTAAATTTGCAGAAATCTTCCGGATTTAAAAATGGGCATTTGGGGAAGTCTTAGTTTGGACCAGCTGACTCTCAGGAGATAAGATCTGAAGAACACTCCGAATCTAATTCCCCGGGCTTATCTTAAATAACGTTTTTTACAGGGTTCTTTATTGGGCTTGTGTCTCTCTTTTAAAATTTTATTTTCTGAATTGTGCTGAACTGTTTTAAATCTGGCCAAGAGGGTTTATGATCTGTAAATTAGCACTGTCAATTTGTAAATATTCTCTAGGGTTTAGAGTTTATTTATTTTTTGTGTGGATAGTTTTGGTTTTGTTCTGGTTTTTGCAGGTTTGTAGGGGGCTTCTTAGAATTTTATTTTTTTAGATCCGAGGCAGATATAACCCCAAAGGGTAAGATCTGGCCTCAGGATCGTTTTTGCTGGCAGATCTGAATGTTATTTTGTTAATCTCAGGTGCATCTAGATCAGTCTTCTAAAATCTGAGTAATGTTGGAAAAATTTTAATTTGCTGGAGGAATTTCAAGTGTACTGGGTTTTTGAGATAATTTTTGCATTCTGCAGTCATCTTCTTGCTCAAATCCTCCATGCTATTTCTGCATTCACGCATTCTACACTGCCCCTGCTTCTGCGTGCTGTCATCCCTCCTTCTCTGCATTCGCTCCCTCATTCTCTACATCCGCCTTCATTTTTTATCGTTTTTCCTTGCCGCCTGCTCCTTAGCCACCATCCATCCCTCTTCAGCCTTCACGAATCCGTCAAACTTGTCCGCTTTTATCCTCATCTTGCGTTCTTCCCTTGCATTCTACGTTGACCTCCTCGCTACAACCGCTCCCTTTGATCCCTACGCTGTCCCTCATTACTGCTACCTTTAGCATCATTTCCGTCCACGCTTCATCTCCCTTGCCGCAGTCTTCTTGCTTCCTCACGCCGTCTCCCCCTTGGCCGTCGACCTGCACACAAATAAAAACAAACGCATACCATAAAGTTCAAAACCTCACGTATATGCATTTTAACATTTTTTTTTTAAAGTTTGATTTCAGTTTTTTTTGTTAGATTTTAGATTTTTATGATTTTTCTTTTTTAAAAACTTTTAAGTTTTAGCTAGTTTCGTTTGTGTAGTTTTAGTTTAGGTTTTCAAACTTTTGATTTTAGCCTTAGATTTATTTTTAGATATAGTCTTTAACTTTAGATTTAGTTGTATGTATATTTCTTAGTTTTATCGACTTTAGATAAAAAAATAAAAATATAAAAAGTATAAAAAATAAGAAAATAAAAATCTAACCTTTTCAGTTTTGGATTTAATTTTGGTTTCTTTTTTTTAGTTTAAATATTTAGATTTTAATTTTTGTCCATAGTTTTAGTTTTATTTGTATATATATATTTTGTTTTAATATATATATATATATATATATATATATATATATTTAAAAAATTCTCAAATTTTTTCATTCCATAGTCAAGATGAGCTTTTAAATTTTTATCTAAAATTTGACTATAGGAAATTTTTAATTTTTGGATTGGGATTATTTGGAACATTTTAAATTCGGAAATATTGCAAAGATCTGGCATTTCAATTTGATGATCATCTCATGATAACATTGCTATGGGTTCAAAGTATTTTAATGCTTAGTTGTGGTGCGTTTTATCGAATATCATTGTGGTGAATCTATTTTTCATAGCAGCAGTTACATATCAAATACTTGACCTTAATTTTATAACGGGATATTTTGATTCCATAAGGCACTGGTTTCAAACTTCTGAATCTAACTGGATTTGTAAAATCTCGTAAATCTTAACAAGTATTTGGTTATTTAGACGTGTCTCTTGAATTGGTTGGTCTCCAACCAGTTCTCCTCCTTCATTTTCGTCAGGGTCTACCTCCCTTAGCCTGCAAGGAGACGGCTTAGATAGAGAGATTGGGGATCAGGGTGACAGCCTCCAATTTGAGCCATTGTCGCAGTGCCTAGACATTCTGTGTGACAACATTTTTTGGCGCCGTTGCCGGGGATAGAGTTTTTCTGTCCTTGGTCTTAATGACATTTTCTAATCTTCTAATATTTTTTCGCCATTCATTAGCCTGTCACAAGGGATCATATTTTCTGGCGTCGTTTCATCTCTTCATCTTTTCATCATCTTATCTTTTGTCATATCACTAATCATTTCATCATTTACACCTTTAGCACCTGGACGTTTCGGTTGGCTTCTTGTTTGGGTGGCGACTCTACTTATTCATCTATTTACTCCCAGACAAGAATCCCCCCCTGATATCCATCTGCTACTCTCGATTATTTCTTCTGTTTTAGAATTAGTTTCATGTTCAAGTGGCAACTCCAATTTTTTCATTTCTTACAAGAGTTCCTGCTAAGAAGCTCTCTTCTTGAGGACCTTTTGACTATTCTTGAACACGGATCTCTTTCTCTAACATCCACTTAACCTTTAAGAAGGTCATCATGGATGGCACCTTTCATGACATGCCGGAAGAGGCCATTCCTAAATTGCCTTTTTTCTCAGGTGGTAATCCAGCCATTGCTCTTGAGCATCTAAGGATAGTCACTTTTATTATAAATAAATATTGTCGTCCTTCACAATATAATCATGAAGATGTCAAGATACGTATCTTCGGCTATTCCTTAAAAGGTGATGCTATCAATTGGTTTCGAAATTGTCCTGAGGAGTATTGTTTACAAGACATCATCAATGCTTTTAAAGATAAATATATAAAACAAGTTGACTCGCCTTGTGCTCCCAGTATTACGCAAAATAATGAAATTGATCTTGTAGAGAACTCAACTATCAGCAGGAGATTTCCAGATAGTTCTCAGGATGAATCCACTTGTACCACGACAGCACAAATCCATGACAGTGGTGAAGTAGAAACAAGTTGTCAAATCAGTGTTGACAACGATAAACATCTTGTTAACGAATTGATTCAGATGGTTAAGGATATAAAGCTAAATCAAGCTCATGTAATCAAGAATATGGAGGCCAACCAGGCTCAAATCATTAAGAATATGGAACTTAATCAAGAAAAAATAATAGCAGATCACGCCAAGGAAATTAGTTCTATGCAGAGAAAGTTATTGGCCTTAGAGGAAAATATGACGATGATGGAAGTAAATCATGAGAAGGAGATGAACTGTATGCAAAATTTCTTCTTGGCCATGAAAGCGGATAATGATGAAGCAATAAAAAACATGGAAATTGGTCAGATGTCTCTTCAACACAAATCCTTAACTATTGAAGAGAGTCATGCGAAGGAAATCAGTACTATGAATATTAAGCATTCTAATCAAATGACTACTATTCTAAATAAGTTCGAAAAAATGGAAAAATCACATATGCAGAATTCCCAACCCAAGTCAGATTTGTCAACAGATCATAGGCCTCCCAGTTTGCTGAAGCAATTTCCATCTCATCACACGGAGGTCACTCTTCCCATTAAGGAAAAATTAACTATGGTTACAAAGGACGTTAAGAAAGACCAAGCTTATGTGTCACCTTTAACAGAGTATATTCAGAATAAGATTGGTCACACTCCAGGTTCATCAGATGTTTTGTACAAGCATTTTCAAGATAAGGACAAGAAATCTACAGTGGTCTCATTACTGACATCGCAGTCCACTAAGAAGAAGAGAAAAAAGAAGAAAAGAAGTAAGCGGTTTGATTTGTCTGATGGCCGAGAGCAGCTTGACATTTGGATAAGACAGTGTCCTACAATTAGCAAGATTGGACATGGCACATCTGAAAAGCAGCCTACAGACTTGCCTGAAAGCAGGCAAATGCTCAGGATGCACTATATTGAACACATCTGACGCCACAGGGCATCCTTTGTATTGTATCTCTAACCCGACACCTTGTTATTTCAGCATTTCATTTTTGTAGTTAGAGTAGATTTACTTTTCATATTAAGTAGAATAATAAATGACAGAAGAGCTTATATTTTTCATGTGCTTAATGTTATATGATGATATTTGGATGCACGCTACGTATGTAATTTTGTGTGTTGCTTGGATACAGATTCTGGATTCTCACATTCCTCTGATGAAGCAACGTGTCCCCAAGTAGAGCCAGATGTTGACCACACTTTGTCAACGACCCCATAGCAGTACACCCCCATTTTTTCAAATGGGATTCATTATGTTCGACATGTTCGGGCCATTCAGATTCCATCAGCAGCCGACATTTTTATAAATAATGTAAACCCATTCTGCATGTTTATGATGTAAATGATCTAAGTAAGACCACCATGTATGTAACAACCTAGGTAAGCCTAGTATGTTGGTGACGATTTCTATCCTTGGAGGTTTTTTGTCTCACTGATTTGCTTGTGTTTTTCGACACAAGTGATCGGCAGAGTTTTCCCCTCCAGCTTCACCCTAAAGCTGGGATGGATTTTGTCATCAAAATGCTGAGTCCTAGTGTTTTCTGTCGAGTCTTTGTAAAAGTAGTTTGGGAATAATCCTAGCTAATTGGCTAGATTATTTTATTACAAGTTGCTTGGTCTACTAGATCATGTTTTGAGTCGCAGAATTGAATAATTTTTTTAGGGTCTATAAGAATGGGTATCCCCCCTTCATGTGTCTAAATGTATTTATCTTATGTAAAGAGGGTTGGAAAAAATAATTAAATCCCCTCTCAGTCGATTAATTAAATTTTCTGGCCAAATTAATTAAAAATCCTAAGCCAGAAATTTAATTAATTTTAAGTCCTAGGTGAGCTAAAATTCTTCAAAGGAAAAATTCATTGGTCCTTAAAAAATGATTTTTTAAAGGTCCCAGGCCAAGGGAATATTGAGAATTTCAAGAAATTTTGGACCCTTGGGCCTAGGTGGTTAAGTCAAAGTCAAAATTTTGAGGTAATTAACTCAAAAATAGTATTTTTGAGTTAATTAAAATGGAATTAAATGATAAATTCGTTTTTTCCTCAAATTTATAATTTCGACGGTCCAGATTAAAAGATGATCAAATCTTTTCGACGGTCGAGATTATTTTGACATGGATCAACTGAACTAGTTGTTGGAGATTTTATCTTATAAATTAGAGGTCTTTGTCAGTGTTTCAATCATCTGATCTCTGGATCGTGCACTCACTCTTGAAGCTCTCCTATAATATTTTCTGGAATAATACAAATGAAGACTTTGGGGTTTTATCTTGATGGTGGTGTTCCTCTTTAGCATTTTATGGTAAACTTGTTCTTAATATTCTGTTGGTGATTATTCTAATGGATTGTTGATTAATGGCTCTTGTAGAGTAATTTTGAATACAGGTATCTTGCCTATGCTATTGGATCTAGGGTAAAATTATTAATTGGATCAAGCTAACTATTATCTCTAGTTCATGAAAATTTTATGTTTTATCACTATTTCTCTATTAATTTGACAGTTTAATTTTAAGTTTGCAGAAATCTTCCAGATTTAAAAATGGGCGTTTGGGGAAGTCCTAGTTTGGACCAGCTGACTCTCAGGAGATAAGATCTGAAGAGCCCTTCGGATCTAATTCCCTGGGCTTATCTTAAATTCCTTTTTTTGTAGGGTTCTTTATTGGGCTTGTGTCTCTCTTATAAAATTTTATTTTCTGAATTGTGCTGAACTGTTTTAAATCTGGCCAAGAGGGTTTATGATCTGTAAATTAGCACTGTCAATTTGTAAATATTCTCTAGGGTTTAGAGTTTATTTATTTTTTGTGCACATAGTTTTGGTTTTGTTCTGGTTTTTGCAGGTTTGCAGAGGGCTTCTCAGAATTTTTGTTTTAGATCTGAGCCAGATCTTACCCTCTGCCACATCTAACCCCAAAGGGTAAGATTTGCCCTCAGGATCATTTTTGTTGGCAGATCTGAATGTTATTTTGTTAATCTCAGGTGCATCTAAATCATTTTTCTAAAATCTGAGTAATGTTGGAAAAATTTTAATTTGCTGGAGGAATTTCAAGTGTACTGGGTTTTTGAGATAATTTTTGCATTCTGCAGTCATCTTCTTGCTCAAATCCTCCATGCTATTTCTGCCTTCATGCATTCTACGCTGCCCCTGCTTCTGCGTGCTATCATCCCTCCTTCTTTGCATTCGCTCCCTCATTCTTTGCATCCGCCTTCATTTCTGGTCGTTTTTCCTTGCTGCCTACTCCTTAACCGCCGTCCAGCCCTCTCCAGCCTTCACGAATCCGTCAAACTCGTCCGCTTTGATCCTCATCTTGCGTTCTACGTTGCCCTCCTCGCTACAGCGGCTCCCTTTCATCCCTACGTTGTCCCTCATTGCTGCTACCTTTAGCATCATTTCCGTCCACGCTTCATCTCCCTTGTCGCAGTCTTCTTGCTTCCTCACGCTGTCTCCCCCTTGGCCGTCGACCTGCACACAAATAAAAACAAACACATACCATAAAGTTCAAAACCTCACGTATATGCGTTTTAACATTTTTTTAAAAGTTTGGTTTCATTTTTTTTGTTAGATTTTAGATTTTTACGATTTTTCTTTTTTTAAAACTTTTAAGTTTTAGCTAGTTTCGTTTGTGTAGTTTTAGTTTAGGTTTTCAAACTTTTGATTTTAGCCTTAAATTTATTTTTAGATATAGTCTTTAACTTTAGATTTAGTTGTGTGTATATTTCTTAGCTTTATCGACTTTAGATAAAAAAATAAAAATATAAAAAGTATAAAAAATAAGAAAATAAAAATCTAACCTTTTCAGTTTTGGATTTAATTTTAATTTCTTTTTTTTCAGTTTAAATATTTAGATTTTAATTTTTGTCCATGGTTTTAGTTTTATTTGTATATTTATATTTTGTTTTAAAAAAATAAAAAATATATATATATAAAAATTTAAAAAATTCTCAAATTTTTTTATTCCATAGTCAAGATGAGCTTTTAAATTTTTATCTAAAGTTTGACTATAGGAAATTTTTAATTTCTGGATTGGGATTATTTGGAACATTATAAATTCGGAAATATTGCAAAGATCTGGCATTTCAATTTGATGATCATCTCATGATAACATTGCTATGGGTTCAAAGTATTTTAATGCTTAGTTGTGGTGCGTTTTATTGAATATCATTGTGGTGAATCTATTTTTCATAGCAGCAGTTACATATCAGATACTTGACTTTAATTTTATAACGGGATATTTTGACTCCATAAGGCACTAGTTTTAAACTTCTGAATCTAATTGGATTTGTAAAATCTCGTAAATCTTAACAAGTATTTGGTTATCTAGTTGTGTCTCCTGAATTGGTTGGTCTCCAACCAGTTCTCCTCCTTCATTTTCGTCAGGGTCTACCTCCCTTAGCCTACAAGGAGACAGCTTAGATAGAGAGATTAGGGATTAGGGTGACAGCCCCCGATCTGAGCCATTGCCGTGGTGCCTAGACATTTTGTGCGACAACAGTTTGCATCTTCCTACTCTTCCTTTTTTACTTTGCTCAACCCAGGGCTGTGCTGCTTCTTGGTGAATCTGCGTAGTTCTTCTTGCCTCAGGATTGACCTCAAGCTGTCCCAATCTAGGAGGTCCGCTCTGCCCAAGATACTTTGGACAAAGGTTTCAAACTCATCCGTGACTGCATTGAGGGCAGTCCTGACTTTCACAACATCATCCACAGTTGCACCTGTTGCAGTCAGTTGATCCCTGAATGCCTGCAATCTGAAGAGGAAGTGCTAACTCCTGGCTGATCTAGGGCCACAAATACTAACTGATGCACACCCTCAAACAGGATTTACAAAACTCAGCCAGATCTAGGCCTAGAAACCCTAGCACTGCCCCTAGAAGGCTCTGCATCAGCCTTTGAAGCCCCTGAAAGCCTCAGCGTCAGCTTTGGATGGCATCCAAACCCTCAGCGCTGCCTCTGGAAGGGACCGCGTTACCTCAGAATGGGTGACACAGTCTCTATGCTGCCCCTGAAGGGTTTCCTGAAAATGGTGCTGTCCCTGCTACTGCCTTGCTCTGCGCTGTCCTTGAGTTGATCTCTTCTTTGTCTCTTGTGTATTCTAGACCCTGGGATTAGATCATCCCCTTGGTCTAAAATCCCCTCTCTGCAGTTGAAGCACTTAAGTATTCTTAGCCAACCCTGCCTTAGAATCTTAGCTTAGCTTCAGTGCTCTGCCTCTGTGTGTCTTTACAAATGACCCCAAACCTTTTCCTTTATACTTTTCTTGTTGACAAATCAACGGCCATGATCAGATCTTGAATCAATGGCTAAGATTAAAAGAAAGCTTGATCCGTGTGACTTAAGACAATATCATCATATGTTTAATTAAATTCACTTTAATTATTTTCTTTTCCTAAGTTTTAACTTTAGGAAATACATTAAAATAATTAATTAATTTAATATCTCCTAAACCAGATGAAATTTTCCAAATCCATTTCTGGGTCTTGTAGTTCAGGTGAACTCTAGTCCCTCCACATGGTTTGGGAGCTAGAGCACAACTGATGCCACCCAAATACACAAAATCTCAACAAAGAGAACATACATCGTGAGATTCCAAGGGAGTTCACAACGGAGAAAGGTTTGGTACTTCTCACCATGTTTTGGAGCAGAACGTTGCGCAGCAGGTGGTGCTATACACTCCCCCACGTTCCACCATGCCTACTTTCTTGACTTCAGGAGCAGGAACAGGAGGACCCCAGGAGCCGGTACTTCTCACCATGATTTGGAGCAGAACGCTGCGTAGCATGTGGTGCTACGCACTCCTCCACGTTCCACCATGCCTACTTTCTTGACTTTAGGAGCAGGGACGGGAGGACCCCAGGAGCCCGTGGTGGCTCATTACGGGGAATATTTTGCAGATTATCAGTGGTATGGGCGGGAGTTTGGAGAGGCCCTCACCTTTAACGAGTTTTGCCAGCTGAAGAACAATAGCAGACCCCGCAGCTAGAATAGAGGAGGAGGGTACACGCAGGGGAATGACCTGCAACGTACAGTAGGCAGATTTTTCTTGCCTAGTTTTGATGGATCATTAGTGTTCGGCTAAGGCTTGGGTGGAGACGCTGGACATCTATTTTCAGCTGAACCAAATGGCGGAGGTAGAGGCTATGAAGGTGGAAGCACTGCACCTTGAGGCGGAAGCCCACGACTAGTGGTTCCACGGGATGTCCACGCTGGGTCACGCAGGGGTGACAGCCTATGCAGAGTTCATTCGAAGGTTAGTGGAGAGATTTGAACGGAAGGACCTAGAGGAACACTTCGTCGAGCTGACTAAGCTCAAGCACTCAGGAAGCCCAGAGACTTACATTTCCGAGTTCCTAAAACTTTCCGTGATGGTGCCAGACTTGTCGGTGGCGAGGAGGGTATATATCTTTATTGACGGGTTGGCAGAACCATTGCGTGGGCTAGTTAGATCCACTAGGCCCACTACGTTGCAGGATGCAGTGGGGAGGACTAGGGACTTGCAGGATTCCCTGCCAAGGATGAGAGCTCCTTTTCCCCACAAACCAGTGTTCCAACAGAAGGGGAAAGACACGAGAGCTCCACCCCCGAGGGGGAACCAGGGCCGTGGGCCATTGGATGATGATACCCGGAGAGACTTGAGACGGAGGAAGATATGCTTCACTTGCCAGGAGCCATGGGCACCGAGTCATTGTTTTTCCGCAGGGAAGGCACACTACATTGAGGTCTTCTCCGGCAGTGAGGGAGAAGAAGAGGCAAATGAGGAGTTGGAGGGAGACGCTAGCTCTGGTGCACCACGAGGAGATCATCCACCACCATCTCCCCCAGTAATAGCATTTGCACCCACTGGAGGAGTCCTTGCATCTTTGCGGGGAGTTCCCAAGTATTTGACACTGAGAGTCGGAGGCACGGTCCAAGGACAGCATGTCTCATTGTTGGTGGACAACGGGGCCACACATAACTTCATTAATGCCCAACTAGTGCAGCGGGGAGGCATACCGACATAGAGTTTTGATGGGTCCTCCGTGTTGGTTCCAGGTGTCAGGACCATGCAGTGCATGTGGTATGTTCCAACATTAGTAGAGACCATGGGGACATACACCATGACGAATTATTTCTTTGTGGTCAACATCCCAATACCAATGTGGTATTGGGGGTGCATTGGCTTATCACGCTTGGTAAGGTCACTACAGATTGGGAGACATTGGAAATGGAGTGGACGGATAAGAAGAGTGGGAAGCATGTGATGATCAAAGGCATGCACACATACCCTCCCCAGATAGTGTCAGCACACCGGATGGAGGCAGATTTCTGGAAGGAAGATGTAGAGTGGGCAGTGGAGCTGCGTATTTCAGAGGCAGGAGCTACAGGGCAGCTAGTGCATCCCAATGTACAGTCTATATTGGATCGTTACTCCACGGTTTTTGGGGACATACCACCAAGGCAGCCACCAGACAGGGGATTTGAGCATACTATTGAGCTGGAGCAGGGGATTCAGGCAGTGATCACCACCCCCTATAGGCACCCCAAAGCCTACAGGGATGAGATTGAGCGAGCCATACATGAGCTCTTGGCAGTGGGACACATCAAGCCTAGTACTAGTCCCTTTGCTTCTTCCATAGTCTTGGTGAAGAAGAAGGATGGCACATTACGGATGTGCATCGACTACAGGGCTCTCAACAAGAAAACCATGAAGAATCGTTACCCCATCCCCAAGATTGATGAGCTGATGGATGAGTTGAGGAGAGAAAAGTTCTTCTCAAAGATAGATTTGAGGTCAGGATACCATTAGATCAAGGTGAGGGACCAGGATGTTCCCAAGACTGCGTTTAGATGCCACTATGGCCACTTTGAGTTCTTGGTGATGCCCTTCGGGCTGACCAATACTCCGGCCACATTCTAGTCTTATATGAACAACTTCTTCCGTGGTCAGCTGAGGAAGTTTGTGCTGGTATTTTTTGATGACATTCTCATCTATAGCCACACATGGGAGGAGCACTTGTAGCATATGGAGGTTGTACTTCATATTTTGGAGGAGCAACATTTCTATGCTAAGTTATCCAAGTGCGATTTTGGGCTTACGGAGATGCTCTACTTGGGGCATATCATCGAAGTGGACGGGATAAGAGTCCATGATGAGAAGATCCGGGCCATCCGAGATTGGCCGACACCGAAGAATGTGACAGAACTTCGCGGGTTTGTAGGCATCTGCACCTACTACCAGAAGTTTGTCAAGGGATTTTCACAGCTTGCAGCACCCCTCACGGACCTCACCAAGAAGGGGGCTTTTGGATGGACTGATGCTGCGTAGAGGGCCTTTGACAGGCTTAATGAGGTGATGAGCAATTGTCTAATGTTGGCATTGCTGGATTTCATGTAGCCCTTTGTGATGGAGTGTGATGCTTCAGAAGAGGGGGTAGGAGCAGTTTTGATGCAGGGAGGCCATCCTATTGCTTTCGAGAGTCGAAAGCTACTGCCGCATGAGAGACTGTACCCGATATACGACAAAGAGATGTTGGCCATCATGCATGCGTTGGCCAAGTTCCGGCAGTATCTGGTGGGTAACAGATTTCGGGTGACGACTGACCACAACAATCTTTGATTTTTTCTTGAGAAGAAATAGTTGCAGGAGAGACAGCAGAAGTGGGTCAAGTGGGTCAGCAAAATCTAGGCCTATGACTTTGACATCGAGTATGTCAAGGGGTAGAACAATGTGTTGGCAGATGCCTTGTCACGGAGGCTAGCAGGGTTGTCTTTGATCAACCTTGATGCAGATGGGAGAGCCTAGATGTTGGTGGAGTATTGCAAGGACTGTTTTGCTTGTGAGGTGCTAGATGGACAAGTGACAGATGACAGGTGTCAGGTGATGGATGAGGTCATCTATTACCGGGACAGGATTTACTTGACAGGTAACTCCCAGCTCAGGGAGAAGATCTTGCGTGCAGCCCATGATTCATCGCTTTCAGGTCATCAGGGGTTCACCAAGACTTACAGGGCCATACGAGAGAGGTTCTCATGGAGGGGCCTCAAGGAGGACGTACTCCGACATGTCAGGGAGTGCGAGGTTTGCCAGAGAAACAAAGGAGAGTTGAGTCATCCTACGGGCTTGCTATAATCGCTTCCCATTCCAGAGGGGAAATGGGAGAGCATCTCCATGGATTTCATCACAGGGTTTCCCATGGTGCAGGGCAAGGATTGCATCTTTGTAGTTGTGGATCGACTGACAAAGTATGCACACTTTTTCGCCATCTCCGCACGATACACTGCATCATAGGTGGCCGAGTTGTTCTTCAGGGATGTTTTCAAGCTCCATGGTCTCCCAAAGACCATAGTCAGTGATCGGGACATCTGGTTCATGGGCAGATTTTGGTAGGAGTTGTTCCATTTGGTGGGTATCGAGTTGACACCCAGTACTAGTTATCACCCATAAACAGATGGGGAGACAGAGATAGTGAACAAGTGACTGGAGGGCTACTTGAGAAACTATGTCTTGGGGTAGCAGAAGGCATGGTTGTGTTGGCTCCACTTCGAGGAATACTGCTACAATACAACATTCCATATGTCAATCGGTAAGTTTTTGTTTTATGCTTTGTATGGATATCATGCTCTAACTTTTGTTGATGTTATGTTTGGAGCAAGCAAGGCCCCAAGGGCCAAAGATTGGATCCAAGAGAGCCAAGACATCCTCCGGGATCTCAAGGATAACTTGGCCACAACATAGAACCAACAGAAGTTGTATGCAGACAGAGGCCACGTAGAGAGACAGATTGAGGTATATGATTTGGTTTACCTCTGCCTTAAGCCATACAAACAATCTACGCTGAAGCATAAGGGAGCAGAGAAGCTGAAACCCCGCTTCCATGGGCCATACAGGGTGATTAGACGAGTTGGTGAGGTGGCATATGAGCTAGAGCTACTAGTTGGGAGTCGGATCCATAACATCTTCCATGTGTCATGCTTGAAGAAAGCTCTGGGGGAGCAGGTGACTGCCACTATGGAGCTCCCACCTACAGATGATGAGGGGCATTTGGTGTTGCAACCAGAAGCCATTCTCGACACTCGGGAGAGACAACTGAGGAGCAGGACAGTCAAGGAATATCTGATCAGGTGGAGGAACCTTCTAGATGAGGGGTTCAACCCTACCATCGCTGAGTTCCTTGGATAGTTGGAGGCCCTTCTTTCAGCATTTTCATCACAGAGGCCAGCATACCCAACAGGAGAGCGTAGTCATCCCAAGAGGGTGAATTTCTGGGGCCAGCCTTTCCGGAATTCCTTCGCTTGTTATTATGGGTTTTTGGAGGAGAGACCAGTGCCCGAGTTTCAGAATTTTCCGAGCAGCAGAGCAGCCTCGTCTTGCAGTCCCTTTTCAGCTAGCAACGACATTTCCAACAGGACTGCGTAGAGGAGGAGCAGCGTAGAGCAGAGATTGAGCAGAGTTTCTGATAGAGGAGGGAGAGATCATTTTAGCCTGCCTTGAGCAGGCCAAGGTGCTATCATTCTGAGCACACTTTGTACTTATTCCTCATTTCAGAAAATATAATAAAATGGATCAGTTGTTCTAGTTTATTTGCAGTGTTTTCTGTGTATGTCTCTATCTGCTGTAGTTTTTGTTTATGTTGCTTTGTATTGTTGTCTATTTCCTGTTTGGGATATTACATGGGAGCACAATCAAATCGAGGACCATTAATTTCCCATTTCTTCTTTTCAATGTGGAAGTAATCTTTAATATTATCTTCCAAGGGGCAAATGGGATCACCTTCCTCAAGGTTCTCAAAAGGAAAGTCATCAGGAGTAATTTCATTGAGAAAGGTAAGGTTAGTCACAACTTCCCCTTCCATAGACTCATCCTTCCCAACACATGCGGTCTCAAAATCATCCTTTTTATCATGTGGACCCAAGGAAGACTCGTCTTCCTGCTCATCAGCTAGATCCTCAATGTCTTGACGATGTTCGACGAAGCCTTTCTCTTGACTGCTTAATGCAGGGTGTACTTGAAAATGTCTAAGAAAGCCATCAACGAACTCTTCAATAGATGAGATGCTCTTGGGTTCGTGATTATGTAACCATGAGTTATGACCACAGAGAGATCTCATGAACAACAACATAAGGACATCTTGGTGACCCACTTTCTCTTTTGAAGTATGTGCATTAAATCTTTGTACATGGTCAATATCGGAGAGTGGGTCACCATCAAACACGGGCAACCCATGCACCATCCTTCCTGTGACATGATTGGGGTGCCAGGGATGTTAGTGATGTCCAAAGCAAGAAAATCATCAAAGAAAAACACCCTACTTCGGGTATACATGTAAATCTTGTAGGAGTTGCCATGATGAATTTATAGATGGCTAGAAAAATGTTTGCTTCACCCTACAAGCATCGACCTTAAAGTTCACTGAAGAACTAGGGCTTCGTTCTTCCAATGGAGTCGCCAATAATGATATGTCAATATGTCGTATGGGGAACAAAACACACATCTCGTGTCCTCGACAACGACGCCAGAAATGTTACCGCTCAAACTAGTAGGGGTCCTAAAAGGGGATCCTTGAAGGGATACCACTAGGTCAAGGGCAACAATGGAGCAATAACTCACTGTCACCTCATTTAAGGCTCCCTACTCTTTATAGACTTTCACTGATGGGAGGAGACTCATTATAATAAGGATCATGAAATTGAGTGGATCAATGATAGGATGAGAGGTGATCCTAAAAGCCTATTTACAAGAGAGGCTCAGATATAAGGCTTGCTTGCTTTGAAAGCAAGATGAAAGGCTCTCTAAGAAAGGCTTAAGGGAATTCTAGGAGCTAGGGTTTGAGTATATGAATTTTCAAGAAGATTCTTAGCTCATAAAATCCTTGTAAGAAACTTGGCTTCCAAGTGGTTTTTGTAAAATTGGCTTCAATAAGTTGTGGGACCACACAGGACCAAGCGAACCTGAGGTTAGGTCAAGGGAATGGGGTTGAGCAATCAATTATGTGCTTGACCTAATCAGGGAGGAGAAGGGGATCAAGGAAGGAATTTTCAATGAAAGGTAATGCAATGATCCCAGTGAGGTTTCTAGCCAAGGGAAACCTAGGGCAAGGAACGGTCCCCGAGCTAGGGCTTGCAATATCTTGAGATCCCATAGTCAGATTTGGTTTAAATTTGGAGGGTCTTTAGAAAAAAACTCCACCACAATTGTGGACCAAAAATTGAAGTATTTGGATGGCTAGATTGTGAGATGAGTGATGCCCTAGGTGACCTATGTGGGCTAGGCCTAGAAAGAAAGAGAGAAGATGAGAAAAATATGCTTTAAGGTGATCACCTATGGAGGACCAATGCTTAGTCCTCTGGGGATATTGGATTCAAGAGTAATTATGACTATGGATATTGGTGTTGAACCCTTAAATAAACTGAGGGGGGGGGGGTGGGTGAATCAGTTTATTACATTCATGGTCTTTTAAAACTTTCCTTTAACTTTATTTACATCATCATTTTGTGATCAACTTATTACATAATGAAACAACGATCTTAATATGTGAGCTGCAAGTATTAGGCAGATTAAAAACACCATAACAACACATAAACATCATGCACATAGACAACAGATATAAGTGGAAACCCATAAGGGAGAAAACCACATCTTATTATTGTTGTGATGCAAAGGCAAGCTCCAACTCCCTCTCACTATTGATTTTCTGTAGGCTCCAACCTACAGGAGGCTCTTACCTCAATTCTGCAAGCTACAACTTGCAAGGAAGCTCCAACTCCCAACTCTTTTCTGCAGGCTACAACCTACAGGAGGCTCTTACCTTAGCCAGCTACAACTGATTTCTATCAAGCTACAACTTGATATGGAAGCACCAACTTCCTCACTCTTTCAAAAAAAAAAACACTTGCTGATTTACCTGGATATCAACTCTGTTCTGTACCTTCTTCACTGCTGTCCACCAGCCTTCATGTCTGCCTTGTATCATCTCTGAATCTTCACTGCTTCTCTATCTGCTCCTTCTTCTTACCCTCTCTGCCTCATTTTTCTATTCTCTAGCCTCTCTATGCATATCTATGTGATATCATTTATAGAGTTCACCTCATGACTGTTGTATTCCACAGGGAATTCAAAATGAACAGCCATGACTCTTTGACTTCCACCTTCTCATTTCTTTCCTGGCATATTTAAAAAAAATATAACAATATGTATACATTTCAATATTACAGTGGGATATTTCTTTGCCTCCGGAGACTTGCCTTTGCATCACAAACAATATAAATCAATTAAAAAATTTACATTTACATTTGCATCTGATATATCTCATTCAACCCTTTCAGTTCTTGGCCTGCTGTGCGTTTGTCTCTTCTGCTGCTGTAGAGTAACAGTGCTGCATACTCTCTTGCTTTCTGTGCATGTGCCCCTGCCTTTTTCCTCAAATCTGGTAGTTTAAATTAATGTTGAAGTTTTTCCATCACAGGTTAAAGTCTTTGTTTTAGAAGCTTACAATAAGCCTCATGTGGGGAAGTTAAATTCCTGTTCTTAACACTATAGTTAGAACCCACATATTACAAACCAATTCACAATCCTCATATGCGGGAACTTTGCCTGTTTCAAATCTATGGTTAAACCATATTCCTCAGATTACATTAATGTGCAGAAACTCGATTTGTTTCAATAAATGTTTAAACCCTGGTCTAACCCACTTCATGAATTCATGTGCGGAGTTTCCTCTATATACCATACTTCAGACCTTGATTAATTAAACATCAACATATGTGCCAATGCTTTATCAATCCCAATTTCGGTTAAAAAATGCAGACTTCAATATATAAAAAAATTGGGGCTCACAGCACTTCGGCTTTGATTTAAACAAAGACCCAACGTAATAATGGTCTCGGCTTCGATATCTCACATTCAACTTATGTTTATATTAATGCGAACCAAAGTTTGACTTTGATTAAACATAATATATCACCATATGAGCTTTATTATTGGGCCCATTACATAATGGTCTACAGCATATCAACAAATATACGCCCCTAGCTTTGTTATTTCACATCATCCATAATATATTAGCATATATTATGTCCTCCATTCAAATACTGAGAAACATTATAATAAAGACTCGTTCAACTCATTTGAGATTCATTTGGGCCCACACAACTCATTCAACGCATATCAAATTTATATGGTATATTGGTTCTGGCATATATTAAGTTCTGGACCCACAGCGATTAACGAACCAACATGTTTGCCCATCCAACGGCGTTCGCACACTCCATCTGGACTGTATATAATCTAACGCCTATCGCATTACAAAGGCGCACAAGGGTTAATTCCTCCAACTCAACCAGTCAACATTGTACTCTTTCTCTCGGGCCCACAAGGCTTTATCTCACCTGGCCTTAATCTCCACGCAACTCCACTTGTGATTCAACGGTGGTCGCATCAGATTAACCCACCATGCGAAATCCAATGGATATCGCAAAATTTTTAACCACGTTACTTAACGCGCAAAAGAAATGCGAAAAAAATGGTTTTGCTCTTACCACTTTTGCCACGCGTCCATCATCTAACGATATTGCATTTTTATTTTCGAAACAACTTACCGGTTAAAAACTTTTCGAATACCATTAGTGGTTTCTTAAGACCGCTTCATGGTTTCGCTTCTCAATTATTCATTCGTTCAGGATCTTTGCAAGTTAAAACATTCCATCGCATAAAATTTAAGGTTTCATTGTAACTCTGCGTTTATAAAATATCAACCTTCCATTGCATATAAACCTATCCTCCATCGCACAGTTCCACCCTGTCACAGTTCCGCTTCAACTTAATTCCTTCCAACGCATATAAATCTTTTCACGATTTCATTGTTCTACATTGATCCGCTTCACCTTTGCTTCTACTTCCGATGTGCCATTAAATCAAATCCAGTGTGATTCTTTAGACCTTGATTCCTCGCCTTCTATTCACGATGCAATTTCTAACTTTTGCTGGTAAAGAACTCCACACTAGCCAGGTTTACAGTCTCCAACCCTCTTTGGCACACAAACAGTGTTTGACTGTTTCTCTATACTTAGTTACTGTGCATGACAGTGCATGTCAGTGCATGACTGTTTCTCTGCATGACTCTTTCATATATACAATGAATTTACTTACAAAACCTCCTTGTTTTTTGTTCCATGATCTTTTGCCCTTTCACCCTCACTACTCTGCCTCTAATTCCTCTGCTACTTCTGCTGCCCAGGCTGCCTCTTGCCTGTCTTCTTTGCCTATTTGCTAGTACTTCTTTCTTCTCTTTTGCCATCAATGATAATATTTCCAACATTTGGATTTTCTATGTCAAAGAGGCCTCAAAGACAACTTCACATAGCATTAGGGTAGCAACAGAAGCTACTTCAAAGACTTTATACTTCATTTTGAAAATAGATGGCTTATCAAGATGAATTTCCACGTTGAAACATCTCTAGGAACATTCACTCATTACACATGGCCCATACATCAAGCACCACTATCCAGAGACAAAATTTCCACCACTTCGCATAAATGGATGTAGTAAATTAGCCCTAGTAATATGTAACCCAACAACAATGTATGTGAAAAAAATAGAAAGGAAGAATAGCAATAAATTGCACTTTTATATGAGCGTATCCAACCATCAAAACTTTGCCAATCGAGAAGCTCCAAGACAAGAGAAAATGATCCAAACATCAAAATTCATTCCATGCTCCAAAAATTTGTCCTCCAAGAAGGATTGTGAAGTTCTCTAAAGAGATACAAGTCCAAACCAAGTGATGATGCTAAAATGAATTCACATCACTCGTATTTATACACTTCTAATGAGTTCGATTTAGCTAATTAGGCCTACATTAGCCTACATTAGCCCCTATAATAAAATAATGTGCAAAATAAATAACTTTTGGTGACAAGCCCACCAAACTAGCTCATAAACAAAAGAATAAGGCTCTCAAGAGGTCGAATGATCAATAGTACATGTCGTTGGGTCTTATAAAAGGCCTGTCAATCCATAGGTGCCATAATGAGAAATAGGACTCCCAAAAGTAGTGGACAAGGGGTTGGCCCCTTGTTCTTGATCCAGGAGGATCCTCAAAATTCTCAGAATTTTATGATCTCAGATGCTCCCGAAACCAGTGCCAAGTTGAAGAGCTCGTTGCGTTGATTCCGATGGTATATTTAGTTCGAAAAATAGCCTCCATATGAGGGAGAAAACGACTGCTGAATTTTTCCTCGAACAAGTAAAAAAGTGGCTAGAGCGGGCCAAGTGGCAAGCACATATCATGACAAGTGGCAGGTAAAAGTCAACGCAGGTGGTCAAAGGTTAATGCAGGGACAGGTCAAGGCTGGTCGGATGGGTAGAGTTGGGGTCGAACAAGCGACCTCTGCCAACACATTGAAAAATCTTTACCACTACACCACTGCTTAGCTTTGTAAATGATGGGCGCGTTATTGTATTTAATTGTTTGATATATGGTAAGTGGGGGTAAGGTTAGCAGAGCCCTCCACATTCAATATTGTTATAACAAACAGTCAATGACGCTAATAGATAATAGAGGTAGCAATAAATACCATGGTGCGGAGTGTTGTCACATGGCACGGAGGTGGCATCCAAAACAATGAAGTATTGATGTGGCAACGGAGTCACCGCTACGTATATGGTTATGGTTATCCAAATGGTGCAGAGCATAACGGTTATGGCATGTCACATGCCACTGGTTGAAGTCTGGTTCCACCGCCGGATTTTGGTTACAATATATGCCAAATACATATTCCGCCAACCATAACATTTAATACCATATACCATATATACTATCTGCCAAACTATAATATTTAATCATATGCTATGTATTAAATACAATGTGCCAAAAATTAAAACACAGTTATAACATATGGTTTTTAATCATATAGAATGCGCCAAGTAATAAAAAAATATGCCATATTTTCCAATCAAGTCTGGGAGGTCCGCGGGTTTGACCCCAGGACCTGCCTGTGACACTATTAAAAAAGACTATACCAATGTGCCATCAACAGAGGAGATGTATAGTGAGGTTGAAGACCGTGTGTTATTTGTGCATGCAAATGCCTTCTTGGGCATAAATTGGCCATCCTTGGGCCTTTTTGAGAATGGAGAGTTACGTTGGGGAGTACAAGTCGAGGCCTACGTGTTGACAGTAGCCATTGGTGCCTGCGTGCACAGTTCAGAATGGCGAAAATGTATGTAAAAAGCCTTTTTTAACTTTCCTAATAGAACAGACGCCCATTGGAAGCAGACCTGGTGACGTAGTCCAGGAGGGACGAACTCCATCATCAATGTTTGTTGTGTTTGTGTCTTTTATTTTTGTTGTTCATGCTTATTTTTTAGTTCTCAAGTTTATGTTTAAGGCACTTTAATAATTCAATTTCTCTCTTTCAATCACATAAAAGGCAACCTTAGTTAATGTTCGATGAAATTGTGAAAATAGTCAATCTTGTGTGTTTTTGGATCATATATTGGTATCAGAGCCGGTTGATCATGTTTAAGCAGGATATTTTCCAATATGATGTTGACTAGATCCAGGTTGCGACATGAAGGGAAACTAGAAGAGACAAATCCAGAGATTGGAAAGAGGAAAGACTCTCGAAAGATGGCAGGTGAAAATGAAGAAAAAACTCATGAGCCCAAGAACGATGAGAAATTTTAGAAGATGTTCCTCAATATGAAAAGGATGATTGCAGAACCCTATGAAAACAAGAGGACTAGAGATGCAACTTCATCTTCTAAAGCCTCGAAAGAGAAAAAGGGCAAGGAAAAAGCTAATGGTAATGGATCTCCTTCTCCATCTTCGTCTTCTTCTTCTTTATTCTCTTACAAGTCTAGTTCAGATTCAGATTCAGACTCAAAGAAGAAAAATAAATCTCCTTTATTAATGCTTGATGTTAAGTTTGAATTGCCAACATATGATGGTGAAACGAATCCTGAAAAGTTAGATAACTTGATAAATCAACTTGAAGTGTATTGTAGAATTCAAAATATTGTTGCTAATTCTGCAAAAATTCAGTCAGCGACACTTAGAATGGGGGGAACAACTTTGATTTGGTGGGAAAGTAAGATTCAATCAGATTTGAAGCATAAAGGAAAAATTATCTCTTCATGGACTAAGTTTGTTAAAGCTCTTAGAAAGCAATTTTATCCTTTAGGATATACGCAAGAGGTTGTAATGGATTGGAAGCGTTTAAGGCAAGGTAAAGGACAGAGTGTGCAAGAGTTTACACATGAATTCAGGAAAAAGACATTAGCACTTAACATTCCATTAGACACACGGGAAATTTTGTTAAAGTATATTGGAAGTTTGTATTCTTATTTGCAACATACATTACTTATGTTTAATCCAACTGAATTTGATGAAGTATGTGTGCAAGCCATTCATGTTGAATCAGGTGGCAGACTATTTCAGTCAAACTTTTCAAAGAAACCATTCAAGCATTCAGAAAACAAGGATTTCAAAGAAGGCAAGGTGAAGAGCAAATCGAAGGGGAAGAAATCAGCAACAACTAAGAAGGAAGTGTTGATTTTTGTAGCATCAGAAAGTGATCCAAGTCTCAAATTTGGTGAGGAGGGTTGGACACCAGCATTCCAATGAACCCAGAAACCGTTTGTGGAAATTCCACTCGGTTCATGTTTTATTAAAATAATTAATTATTTTAATGGAGACCCTAAATCTAAACTCGGGGATTAAATAATTAATGGGTGTTAATAAAGCAGAGTGTGAGTCTTCTAGTGAACGAAGATCAAGTCAAGATTTAATCTTAGCCATTGATTAGACTTCTAATCTGGGTCGTTGATTCGTCAATGAGAAGATTATAAAAGAAGGCTTGAGGGTCATTTGGAAAGTAAATAGGGCAAACACTCCGTAACCTGAGGGAAGTCGATTCTCAAAGCATAGAATTTGATTTCAGAGGGAGAGTTGCAAGGGCGAACGAAGCGGAGGGCTTCAACAACAATCAAAACTTGAGGAAGAAGGGAGCAGAAGAGAAGAGAGGCAGCACAGAGGGAAAGCACAGCAGTGACACAGTCCCACGTAGTCTCTGCGCAGAGAAGGACACAGAGAGAGATAGGGTGTCTCTTGGGTGTCACAAATTCTCCAGAGATCAAGAGAAAAATTATCTCAGGTGTCTTCCTACAGTTTCTCAGTTATTCTGCCAATCATTCCTTGTAAAGAAATTGTTGTTGAAGATTAATATATAAACCCTCATCTGCTGCACCTGGTTTCCCACATTGGGTTTTTCTGGGGACAATTGTCCAAAAATAACTGTGTTGATGTGATTAGTTCTTGTGCTTGTATTTTATTCTTCTTTTCTTTATATGTGTAAATGTGATAGCTATAGTAGAATTTATTTCGAAATTTATTGAAGGGTTTTCATAAATAACTTATTGTGAAAACAAGTAGGAGAAATAAATCAGTAACTGCAATAGAATTTCAGAGTTGAAATTTTCACATGGTATCGGAGCGAAGATCAGGGAACAGGATTGGAGATTCTACAATGGAATGAAGTGTAGATGCCGTTGTAGCAGCAACTCCAAAGGGTTCATGTAGTTCTCTAGAGAAAAAGGAAAGCACGAAAGACAGGATGGATAACGACATCTCTGTATTGGCTTCCAGATTAGAAGAAGAATTCACTTGCGTATGAAGCTTTGCTCCCTCAGAGGTTTGGTATATTGATAGTGGAGCTTCTGCACATATGACGGGGATACAAGAATGTTTCTCGAGCTATCAAGAAGAACAAATGAACTTCAAGATCACCATGGGCAATAAGGCGAAATGTACCCCTATTGGAAGAGGTACCATAGTTTTTCAAACTGAAGTTGGGAATAAGCTTCGGGCTACTAATGTGCTACATGTGCCTAGGTTGGGGATGAACTTACTCTCTGTGTCTCAGCTACATAACAAGGGCTATGATGTATACTTCATTGGCAAACGAGTATATGTCAAACACCTGAGTTGGAAGAAGAAGGCACAGATCGAAGTCAGGAGCAACAAATTGTATAAGTTGCAACTTGAATCTCCAATGGCACTGATAGGCAATAGTAGTGAAAAGGATTTGAATGAGCTATGACATAGAAGGATGGGGCACTTACACCATTGGGCTCTAAGAATTCTCAAAGAAACCGTCACAGGAGTTCCAGAACTAAGCACCAAGTGAGATGATGTATGCAGAGGATGCGTACTAGGTAAGTATGCAAAGGCAGCTTACCCCAGGAGCAACAATAGGGCTAAGAGTGTGTTGGGATTAATACACTTGGACATCTGCGTACCTATGTCCCACAGAGCTCTAAAAAGTGCCGAGTACTACGTCACCTTCATTGATGACCATTCCAGGAAAACTTGGATCTACTTTCTAAAGACCAAGGATGAGGTCTTTGATCGATTCAAAGAGTTTAATGCTCTGGTTGAGAATTCGACAAGAAAGAAGATAAAAATATTGCGGTCAGATAATGGTGGAGAATATATTGATAAAGACTTGACTGAGTTTTGCGCAAGGGAAGGCATCAAAAGAGAGTGGACCACTCTATATAATCCGGAGCAGAATGGAGTAGCAGAAAGGGAGAATAGAACTATTGTTGAAGTAGCGAGGGCAATGTTGTATGATCAAGATATGCCCAAATTTCTGTGGGCAGAGGCATGCAGTACAGCTTTGTATGTTCAAAACAAGATTCCTCACAAGGCACTAGGTAAGATTACACTAGAGAGTGTCTTCATTGGCAGGAAGCGAGAGGTAAGCCATTTCAAGATATTTGGTAGTTTGGCATACTGTCATGTTCCAGAAGAAAAGAGGAAGAAATCGGATCAGACTCCAGAAAAGGGATATCTGGTGGGATATAGCGAGAATGCTAAGGCATATAGAATCTACATTCTTGGAAATAGGAAAGTTGTAGTACGATGGGATGTAAAGTTCATGGAGGACACAGCTTTCAAGAAATCCCGGGAGATGCCTTCCGAAATGCAGTCAGAGGATGATCCACTGGTCCAGCCTCTTCAACCAGTCGAAACTAGCACCAGTACTTCTCCGGGGAACAAGGATCTAGGAGTTTTATCTCAGGAAGATTCACAAGAAGAGGAGCAGGAAGATCCACCCTCTACTAGTGGTAGGACGAGTCGGGAACTACGACAGATTCAAAGGGATGCATAAGAGTTTGTCGGAGCTCCTAGAAACGAGAAGAGGCAGCACAGGCAACCTGACAGGTACCAAGCCTTGGTGGCTCAGGTTGGGGAACCCTCTAGTTTCCAGGAGGCAGCTCAACATCAGGTATGGGTAGATGCAATGGTGGAATAATACAACTCCATCATGACTAATGACGTCTGGGAAGTGGTTCCTAGGCCTCAAGATAGATCGGTTGTAGGATCGAGATGGATGTACAAGATCATATATGCTACAAATGTTAAAATCGAAAAATACAAAGCCAGGTTTGTGGCTAAGGGATATGCTCAGAAGGAAGGAATAGACTATGAAGAAACCTTCACCCCAGTAGCCAGATATACTTCTATCAGATCCGTGATATCCCTTGCAGTGCAGTTGGGATGGGAGATTCACCAGATGGATGTCAACATTGCATTCTTGAATGGGGTGATAGAAGAAGTATATATCAAACACCAAGAGGGCTTTGAGATAAATGAGTAGAAGACTCATGTATGTAGGCTTAAAAAAGCCTTGTATGGACTTAAACAAGCGCCTAGGGCTGGGTACGGTCAGATTGATGGGTACTTGCAGAAGATGGGGTTCGTCAAGAGTGACACAGATCCTAATCTCTACTATCTGATAGTAGGGAATGAGCCTCTAATACTGGTGTTGTATGTGAATGACCTATTCCTGACAAGTTCATCGAGGCTCATCAAGGATTGTAAGGAGAACCTAGCTACACAATTCGATGTGAAGGATCTGGGACTGATGCATTATTTTCTGGGGTTGGAACTTTGGCAGTAGAAGGGTGAAATCTTCCTTGGTCAAGGAAGATATGCTACAAAAATTCTGAAGAGGTTCAGGATGCAGGATTGTAGACCCATGGTTACTCCAATGATCACCAACTGGAAGGAGATTGATGTATCTGAAGATGATGAGGCTGATCCTACCTTGTAGAGACAGCTCATAGGGTCCCTAATGTATCTGGTCAACACAAGGCCAAACATTTGTTACACTGTCAACACCTTCAGTCAGTTCATGGTGGAACCAAGGAAGGCACATTGTGCAGCAGCCAAGCATTTTCTCAGATACATACTAGGAATAGTCGTGTATGGATTAAGATACACTCGAGGTAATGACATTAGACTGAGTGGGCTCGCTGACGTAGATTGGGCTGTAAGTTCAGTAGATCAGAAAAGTACTAGTGAGTATTGTTTCAACATTGGATCAGGAATGACTTCCTGGTGTAGTAGGAAACAAAAGTTCGTAGCTCTAAGTTCAGCTGAGGCAGAATACATGGCAGCAAGCACAGCTTCGTGTGAAGCCATATGGCTTAGAAAGTTGCTCATGAATCTACTCAAGGAAAAGATGGAAGTGACCAGTATTCTATGTGGTAATCAGAGTTGCATTATGCTCTTTGAGAATCCTGTGTTTCATGATCGGTCGAAGCACATTGACATCGAGTGTCATTTTATCAGAGACTATGTTTAGTGGGGAGTTTTACAATCGCAATATGTAGAAATTTCTGAATCTTTACACTTTATGCAGAAATTATTATTGTTAATCTGGTTAAGCTCCTCCTACTTATATAAGTTATTAACTGAATAAATTCAAGTTAACATTGAAGCAAAACACATAACAAATCCCTACCAATTTAGATCTAGAATAAGCACATGCACATATTGACAAAGTGACACAGTTATTTCTGGACAAACTGTCCCCGGAAAATCCAATGTGGGAAAACCGGTCTCTGGCTGCTGGAGGGCTCTATTATTAAGAATATTTCTGAATACACAACTCTGGTTTCCAGATCTGGAAAACCCTACAGAGAAAACTCTATATATACAACTCCTGGTTGATCTAGGGCCACAAATACTAACTGATCCACACCCTCAAATGGGATTTACAGAACTCTGCCAGATCTAGGCCTAGAAACCCCAACACTGCCCCTGAAAGGTTCTGCGTCAGCCTCTGAAGCCCCTAACATTCTCAGCGTCAACCTTGGAAGGCCTCCAAACCCTCAGCGTTGCCTCTGGAAGGGACTGCGTTACCCCAGAATGGGCGACGTAGTCACTGCGCTGCCCCTAAGGGTCTCTGCGCAACCCCTGAAGGCTTCCCTGAAAATGGCGATGTCCCTGCTGCTACTGCTGCTGCTGATTTCCTCTGCATTGTCCTTGAGCTTATCTCTTCTCTGTCTCTTTGTGTATTATAGACCCCGGGATCAGATCATCTCTTTGGTCTAAATTCCCCTCTCTGCAACTGAAGCACTTCTGAGAATTCTTAGCAACCTCGCCCTAGAACGTCAGCTTAGCTTTAGTGCTCTACCTCTGTGTGTCTTTACAAATGACCCCAAGCCTTTCCTTTATACTTTTCTCGTTGACAAATCAACGACCATGATCAGATCTTGAATCAATGGCTAAGATTAAAAGAAAGCTTGATCTGTGTGACTTATGACAATTTCATCACATGTTTAATTAAATTCACTTTAATTATTTAAGTTTCCTAAGTTTTAACTTAGGAAATACATTAAAATAATTAATTAATTTAATATCTCCTAAACCAGAAATTTCCCAATTCCATTTATGGGTCTTGTAGATCAGGGGAACTCTAGTCCTTCCTCGAAATTTGGGACCTAGAGCATAACTGATGCTACCCCAAATACACAAAATCTCAACACTCCGTCTTAGCATCAAGGGTGTGCTCTAGTAACACGTCACACTTATGCATTACATGATTTTGGGCACGGGTTCTGTGCTGTTGAAGCTTGGCCTCCTGCTACTCAACGCTGCACTGCTGCTGCGATTTCGTACTGCTGCCCATGACTCTGCCACTGTCACTGCAACCACTATACTACAGCTCCCTCTCAATATGCTGCATCTATGTTGCTCATTGCATTGCCACTGCTAATTTGTTGCACTGCAACTTCAGTTGTTGAGAGAACCAACTGAATCTCCTGCCCAATCTTTGAAAAACAAGTCAAATGGGTTGCATCCTCATCACTGAAGCTCCATAGGCTACAGATCTGTGCTGGCATCTAAAGAACGATGCACAGCTACAGCTCTGCTTGTGTAATCAGACTTCCTCTGCACTACTGAAGTCACATCAACTCCTTATGCTGAAATCTATCACACTGCTGTTGCACTGCGTTGTCCCTCTGAAGCTCTCTGCGTTGTTGCAACTCTGCACTGTGTAAGCAGCGCTTCTCTGCACTGTTGAAGTCACATCAGCCCCTGCGCTGCTACTGCTTCTACGTTGCTGCTTTGCTCTGCGCTACTCCTCCCAGCCTTCAGATCTGCGTCTGCTTCTACTTCATCCGTGATCTATGAACCCATTGCTCCACTTGTCCTGCTACTGTCTTAAGGCTGCCGTAGCTTGCTTGTGATCTAAGAGATGAGCTACTCAAGGATCTCGCCTTACTTCCATGGAGCTCCTCTACATGTCCATGTCACCCCACCTCCGTGGTTCATGAGCACTCATGGCTACATCATCTCCTGACCCATCATCTGCCATTGGTGCTTTGGAAGAAGATGCTTCCTTGTCCTTCTTCTTTTCTAGACAATGGCTGGCAAAATGTCCCATTTCGCCACACTGGAAGCACTTGATCTTTGAAAGATCCTTCTTCTTCTTCAGCTGCTTCTTCGATGCCAAGGTTGCATCTTCCTCCTCTTCCTTATTTACTTTGCTCAACCCAGGGCTATGCTGCTTCTTGGTGAATCTGCGTAGTTCTTCTTGCCACAGGATTGACCACAAGCTGTCCCAATCTGGGAGGTCCGCTCTACCCAAGATACTTTGGACAAAAATTTCTCACTCATCTGTGACTGCATTGAGGGCAGTCCTGACTATCACTGCATCATCTACGGTTGCACCCATTGCAGTCAGCTGATCCTTGATTGACTACAATCTGAAGAGGAAATGCTCGATGTCTTCTCCCTTGGTCATCATGAATGACCTCATTTGGGCCTCCAACAACATTTTTCTTTGGACTGATTTTCCCTCATACAGGGAAGTCAAGGCCTTCCACATCCCATTAGCTGTCCTCTTCTCAGCTATGTGTGGTACAATATGGTCCTTGACACTGTCCATTATCAGCCGCTTGGCATGCCCAACAGCTTCCCTATGCTTCCGTAGGAGATCTGCATCTGTCAGTGTGGCCAGAGTCTGTTCTGCATGGTCTCTTAGACCGTATGCCTCTAGGACAATTAGGATCCTTGCTTTCCACACCGAAAAGTTTGAGAGGCCCTCTAGTCTATCCTAATCACGCAATCCATGAGGAGCCATCTGCTCAGAATGTGTCGGAGCTCCTCCTCTCTATGCTAGAGATTTGGATCTAGGGTCCTTTACGAACTGGGCACCCTCTGCTCCCTCTGACACTTGATTTCCCCTCCTTGGAAATCTACCAAATCAACTATGATTCAGCTTCTTATTTGATCCTCTGATCAAATTGCAAGTTTCCTTTGGCAAGAAACTTTCTGAGAAGCTGATCTCTTCCCAAACTTTGTCACTTCTACTAAGGCTAAAAATCTGAAACCTTCAGAAATTTAACCCCACCAGCTCTTTTGAATTTCTACATCTTTTTTGCAGACTTTTTCTGGATCTCGCAAATTCAGATCTGAATCACACTGGCTAGCTTCAAACCCAATCAACAGTGTTTCTGAGCTGCCTCTGCACAGTAATTGCATGGGCTTGCTAGGACACAGCGCTGGACAGCGTCACCCTTCCCTCTGCGTGAATCTACTCCTGAAAACTGCATTGTCCCTTCAGATCTTCTTCTCTGCTACTTTTCCAGCTGCTTTCTGCAGCTAGATCCTTCAGATTCTTCAGCTGGTGATCCTTCTAGGTCTACAATTCCTCTGATACCATGTATACATTTCTGAATGTTTACACTTTATGCAGAAATTATTACTATTAATCCGATTAAGTTCCTCCTACTTATATAAGATATTAACTAAATAAATTCAAGTTAACATCGAAGCAAAACACATAACAGACCTCTACCAATTCAGATCTAGAATAAGCACATGCACACATTGACAAAGTGACACAGTTATTTCTGAACAAACTGTCCCTGGGAAAACCAATCTCTGGCTACTGGAGGGCTCTATTATTAAGAATATTTCTGAATACACATCTCTGGTTTCCAGATTTGGAAAACCCTACAGAGAAAACTCTATATTTATAGCTCCTAGCTGATCTAGGGCCACAAATACTAACTGATCTCCACCCTCAAATGGGATTTACAGAACTCAGCCAGATCTAGGCCTAGAAACCCTAGCGTAGCGCCTGAAAGGCTCTGCATCAGCCTCTAAAGCCCCTAACCGGCTCAACGTCAGACTTGGAAGACCTCCAAACCCTCAGCGGTGCCTCTGGAAGGGATTGTGTTACCCCATAATGGGTGACGCAATCACTGCGCTGTCCCTAAGGGTCTCTGCGCAACCCCTGAAGGGTTTCCTGAATATGGCGTTGTCCCTGCTGCTGCTACTACCTTCCTCTGCGCTGTCCTTGAGTTGATCTCTTCTTTGTCTCTTTGTGTATTCTAGACCCCGGGATCAGTTCATCCTCTTAGTCGAAATTCCCCTCTCTGTAACTGAAGCACTTCTGATAATTCTTAGCAACCCCGCCCTAGAATCTTAGCTTAGCTTCAGTGCTCTGCCTCTATGTGTCTTTACAAATGACCTCAAGCTTTTCCTTTATACTTTTCTCGTTGACAAATCAGCGACCATGATCAGATCTTGAATCAATGGCTAAGATTAAAAGAAAGCTTGATCCGTGTGACTTAAGACATTTTCATCACATGTTTAATTAAATTCACTTTAATTATTTAAGTTTCGTAAGTTTTAACTTAGGAAATACATTAAAATAATTAATTAATTTAATATCTCCTAAACTAGATGAAATTTCCCAAATCCATTTATGGGTCTTGTAGATCAGGTGAACTCTAGTCCTTCCTCAAAATTTGGGACCTAGAGCACAACTGATGCTACTCCAAATACACAAAATCTCAACATAGTACACTTCGACAGGCATGTAGCAGACATCCTTACTAAGGCTCTGGGTAGAACAAAGTTTGTTTATTTTAAAGAGAAGATGGGGATGATCAAGAATCCATTTCAGTAGTAGAAATGGACAAGTGCGAAACTTGAGAGGGCACTGTAGTACATATGAGGCAGTGACAGTGATAGTGTCATGGGCAGCAGTACAAAAGGCAACAACGCAACAGATGAGGGGCAACAATCGAGCATCGACAACGCAGAGGATGCTTCAGGGTCAAAGCAGTATGCAGTAGGCAATTTGCTAAAACACTTTCCTTGCTAAGAGAGAGTGTTGAGTTTTGTAGCTTCAAAAAGTGATCTAAGTCTCAAATTTGGTGAGGAAGCTTGGATACCAGCATTCCAAAGAACCCAGAAACCGTTTGTGGAAATTCCACTCGGTTCTTGTTTTACTAAAATAATTAATTATTTTAATGGGGACCCTAAGTCTAAACTTAGGGAAATTAAATAATTAATGGGTATTAATAAAGAAAAGTGTGAATCTTCTAGTGAACAAAGATCAAGTTAAGATTTAATCTTAGCCATTGATTAGACTTCTAATCTGGGCCATTGATTTGTCATTGAGAAGATTATAAAAGAAGGCGTGAGGGTCATTTGGAAAGTAAATTGGGCAAACACTCAGTAACCTTAGGGAAGTCGATTCTTAGAGCATAGAGTTCGATTTCAAAGGGAGAGTTGCAAGGGTGGAGGAAGCAAAGAACTTCAGCTGCAGTCAGAACTCGATGAAGAAGTGAGCAGAATAACAGAGAAGTAGCATAGAGGGACAACGCAGTAGTGTCGTAGTCCCACGCAATCTTTGCGCAGAGAAGGACACAAAGGTGACACAGAGAGAGATAGGGTGTCTCTTGGGTGTCAGAACTTCTCCAGATATTAGGAGAAAAATTATCTCAGGTGTCTTCCTGCAGTTTCTCAGTTATTCTGCCAATCATTCCTTGTAAAGAAATTGTTGCTGAAGATTAATATATAAACCCTCATCTGCTGCTCTGGTTTTCCCACATTGAGTTTTTCCGAGGACAATTGTCCAAAAATAACTGTGTTGATGTGATTGGTTCTTATGCTTGTATTCTATTCTTCTTTTCTTTATATGTATAAATGTGATAGCTGCAGTAGAATTTATTTCGAAATTTACTTAAGGGTTTTCATAAATAACTTATTGTGAAAATAAGTAGGAGAAATAAATCAGTAACTCCAGTAGAATTTTAGAGTTGAAATGTTCATAGGAAGGAGAACGACCTACTTGTACTCATTGTCAGAGGGTTGGACATGATGACTCCAAGTGTTGGAAGCTTCATCCAAAACTCAAGCCAAAGAAGTTCCTTAAGAAGAAGGGTGAAATGAAGGCTAGTGTTGCAGTCCAACAAGATTTGGAATCCGACTCTGGTGATGAAAAGAATGTTATGAATCTAATTCATAACTAAATTTATAAATATAGTTATTAATAGAATAAATAGAAATAAATGTAATTACTAGTTAATCAAATAGTAATTATGTAATTAGTGATTAAGTTAGCTAAAAAGGCATGTCTAAAAGACATGCCTGTTCATGAAAAGGTACCTGCATAGGTATAAAAGCAGGACCTCATTGTAAACTTTCAATCATGTCATATCTTATCAATAAAATATTTATTATTATAAATACCACTTGTGTATTTTTATAATTAAAATCTGCTTTTGCTATTAAGCCTACAAGCGTACAAGTCGTACTGCTACAGTATTCAAAACTACGAATTCCGCTGCTACAGTGGTATCGGAGCCATATTGTGGACAGGTTGAAGGAATGGCACACAACGTCGTTCTACAAGCCTACGAACGTAGTTTACAAGCTCGAGCACATTATTTACCATATAATGTGCCATTACGTCAAGATCCCAAAAGAATTGAAATAATTAGAAAAATGCTAGAAAAGCTTGAGAAGTTACTTGCAAAATATCCTGCAGTAGACCATAATAAAAAGGATGAAAAATGCAGTAATAATAATAAAACAGTTAGTTTTTCTAAAGGGAAATCAAGTAAAAAATCCATGGAAAAGTCAACTAAATATATCCCTCCACCAATGCGTAATAAAAGTAAAGAAGAAGGGAAATGTTGGAAATGTGGAGACATATACTTTGCAGGACATAAATGTGCATTTTATACAAGAAATACCGTTGCGAGCACTGGTAAGGAAACAGAAAAAGATGAAGAACAAGGCGACGAAGATGTTGTCATTGAAAACCAGAATTACAACTCTAAAAGTTTGGTGGAGTCCAATCTTCATTTGATGGGAGACCAAGAGCCTGCAGTAGCTCAAGCTCCAGCAGTCATGGAATATGCAGCAGGAGATGATACTGGTGTGTCTGATGCAAACAAATATGTGACAGAGCATGTGTCTGCATTGGGTCAACATCCACCAGTTGTAGGTTATGAAACTGCAGATTCTACTCAGTTGCTGAAGGGAAGCAGCTTTACCCAGCATCAAGAACCTGTGATGGAGCAAGTACCTGTCCCAAGTACCCATGCTGATGTAGCTGTCACTGGTTTGTCTGATGGAGACAATTTTAGCAGAGATCATGATTTTGCAATGGACCCAGCTTCAACAGCTAAAGTTTATGGTATTGCGGATAATTCTGGGTTGACTGATGGAAGTAAATACGGCTTGACTGAACAAGAGCCTGCAGCAGAACAGGCTCCTCCATCAACAGTTTACCAAGCTGCAGCTGCTAGTATCAATTATGATGTAACTGAATATATGGGTGATACAGTTCCTGCGATGGATCAATCCTCTCTAGCTACAGATTATGGAACTACAGTAGCAACTGGCATGGCAGATGCAAACCAATTTTCTTCTGCTGATCATCATGCTGATATTAAAACAATTAACCAAAAGAATATGGGGCAATTAGAACCATTACCAGATTACACGAATAATGTAGGAATCTCCTGGAAGCCCCGTAGCAGAGAAGTTCATTCCAGGTACAAGTCAGGGATTTCAGCGTCGGCACCCATTCCTGTTATGAATGCTGTATCTCAGACAGCACGGATTGCTGCATATAAATTGGGTATGTCTGTTCGACTGCTAAAGCCCTACGACCACAAGCATAAGCATGAAGCTTACCATTTCGAACTGAAAAATGAAGAGGAGAGGAGTTTAAGAATGGCCAGCCTTTTGGGATTTAGCTGTAATTTGGATCCAGCTAAAACGGGCAACAAATTAGAAATGTTGTCACGCTCGGGCCTTAATTCTGAATTGGGTTCCAAAGATGTAACGACATATGCTCCACAAACTGTCAAAGATTTGTATCAAACCATGAAAATCACAGCCCTTCCGAGGATGATACCATTTTCTGATTTTGCTGCCGTAGAGAAGCTAAGTGTGGATGCTGTGAAGTGCAATTTCTTACCCTTGGAAATTGACCATTTAAAAGGCATTGCCCAAGGCAACAACGATAATGGTACTAGGATTGTGAAATTGCGGAGCTCAGATGGGCAGATAATGGAAGTGGAGGAGGCGGTGGCCTCTTTTTCTGGGCTTATAAAGTCGGTGATAGAGGACTTGGGCACTCACAGTGCCATTCTTCTGCCTAACGTTTCCACCGCCATTCTGAAATTAGCGACGGAGTACTCCACATGCCATTTGTTTAACAATCCTGAATATCGTCCGAAGATTTACGAGGACGAGGAACAATGGACAGTGCAGACCAAAAGCAGTTACGATTTACGGGTGTTTGAATTAAACGACACGGTGTTTAAATTAGAGGGCATCATGTTTGAACTAAACGACACGTTGTTTAAATTAAACGACACAGTGTGTTATACAGTGGATCGTGTTTACGTTATAATAATCGCATATCATTTATTATATGTTTTCACTTCTAAATACTACCTGGGCTGGTGCAATACACATAATATATACAGTAATCGGATATCAAGTCCCAATTCGCTAGTGGAAATAAAAATCGTTTACAATGAAAAGCAATCTGTGAAATATCTCGGTTCATGTTTTGCTGGCATCCAAATCCTGGAAAATGATACAGCGTGGCAGATTATACAGCACACCTGTTCGTTGAGCGGGGTCAATTACGCACATACATGCGATATAAAGACTGTCGGGCTCAATATGGTGATAGGGAAGCTAAGTGAGGGAAAAGCTTCTCATATACCTTACCGTGATTTTAAACGCACTCCTTTTGCAGTGGACAATGAGTGGACCTGGTCATGCATCGGTATGCATATGTTGCTTATTATTATGTATTACGTATTTTTTTTTCTGTACAAGCTGCGTTAAGTGAGTGTAATCGGATGATAAGCAATCTCGACAAAAAAATGGGTAATTTATTGGTTTCTATACAAACCATCGATACTGCAAAGTCAGATGTACGTTTACATGAATCTTTATAAAAATATTTCTTCGAAACAAGGAAAGTGAAGTATAACCGGAAGAAGTTCGACAATTTTTCATAATATGGCGCACCATGAATCTTTATAGAAATATTCCTTCGAGCATTGAAGTAAAAAAAAATATATATATTAATTTAATTAATTAAAATTACTATTTAATTAATTAAATTAATGAAAAAAAAAATGATTTAAAAAAAAAAATTATTAATTTAATTAATTAAAATTACTATTTAATTAATTAAATTAATTTAAAAAAAAAAAAAAAATTGGATGGAGTTTAAAGAGGTGTATAAAGAGAATTCTACAAGGAAGATATAAATGCCTCACAAATAATCCAAAGTTTATAAAAAAAAATAAGGAATTATAAGGAAGAGTTAAAAAGAAAAGAAAAGAAAGGTACCAGTGATTTAAGACATGCTTAGCAGAGAAATTCAAGTAAAGGGAAGTGTCGAAAAGTTCAGCTTTGAGGACAAAGCTTTTCGAAGAAGGAGGCAATGTTATGAATCTAATTCATAACTAAATTTATAAATATAGTTATTAATAGAATAAATAGAAATAAATGTAATTACTAGTTAATCAAAATAGTAATTATGTAATTAGTGATTAAGTTAGCTAAAAGGCATGTCTAAAGACATGCTGTTCATGAAAAGGTACACATAGGTATAAAAGCGAGGACCTCATTGTAAACTTTCCAATCATGTATATCTTATCGATAAAATATTTATTATTATAAATACCCCGTGTATTTTTATAATTCAAGAACATACACTATCAAAGCTACAAGCATACAGGTACGCTACTACAGTATTCAAGATCTATAATTCCGCTGCTACAAAGAAGATAACCGCTATTAATTCTGACAATTAATCCTTAGAATCCTTGAAGCGAGGAAAAGAAGATAATTGAATTGTTTCACATAAGGATAATATCCAAGCTAAGATTGACACATTATTTGATAGTCGATCACAAGCAAACTTAATATCTGAGCAATTAGTAAGGAAATTGGGATTGAAAACTAAGAATCATCCAAAACCTTACCCTTTAGGATGGTTAAAGGAAAACACTCAGATACATGTCACGAAACATTGGCGATTATGGTTTGCAATCACAAGTAATTTTGTTGATGAAGTTGATCTAGATGTGATTCCTTTGGATATATGTGGAGTTGTATTGGGTAGTCCTCATCTTTATGATCGAGATGCCATATTTTATAGAAAGGAGCATAAGTATCATCTCTTTAAAGATGGAATTGAATATGTTGTCAGGGCACACAGACTTAAGACAGACTTGGATTTAATCAATGTTAGTCAAATGAAAAGACTCATAAGTTCAAGTAAAAAGTATGTTCTAATGTTTGTTAAGGAACAACCTAAAGATAAGTATGATGCCTTTCAAGGATGTGATTCTCAATTTAAGGAGAAATATGTTGAAACAATAGATTCTTATACATATTTGTTTAAAGAACCAAAAATTCTACCTCCAAAACGAGAAATAAAACATGAGATTCAATTACAATCTGATGCTTCTCTTCCGAACATTGGCATGTATTGTATGTCGGTCATAGAAAATGAAGGAATTAAGAAACAAATTCAGGAATTGGTTGATAAAGGCTTTATTCAACCTAGTTCTTCTCCATGTGGATCACCGATCATTTTAGTGCGTAAGAAAGATGGAACTTGGAGAATGTGTGTTGATTTTAGAGCCTTAAATAAAATCACCATAAAGAACAAGAATCCTCTTCCAAGAATAGATGATTTGCTTGATCAGTTAAAGAATTTTGTTTACTTTACAAAACTGGATTTAAGAAGTGGTTATCCTCAAATTCGTATTGCAGAGAATGATATTTGGAAAACTACATTTAGGACTACACAAGGGCTTTATGAATGGTTGGTTATGCCGTTTGGTTTATGCAATGCTCCAACAACTTTTATGAGAGTGATGAATGATGTATTTTGTCCTTTTATTGATAAGTTTGTCATAGTTTATCTGGATGATATTCTTATTTTCAGTTCAAGTTTGGAAGAACACGTAAAGCATGTTAAACAAGTTTTTGGTGTGTTGCAAAGAGAGAAACTGTATCTCAAACATTCTAAGTGTGAATTTAGAAAAAATTCCTTAGTTTATCTTGATTACATAGTTGGAGGTGGTCATCTAAAAATAAATCCAACTAAAATTGATGTGATTGTTAAGTGGCCAAGACCACAGAATGTGACGGAAGTTAGAATTTTCTTGCGTGCAGTTCAGTATTGGAGGAAGTTTATTTCTCATTTCTCTTTTATTGCATCACTACTTCATGCTTTAACAAGTTCTAAAGTTTCTTTCTAGTGGGGAGGAAAACAACAAAAAGCATTTGACAATTTAAAGCAAAAAATAGTTTCAACTCCAATCTTAGCTTTACCAAACCTTCAACGGCCATTTGAAATAGAAATTGATGCTAGTGGGTATGCAATGGGTGCCGTGTTATTGCAGAAAGGAAAGCCTATTTGTTTTCATTTAGAAACATTTTCTAAGGCAATTGCTAACTATCCAACATATGATAAAGAATTATATGCATTAGTGGAAAGTGTCAAAAAATGGTTTAATGGGCAAAGAAACAGTGATTCATACAGATCATCAGCGACTTCAGTACCTTCAATCTCAAACTAAGTTGCAATAGTCTTGACATTATAGATGGATGGGTTTTTTGCAGCAGTTCCACTTAGTAATAAAATATAAGAAAGGTACCACCAATAAAGTGGCTGATATGTTATCAAGACTATCTTTGAATGCTTCAGTTATTCTGCAAAATAGTTCTTTAGCACATGAAAGTTACATTGAACAATATGCTGAAGATTATGATTTCAAAAATGTTTATGAATCACTAACTCATAGTGCTCAAGTGGAAGAAGTGAATTATCATGTACATGACAAGTTATCGTACCATCTTGGCATGTTGTGCATACTGCAGGGTAGAGTGCATGTGATCAAGGAAGCACATTCTTCTCGTGTTTCAGGACATTTTGGTGTAGGTAAGACAGTGGCACAGTTACAAAGGTATTGCTATTGGCCTCGAATGAATGAAACAGTTGCTAAGTACATCAAAGGTTGTGTCATGTGTTCGACAAGCAAACCAAACAATCGAAAGTTAGGTTTTTGTATGCCAATTCCAGTTCCTTCTCGGCCATGGGATAGTGTATCTATGGATTTTGTAGAAGGACTTCCAATGTCTAGAAAAGGTCATGATTATTTGTATGTTGTGGTTGATCGATTTAGCAAAATGTGTATTCTTGTTCCATGTAGAAAGCAAGTAACTGCTGAACAGACTGCACAATTGTTCTTTTCAAGTGTATGGGTTCATTTTGGGTTGCCTACGTCTATCATTTCAGATCGGGACTCCCGTTTCATGGGGGAGTTTTGGTCCACTTTGTGAGGACTCATGGACACTAAGTTGAAAAAGAGCACAATGTTTCATCCACAAACTGACGGGAAAACAGAGGTGGTGAACAGAACAATGGTACATCTTCTCAAAGGCTATTGAGGCAAACATCCTAAGCTGTGGGATGAATCCTTACACTATGTACAACATGCTTACAACCGGGCCTTGCATTCTTCTATTGGTAGATCTCCTTTTGAGACATGTTTTGGATACCTGCCGAAGTCACCAATGGACTTCATGTTTGGTGAAGAAGCTCGGGAGGATGGACATGGAGATGCTGACAAAGCAGTCAAGTTCATTCAAAGAATCCAGAAGATTCATGAAGCAGTGCAGGATCAATTGGAGAAGAGTCAAGACAAGTACAAAACGCGCCATGACAAGCATTGGGTGGATCATCACTTCTAGGTTGGTGATCAATTATGGCTACAGATCAGAAAAGAGAGGATGAAAGGTGAAGGTAAAAAGTTGAAACTGATCAGGTATGGTATTTTTAGAATTGTTGAAAAGATTGGGCACAATGCATTCCGGTTGAAATCGCCCCCGCATATGCACATATATTCAGTTGCAAATGTCAAAAATTTGAAGTTGTATGAACCTCCTATGATCATGGATCTAGAGGAAAATGTTCAAATTCCAACTGTAGATGATTTTTCACCTGAATGTATGACTCAGTTACAGGAAGGCACCATCTTGGAATGGAAGGTCTGCACTTTTAGGTGTGGACATGTTGAGTATCTTCGAGTGGGACTCAAAGGCATGAATCCAAGCAAAGCAAGGTGGATGGAGATTAGAAGGGTGAGGGAGTTGTACCCTCACCTCATGTTTGCTTAAAACCAAACTTTTGGTGGTCCAAAAGCTTCAAGTGGAGAGGAATGATCCAAGAGGATCCTCAAAATGCTCAGACTTTTATGGTCTCATATGCTCCCGAAACCAGCACCAATTTGAAGAGCTCGTCGCACTGATTCCTATGGTATATTCGGTTCGAAAAATAGCCTCTGTATGAGGGAGAAAATGCCCGTTGAATTTTTCCTCCAACAAGCAAAAAAGTGGCCAAAGCGGGCCAAGTGGCAAGCACATATCATGGCAAGTGGCAGGTCAAAGTCAATACAGGTGGTCAAAGGTCAACGCAAGGACAGGTCAAGGCTAGTTGGATGGGCAGGGTCGAGGTCGAACCCGCGACCTCTGCCAACACATTGCAAAATCTTTACCACTAAACCACCGCTTAGCTTTGTAAATGATGGGCGCATTATTTTATTTAATTGTTTGATATATGGTAAGTGGGGGTAAGGTTGGCGGAGCCCGATACATTCGGTGGCCCCACCAACCCAAAGGCTATGTTAATATTGTTATAACAAACAGTCAACGACACTAACATATAACGGAGGTAGCAATAAATACCATGGCACAGAGTGTTGTCATGTGGCACGAAGGTGGCATCCAAAACAACGAAGTATTGATGTGGCAAAGTCACCGCTACGTATATGGTTATGGTTATCCAAATGGCACAGAGCATAACGGTTAGGGCATGTCACATGCCACGGGTTGAAGTCTGGGTCCACCGCTGGAGTTTGGTTACAATATATGCCAAATACATACTCTACCAACCATAACATTTAATACCATATACCATAGATACTATCCGCCGAACTATAACATTTAACCATATGCTATGTATGAAAGACAATGCGCCAAAAATTAAAACACAGTTATAACATATGGTTTTTAACCATACAAAATGTGCCAAGTAATTAAACAATATGCCATATTTTCCAATCAAGTATGGGAGGTGTTGACCACACTTTGTCAACGACCCCATAGCAGTACACCCCCATTTTTTCAAATGGGACTTATCATGTTCGAGGCTCGTGTCATCCAGATTTCATCGACGGTCGATAGTTTTTTATAATGATGTAAACCCATTCTGCATGTTATGATGTAAATGATCTAAGTAAGACCGTCCATGTATGTAACAACCTAGGTAAGCCTAGTATGTTGTTGATGATTTTCATCCTAGGAGATTTTTTGTCTCACCAATTCACGTAAGTGATCGGCAGAGTTTTTCTCTCCAGCCTCACCCCAAAGCTAGGGTGGATTTTGTCATCAGCATGCTAAGTGAGTCCTAGTGTTTTCTATCGAGTCCTTGTAAAAGTAGTTTGAGCTACTTGGTCTACTAGATCATGTTTTGAGTCGTAGAATTGGGAATTTATTTGAGGGTCTATACGAATGGGTATTCCCCCTTCATGTATGTAAATGTATTATCTCATGTAAAAGAGGGTTGGAAAAATAATTATAATCCCCTCTTAGTCAATTAATTAAATTTTCTGGTCAATTAATTAATAAAATCTTAAACCATAAATTTAATTAATTAGGGTCCTAAGTTAGGATTAAATCCTTAAAGGCAAAATTTGTGGGTCCTTGGAAAATGATTTTGAAAGCCCCAGGCCAAGGGAATATTGAGAATTTTAAGAAATATTGGACCCTTGGGCCTTGGTGGTTAAATCAAGGTCAAAATTTTGGGCTAATTAACTCAAAAATAATATTTTTGAGTTAATTAAAATTGAATTAAATGATAAATTCGTTTTTTTCCCAAAATTTTAATTTCAACGCTCCGGATTAAAAGATAATTAAATCTTTTGGATGTTTGAGATTATTTTGACGAGGATCATCCAAACTAGCCGTTAGAGATCTTGTCCTATAAATTTAGAGGTCTTTCTCATTCTTGAGTCATCCGATCTCAGGATCGTGCACTTGCTCTTAGAAGCTCTTGTAAACTTTTGAGGAATAAAGCATAAAGACTTTGGGGTTACAAATCTGGATGTTCCTTCTCATATCTATGTGGTGAATTGTCTCTAAACTCTGCTACTTTGTTTCTTGTATTTTATGGTTGATGGCCTTCATGGATTAATCTGCATATAGGTATCTTGTGCAGTTTTCTGGGTTTATAAAATAACATTCTGATTTTTTTTGCAAAGGTCTCATGTTGTTTTCTTAAATCTCTATCGGTTTAAGATTCAGATCTAAGTGTGCGGGGATTTTTTTTTTAAATTGGGCGTCTGGGGAAGTCTTCGGTTGGACCAGCCGACTCTCAATAAACATAAATCTGATAAGCTCTTTATTTGTTAAATTCCAGGTCTATCTTACGATATTTGTGATTTTGCAGGGTTTCGAAGGTTTGTGCCTCTCATTTAAAAATTTTAATTTCTAAACTATGCTAAAATGGATTCAAATCTGACCATGAGGGTTTTAAATCTGTAAACTAGTTGTAAATTTGCAATTTTTCTGTAAGGGTTTAATCGTTTCTTGGTGTGTATCTTCAGATCTGGCTGGTCTTGCAGATTCAGGGTTCAAATCGATTTTTTTTTTTTAAATCTAAAGCAGATCTAGCCTCCAAAGGCCGGATCTGGCCTCAATCTGCTACTATGGACGAATCTGGACATTGTTTTTAATTAAAGGAGCATAAGATCTGAGCTTAAATGAAGAAATTTTAAGATCTGAGGTTAAAATATTTATGCGTATTGGGTTTTCTTCACACTGAAAATTGCTGTCATTTCCCTTCATCGTTCCTCTGCACTGGACGCCCTCACTTCATTTCTGCTTCACGATCTATCTTCCCTTTCCTTACTGCCCAGCCATCTGCATTTTGAAATACGCTCTGCCCATCGACTCATCTATCTCAGCATTTTTCGTTTCTCAGCTATCCATCTGCGTTCATCCTCTTACTACCTGTCTGATCCTCATCCTCGTGCTCCCGTCAGCCATCCTTCAGCTCTGTCATTGCCGTTTGCATCATTCTCCATCTAGCTTCTTCCCTTTCCGCAAGCCGCAGCCTCCTCACGCCGTCCCACCTGCAGCTGTAAACAAACAAACAAACAATAAAACACACACGCACATATCAAAAATCCGATTCACATAATGCGTTAGTTTTTTTTTGAGTTGGATTGTTCTTTTTTTTAAACACACACATCATGAAAAATACATCGATCATATGCATTTGATTTTTTTTTTTTGGTATAGTTTTAACACTTAGATTTTAGATTTTAAATGATTCGTTTTTCTTTTCTTTTTTTTAATAGATTTCATTTTATTTCAGTTTTAGATTTATTTTTATAGATTAGATTTAATTTAGTTTAGTTTGGGATCTTAGATTTTGATTTTAATTTTTAATTTTGATAGTATTAATTTATTTCAGTGAGGAGTTAGATTGCTTTTAGTTATAGTTTAGACTTAGTTTTAATTTTTTGCTTTTGTTTTAGTTTAGATTTAATTTAGTTTAGTCTAACTTTAACTTTACTTTTAGATTTTAGATTTTAATTTATTCTTAGTTTAGTTTTAGCTTAGTTTTACTTTAGTTTAATTTTAATTTTAATTTTAGTTTTGTTTAGATTTAATTTTTTGTAAGATTAGAACTTTTGTTTAGACTCTAATTTTGTATTTAGTTTTAACTTAGATTTAGATTTTTTTTTTTTTTTTTTAATTCAAAAAATAATAAAAAATATAAAAATTTCAAAAAATTCTAAAAAATTCTAGAAAATACAAAAAATATAAAAAAAATTCGAATTTTCTATAGTCAAATACACTAAATTTTTTTATCTAAAGTTTGATTGTGGATCATTTAAATTTTTGAACTGGGTTATATTGGAATATCTTAATTTCGGAAATTTTTCAAGCATTTGGCATTCTCATATTATTGTGAGTTCAGGTTATTCATGGTTGTGACGTTTTCAATTAAATATCATTGTGATCAATCGTGTTTTAATAAGCAGCAGTTAATCGTCACTTACTTGTTTATAATCGCATAACGGGATTTTGTTGGACTCCATAAGGCACTGGTCTTAAATGTGAAATCTAATCTAGATTTGTGAAATCCTGTTAATTTTATCAAGTATTTGGTATTTTAGCTGTGTCTCCTAGATTTTTCCTCTTCATTTCTAATAGGGTCTACCTCCCTTAGCTTGCAAGGAGACAACTTAAATAGAGAGATTGGGGATAAAGGTGATAGTCCCCAATCTGAGCCATTGTCGCGGTGCCTGGACAATCTGTGCGACAACAGGAGGTTTGCGGGTTTGACCCCGAGACCTGCTTATGACACTATAAAAGACTATAACAATGTGCCATCAACAGAGGAGATGTACAGTGAGGCTGAAGACTGTTTATTATTTGTGCCTGCAAAAGCCTTCTTGGGCATAACTTGGCCATCCTTGGGCCTTTTTGAGAACGAAGAGTTGTGTTGGAGAGCAGAGGCCGAGGCTAGCATGTTGACAGTAGCCATTGGTGCCTGCGTGCACAGTCCATAATGGCGAAAATGTATGTAAAGAGCTTTTTTGAGCATTCCTAATACAACGAACGACCATTGGAAGCGAACCCAGAGATGTAGTCCAAGAGGGACGAACTCCGTCATCAATGTTTGTTGTGTTTGCGTCTTTTATTGATATTGTTCATGCTTATTTTTCAATTCTCAAGTTTATGTTTAAGGAACTTTAATAATTCAATTTCTCTCATTCAATCACATAAAAGGCAACCTTAGTTAATGTTCGGTGAAATTGTGCAAATAGTCAATCCTTTGTGTTTTCGGATCAATTCTCCAAATAATAAACATGTGGCGCTGCCAATGGGTGTGGGGGCACACAAGTGACCTCATGGCTATCCAAATAGATCGAAGATGTTTGTAGACCATTTGCAAGGGCTCAAATGATGGTGTAAGTGATGCCACATCATCATACAGATCTTGGGTCATCTGCCAAGTGCATGGTACAACTGTGGGGCCAGTTGGGCATGGTGAACCAGGTGCATCTTCCTCGTCCAATAGGTGAATCTCAAGAAATCCTTGCATGTCTCTAGGGATCCATGGAATGTTGTCTACTACTGTGGAGGCCCATGGCTTTCTACACACACCCTCCATGTGCTAATGTAACCCTCTGGAGGGTTAGGACCCTGCATAGGTAGACCAAACCCAAAATGGAGACCGTCTGCAATCCTGCATAAGATCCAATGTGTCCACTTGCCTTCCAATACAAAAATTCATTTAAAGAAATCGAGTTAAAGAGCTTACAAACCATGGACAATAGGTAGGCACTTCATAATGGCATGCCCTTCCATAGTGGGTTTTGGCATGTGCTAATGTCTCCAAGCTCTAAGGGGGGTTAACTAAGGACCCTATTAGGTGTTTTCTACCTTTAAAGGGGATAATATGTCCAAGGTACATCCTTCAAATGGTGGTGGCATTTAATAAAGTGATGAAGGAAATAGGGGATGAAAAGGGGCAATCCTGGGCCACATGTCGGGGCACAAGGGTAGCTAATAAAGGGAAGCCCACACTTGGGTATATAATATATAGGAGGGAGAAATCGTGGCACATGAGTTACCTTGGCCCTTATTTTTCCTCCCTTCTTCATATGCCTTTTCCCTTTTATGATTTTTCTTTGGTTAACTGCTCGGGGCTCAAGCAATGAGATCATGATGTGTAAAGTATAGCAGTGGATACCCTCTTTAAGGTGGGGCGGTTCATTGCCCACCAAGGGTCGGGACAATCATGGGTTCTTGAATGATATAGGAGGCTCATTTAGGGCCTATAGGAACCAGGGTGATGGCCATGGGAATGGGCTAGAGCTCATGCATTGGATTTTTCCCATGTGCTAAATGTGTTTGTCCCGACCATCTTTTGCATTTTGTGGTGCATTTCCCCGTTGAATGTGGCCAACTATGCTTTTACTTTTCTTTTCAGCTACATCAACCTCCAGGGCATCGTTTCAGGCCTGACCTAATGTGTGGGCAAGGGGAAGGGGAGGCCAACCCTATGTGAACCCAGGTGGGAAAAATGATGAATGAGGTTATAATGAATGGAAGGGGAGCAATGTATGTGGATGAGGGAGTAGGACCGCGTAACCAAACTCAGGGTTTCCCATGTAGTACCACCCTAAAACCCAAAGGTCAGTAAAGGAGATCCCACAGGACTAGGATCCAAGGGTAACATCCAATAGAGGTCTAGGGGACAAGAGCACAAAACTAGCCCACTCTTCCCCCCATTAATCCATGCCCATAAGTTTCCATGATAAGTAAACTACAATACACAATTCCCAAATGACAAGGCATACCTTTAGGTTCGGAGGACCCACCTTCAAACATACAATCATGATAGATGGGCGAGGGACCACATGGTTGGCTCAGGTGGCGGAGAAATGGCACAACGAGCTAGTTGGTAGCTGCAAGGGGTTGTTGGCTACCGACTGAGGACCATCTTGGACAAAAATTTTCTCCTAAGGATATCGCCCACAAAACGGTGGGTAACAAACCCATCGATGTTTGCACCAAAACCATGGAGCATTTTGGACATGTGATGGATGGAGATGATAGAGGACGGCGAGGACAATCCAATGCTTCGAGAATCATCGAAATCCGAGATGTCCTTGATGAGTTATGAATTTTTGAAGGTTGATGATGGGTTTTTGGCACATAAGTCATGTAGGCTTGGTGTGCATGTGCCAAAAGACATGTCTATTTGTGGAGCCCTTGTATGGTTATAAATACAAGGTGAGAGGGTTCATTTTAACACATCCAAAGTGCAATACAAATGCAACGAAAAAGGAGAAGGCTAGCTCGTTCAAGGGAGAAGAGGATCTCTGTTTTTGGGCCGCGGGTTAGGGCTACCTCAGTGAAGGAGGGAGGGACGTTAGGGCCTCTCCCAAGGCTGTCTTGAAGTGCGAATTAACCAGCAGGAAGTCCGCATTGCAGAGGGGCAATTCTGAGCTATTTGTGAGGGTATTTGTGGCACGGTACATCTCTGTTTGGGCAGTGTATTGTATAGGAGTTTGTGCAGGTAGGTTGAGCCCCAAACAGTGAGCTGTTGGGAATGAACAGGGGCTGGTTTTAGCCTTACAAACCAGTGTGGGTCAACAACAATAAGAGGAATGTATACTGCAGCTGTAGGAGGCTGACAGGAGGTGGAATAGTGGGCTCACAGGTGGCTGTAAGAAGCCCTAACCAAGAAGCCTCATCAACAATAGTTCACTTCAGTTTAGAGCAGCAGTCAAAAGGTATGTTTTACTGAGTTTTTGCCTTGTGTTTGGTCAAGATTTTCCCAGTTTGGATCAGATTTATGTGCAGCCTGTGGGAGCCATGTGTTGAGGTTGACTTGGGTGGTTAGAAACCTCAACTAGGAGCAGATTTCACAGTGATTGGATTGGGTGCCATTGGACTGGTGGAGGCAGCGTGTTGGTAGCCCAAAGTAGCCCTTGACAAGCAGTCATAAAGGGAGTTTGACAGCTGAACTTTGGGTGAAGTTGTGGAGCCTAATGTGCAGTACATTGATGGACTAGTGGACTGCTAGAAGGCAGATTGAAGCGCTCAGGTATTGGCCAGCCTAGAAGAGCAGATTGGATCAGCCCGTGTTCATTGAAGCAGAAGTGACATGCAAGAGTGATAGGTGGCAACCTTCCTAGAGTCTCTGTGTGTTGTTCTTTGATGGACTAAGGGGCAGCTAGAGAGCAGATTGGAAGCAAAGGACGAACAGGATGAGATACGACATAGATGTTGAGCTTGTAGCGAGATTGTCATTGTATCTTGTATTCTTGTACTTTATGGATAATTGAGGGCCATTATCCCTTGCATAGAATCCTTAGACTGTTGTATTACTAAGTTGGTTTAATATAACGAAGATTGGGTTGTTGTACATATTTGTACAATATTTTGTAAAAGTTGTCTGTACTTGTGCATGTGTAATTTACTGCTATTTCGAAGTAGCTTTGTTGAGATTCTTGGTTTGGTAGCGTCAGAGATTTTAAGATTCTAGCCTAGACACCAGGATCGTGGAAATTCAACTATTTACTTTTTCTTTCTTTTGACAAATGCATTACATCATGACTCAAATACAATTATGAAAACCGACACTAGTTACATTATTCAACACTCCCTCTTAACTAGGGAGGTATTCATATATATATATATATAGGTACAAGGATTAACTCAATATGATATGTTCCACGAAGAGTCATAGCATACGCAATGCTAAAGATTATATACTTGACCAAGGTATCTAACTGATTGCGACTAAGGTGTTATCCAAGCTTTTGCCACTATAGGTACCATCAGGCTTCAGCTCTAATACCAACCCACAGGGATCTAGGTATTGCATCCAAGGTCAGAGCTCCACAAGACCAACAATACCCTCCCTCTTCAGGATCTGGACATCATCACAAGCCGACCAGATGTCCTCCCAAGCATCATACAAGCACGCAACCTAAGATGATTCATCTGTCCTATTAACTAAATCAGATATATCTACCATTCCAATCATGCTTCTAAAATTTTGAACTTTTTGTGGAGAGATCTTGCAAAATTACAACCCTAATTAGTAACAAACTTTCTATATATATGTGTTAGCACAAAACTTCGGGGTCATCAATCATTCTGATGTTGCTTCAGGCCATCACAATATCCAAACTTATCTCTATGGAAGCTTCTTTCTTTAATTTCTTCAAAAGCACCAATCTTAGCTTCAACACTTTTTCAACATATCCAAGTTTTGTTTGCAACTTTATCAATGAAGAACAATCAACAGTAGTGCTTTAGCTATTCTCCGATCTCAAAACATTCTCATGGCCTTCACATCATGTTATCAACTATGGAGGAGATTCCCTTTTTCTTCAATCAAGCTCCCTCCTAACTAGAGGACAAGTCTATCAATATCTTTATTCTTTCAATCACACAGGATCTCTCTTTCACTTCATCATATGATCGGAGAACTTCGACCTTCATTCTTTCAGGAACATTATTCTTTATCTTCATATCATAACAAGGTCATCATATCAATCATTAATGTAAACTTTAATGCCCTCCAGAGACAGTGACAGGAGCAGTTGATTGTCACAGAGTTAGGATAGATTTTGTGTGCCCTAGGTGCAGCGTTTTGAAGCAGCTAGAATCGTGACAAGTGCGCAGATCTAGAAGAGCGATCACTACTCACAAATGAAGTTGTGAATAGTGTAGGATCAGACCTCAGGTATAGGTTCATTAAAGGAGCCATGGATTGATAGGAGGCAGATTGGTAGAGCCCTAGTTTAGGAGTTGTAGATGGGTAGACTTCAGTGAAAAGTGGGTAGTTCCAGAAGACCCAATGAGTAGTCACCCTAATGGATCAAGAGGACTACTAGTGGGTAGAATGATGAGCCAAAGTTCAGTGGCACAAAAGTAGTTGTGGTCATTGATAGTGGCAGGCTGGGAAACTAAGATTCAGTTGCAGTGATCAGAAGATGGGAAGGAAAGAGGAGCTGCCAAATGTGTTTAGGACACGTGGATTGAAAGGGTTGCACAGTGCCACATTAGCAAGTAGGTCAAGTGTGTCTTGTTTTGGGTAGATTGGTGGTCAATGTGAATGACACCAAGCTCTAGTTGTGTCCTTGTATCAAGGTTGTAGGTAAGGTCCAAGATCCCTGGTACAGGCGCCCTAAGATTGTTGTATTATAGATTGTAATACAATAAGTAATGGGTTTGAAAAGTCAAAAATTGTCATGTGCACTAGTTGATTCAATGATGTGGGTAGATTCTTCTATGCAAAGTAGAATTATTGTGGCATTTGAGTGTGTTTGTGTCAGAGATTTTATCATCCAACCCAAATTCTCATGTGCCATGGAAATTCAACATGGTATTAAGGCTACTTTGAAGGGCCAGTGGATCAAAGTGTGCACAATAGAAGCAATTTGAGCTAGTGGAGATCATGTAGATTCAGAGGGAGTCTAGCTTCAGAGGGAACAACCCTATGGAAGTTTGAGATCTTCAAGTTCTTATGAGGCAAAGACACTACATAGACAGTGTGATCCATCCTACAAGGTATGCTACATTGATGGATGTTAGGTGGGCTAGTGTCGTTGGTGATGATGATAGATACTTCCAAGCAGTAGAAGTACCTCCCTCTCTAAGAGGAAGTGTTGAATTGTGTAGCTTGGGAGGTACTCCACAAGCCTAGGAGTTGGGTTTGTGAAGTTTGGTCACAAAAGGCCTTGTGGGCAAAGAACCCAAATAGAGGGGTTTTAGACCTAAGATGGAATTTAAAATCCAAAAAGAAATTAAAAGGAAAATTAATATTTCCTAAGAAGTTGATAAAACCCTAAGATCTAGAGAGTTCCTAGGAGGCCTAAGGGAAGGCTAGAGAATCAAGTGGGTAGAGCTCATTTGATCGTAAGGCCAGGAGAGATGTAGTCCTTGAGAAGGCTGAGATTGGACGCCAAGAAGGGCTGCAAGGGAGGACATGTAATCCATCAAGGAAATTTCGGTCAAGAGGGGGATCAAATCTAAGCCAGATGCAAACCCTATAGGTGCCTATCCAAGTGAAGAAGGAGAGCGAAGGATTGTCTTGGAGTTGGTCGAGTTAGGGATCTTGCTATCGAGCTGGAAAGGAAGTTCTAGGCATTAATCTTGGGAAGTATATCTTTGTGTAATAGGCTACAGCAGTTTAGGTCTCAAGGTGAGGGTCGAGACCCCTATGAGTTGAGGATTAGAGGGCCCTAAGGCCTAATCTTAGTCAGGAAAGAAGGCCACATACTTTGGTGTACCAACAGAGGTATATAAGGCCTTGTTGAAGGGATGCCGCAAGATTGAAGAGGAGTAGAACTGGCTGAATTTTAGGGCCATCATGTAGCTAATTTAGGAGCCCTAATGGAGGGCTGAAATACCTCAGTTGTGCACAAAACATGATCTACTTTAGGACATATATGAACATCTAAATGATGTATGGTCTGATTTTATTCTCAAGTTGAATTAGATGCCAAGAGATGAGGAGTTGTTCCTAATATTTAGGGCAGTAGATCTGATGCCCTAGTTAAGGTTGCCTCTAATGCATAGATTTGTCGTAGAGATTTGATCCAAAAGACAAGGAATGTGTCTTATCCATGTGCATAAAAGAGAGGGTCAAGACCCTACAGGAAGGAGATGTATATCTCAGTGTTAGGCTTGTAAACCTCAGTGAATTCGCACAAGTGTACAGTTTGTAAAGGAGGCTGCAATAGCAATATAAAAAGGACATATTGGAGGACTGATTATGCAAGAAAAGGAGGTATTGTTTTTAAGTTATTGGAGCCCTAGTTCTCTGATTTTGTGTTGACAAATCAAAGGTAATAGGGCCAATTGCACAAGACCTAGATATGTGCAACTTGAGGAGTCAAATTATAGAACAAAGGGCAAAATCTATGGAACCCTAGATCAATCAAGGAGTGACTGTAGTTGGGAAGATCTCTGAGCCCTAAAGATAGTGACACGAGCAACTGATTGTCAAAGAGTTAGGTCATATTTTGTGCGCCCTAGGTGTAACGTTATGGAGCAGCCGTAATCATGACAAGTGGGCAGATGAAGGGTGAGCACTATTCACAAACGAACTTGTGAACAATGTAGGATGCAAGCCTCAAGTATAGGTTCATGAAAGGAGCCATGGACTGATAGGAGGCAAATTGATGGAGCCCTAGTTCAAGAGTTGCAGATGGGAAAACTTCAATGAAAAGTGGGTAGTTCCAGAAGACCCAATGAGCAATCATCCTAATGGAGCAGGAGGACTACTAGTGGGCAGAATGATGAGCCAAAGTTCAGTGGCACAAAATGCATTGTATTCATTGATAGTGGCAGGCTTGGAAACTAAGAGTCAGTTGTAGTGATCAGTACATGGGAAGGCAAGAGGATCCGCCAAATGTGTTCAAGACATGTGGATTGAAAGGACTGTGGGGCACCACATCAGAAAGTGGTCAATTGTGTCTTGTTTAGGGTAGATTAGTGGTCAATGTGACTGACACCAAACCCTAGTTATGTCCTTGTATTAGGGTTGTATGTAAGGGACAAGATCCCTGGTATGGGAGCCCTAAGACTGTTATATTCTAGATTGTAATATAACAAGTTGTGGGTTTGAACTTTGAAAAGTAAAAAATTGTCATGTGCACTAGTTGATTCACTGATGTGTGTAGATTTCGTTGTGCAAAGTAGTATTGTTGTGGCATTTAAGTGTGTTTGTCTCAGAGATTTTAAGTTCCAAAAAAAATTCTCATGTGCCATGGAAATTCAACAGACCTAACTAAAGAGAAGCCTTCCTAGTGGTGAAATCTACAAAAGAGCAGGAGGCGGTGGCTGTGGTGATAGTGGGCCCTTATAAGACCTACTAGATTTTTAGGCAACAGGCTCAATATGGAAAAGGTGGTAGCAAGGGTTCTCAATCGCATAAGAGTTGGTTAGTTATGGGGTTGCATTCTAACTTCGAAGACTAAGCATCATTGTTCTTAGTTTTTGTTTCTCCTAGATGAACAAACTTTAAATGACATTTAACTAGTTTTGATAAAAAATTTGGGTTTTCAAGTGCTTGGAGGTTTTCCCAAACTCCTTTTTATTTCTCCTTCCACAGATGCTCGATAGGGTAGATTTATTAAGAATTTCAAGTCCAATAGGGTGTAGGGAGGTTTAAAGGTGTTGTGTTGAGGGTTAGATGCCAAACCTCTGATCATGCTAGATTTAAGAAGAATTTTGGGTTCATCAGGGTGTCAAAGGTTTTCCTTTCCATGTTTTGGGAGCACCTAAACACTCAACAACCCAATATTATGACTTGATAGTTTCTAGGCCGCATGAGTTTTGGACACATGGAATCCAAGTGAAAAACATGTGTATGGGCAAACACATGGACCTATTTTCACACATGGGAAAAAAGGTAACATCTGGACCTTGTGTTGGGGTGACACGTGGTTAAGGCAATAACACCATGTCATCATGTGATCCATAAGGTCAAACTCCAAACCTCCACAGTTAAATTAGATGAGGGTGCCACATTCATAGCATTGGGAAGATTAGGTTCTCTTTGTTCTTTTGGATGTCAAATCTTTGCACTAGTTGCATTGAATAAGGTCATCAAGTCCATGGGCTCTAGATGATAAAAAAGGGTTGGAAAGAAGGGGGAAACTAAATACACTCACACTTGAGAGCTCAAAAGACTGCCAATTGGCATAATCCTATGAAAGAAAGTAAAGTCCTCCAAGCAATTGGCTTGACTCGTCACTGCGAGTTCCTAGAATTACAGTGACCTCGTAGCCATGAGAATGCCCTGATAAATGTGATGTCAGTTCCAACTCAGTGTCATGTCATCCTACAATAGGAGATGTGTATACATTGGAAGCATGTGTGTTACCAAGCTTTGAAGAGGCGATGCCACTAGCAAGAAAGTTGGGTAACCAAAAGTGTTGAGAATTTTGTAGAGCTTGAGATGAATACAAAAATTCTCTTCTTGATAATTACTTGTGAGTTTGCTTATGTATTCTTTTAGTTAATCCTTCATCAAGTCAATTATCAAAGTACTTAAAATGTAGAGACAGAATTGATTTGTAACTGAATATCTTTTCCTAAATTCCTATCACCTTTAATTGATTCCTCAAACTATAGCCTTCAATTACTTCCGCAGTCTATCCTTTCAGTTAATTCCACAAACTGTAGTCTTCAATTAATTCCGCAGTTTATCCTTCCAGTTAATTCCGCAAACTGTAGTCTTCAATTAATTCCTCTGTTTATTCCTTCAATCCGCATTCTGTTCTTCTACTTAGATCTTCTCCTTTCAACGTTGTACAACCTTTGACTTATCCGCAATTCAGTTCTTTCTCCAACGCTGTCCACCTCAGACTTGACCGCAATCTTATATGCTAAATGGACCACAGAACAGTCATAAATATATATGACTTGTCTAGCTATTGGGCCGACCAATCAGCTAGTATTTAGGTCGACTGGAAGTTTATGTTCTTCGTCATTAGTTCACATATATTTCAACGTTGTTTTCATTGTAGTTGGAGCTTAACTTCCAATGCTTTTTGATCTTGTCTTCCAGCTTGTTTGAAGGTTGTTTTGTAAGCTTCTTTGCAAGGTCTTGCAACATATCTATCTTGAACTAGATCCTTTCATGATTTTGACATTTTATACTTTTGTCTCCTTCCTTTCATAATTACATAGTTCAACATGAAGATCGACCTAGTTACATTTTACAACACTCCCTCTTAACTAGGGAGGTATTCATATAGTTACATGATCATTTTTAAACTAAATAATCTCATAAGAAAAATCGGATTGGTAATCGCATCTGTATAGCATCATATCAACCAGCATTGTCGTAGTGCAAGGCCTTGACTAACAGCCCCATCTCTTCAACGAGACAATGGGCACAATGCTGGCGAGACACATGACTAATAGACACTATAGTCATTGTCTCTCCAAGGTACATACCCCACCTAGGTGTTCCCAGAGTATGACCTTCTTGGACTATTCTTCTCTTGGGTAGCCAGCCCTCAAAGAATATCGGTCCACGACTACTCTTATGTTGAATGCCCTATCTCATTCTCAAAGAGTATCGAATGCCAGATGATTACCCAATCCTCCATTCTATCTTCCAGGTGAAGACCAGAATGATGTGTCTATCCATTCTCTTCACATGGCCTTCACTAAGACTTACGACTGTTAGTCCTGGTCTAGTGCATGACACATGTAATAGATAATTACATACGTCACTCCCTCTTAACACAAGGAGGACATATTTCAAGTTTCTTCCAAGCAAGAAACTTACCACCAAGCTCCTCATCAACTAGAGTACTACAGCAGCAATCCAGCTACTCATGAAGAGTTCCTCCCCTCGATGTCATGGATTTCGATATTGAGGAATCTTCAACTTTTGGCTTCATAGGGCACATATCATCCATCAGTTTCAGTCACAAGTCATGTCCACTGTCAGAAAGAGATTCATCAGTCTTTCTCATCTGGTCCATTGTTATGCCATGCTGCTTTCCTTCGAATCATTTCCAAGGATAATACATCCTTTCTCATGATTGGCAACCCTGCACAAACTTATCCAGATAAACATATACATATGAACTTTTAGAACAAAAGTTACCTTAGTGATGATCTTTTACTGTGACATCTTCCTGTAGGCATCAGTATCCTTTATACAGATTGACATATCTCCTAATGATATGTTTTTGTTGAGGGTTTCCAGACTTTTGTCAGAGTCTACATATCTTCCCAGGAGATCTTCTAGTCACATCTACTTGGCCTCTGAATGATACCTGCCTCAAGACATAGTTGCATTTCATGATCTCTTCCTTTCTGCACATATTCCATTTCCAGGAACTTTCAACAGCCACCTCATATACCATGAGGACATATTACGTTGATTTCATCTGTCCGTGCACTTCGAGATACTCTTTTATAGTTCATACTTCTAAGTACATAGGTTCATTACTTGCAACCATATAACATGACATTACAACATCCAATGTCAGCATATAAATATATATATACCTCATACCTTTTTCCCTTGAGTCATCCTGTAGCAATTTTTTAAGAATGAATAGCTTCATTCCCTTGGCTTGTTTCATCAATATGTCATCACTTCCCAGAAGTATGTTTCTATGATGACCCTTGCTCTTGATGACTACTTTCTTAAAGTTTGTCAAAGAGGTCTTCCCGGAGCTGACTCACCAGGAGTTCCTGCCATGCTGTAATATTCCCAATTAGCAATAGCTAATTGGAAATATTAATTTTGATTAATTTTGCCTTATATAGTTAAAATATAAATAAAGTGGGTAAAAGGAGAATGTGACTCACTTAGGATAAAACGCACTCCCTAAAGTCACCTAGGAGACATAACGTTGTGGTCAAGGTGGGGCCAAGGGGGCCAAGTGACAACGAAGGGGGGTGACACACTTAGACAGTGTGGGCCCAGCCAGCGCAGATGAGTTGGCAGCGTGGGCCAAAGAGAGGCAGCATAAGCATGGTGGGGCCAAGGAGAGAGGGAGGCTCACCAAAGATAAATAGAGGGGAGGCTACCTCATTTCTCTCATTGATGATTATGCATTTTGGAGATTGTCTCTAGACATTGAGCACGCTTGTTGTTTAGCTAGTCTGCACGTACTGTTCAGTACACTGGGTGTCTCCGTGCAGAGATCCCAACCTCAGCCCCGGGAGACTTCGAGTGCTTGCTCGGGTGAGGAGTCCTACGATATTTTGCAGGGGGGAGATCAGAGCTTCAGTCGTTGAGGAGCATTCCTCGGAGGGACAACGCAGTCTTGCAGAGGGAGGACGCAGTTCCAGTTGGGGGAGGTTCCGGATTGAGGTTATTTGGGTGGATTCAGACCGGAGGATTAGGGCAGGGATCAACCCTTACCTATTGGAGACATTTTGTAGAGGGAGAGGCCATATTTTGCAGTGTTGCCTTCAGGGTCAGCGTTTTCCCTTGAGGGATAGCGTAGTGCCTCAAAGGAGGTATTTTCCGGGGTCAGCCATTCTTGAAAAGGTCTATGGGCTTTTCTGGGTATTGGGAGAGGAAGCCATTCCCAGAGTTTCAGCATTTTGCGAGTTGGGGAGTAGCCTCAAAGAATCATTTCATTCCAGCAGTTGCAGCAGCACGTCAACATTTTCCAGCAGCTTGGAGATTATGCAGTTGATAGAGGGACCAGCCATTCCACACATTGTTCTGAGAGTATTTCTACACTTGCCTTGAGCAAGTCGAGGTGCCATCATTTTGATCACGTTTGTACTTTTCTTATTTCTCAGTATTAATAAAATGGCTCAGCATTCTCCATATTGTGTATTTTGTCTCGTGGTTTGTCTCTAGTTGTTGTGTACCTTGTTTGTGTGCTTTATATCACTGTTTATTTCCCTTCGGAATATTACAGTGGTATCAAAGCTCATAGACCTAGCTCAGCCTGTGGAGCAAGTCGTCTATGACACCGAACGAGAAGCCGTACATTTGCTACAAGGGTAGGAAGTACCGTGACCGAGAGCGTAGGTTGTAGATCACCTACGGAGAGGGTGACTGCGCTCCAGTAGTGGACGCAGAGCAGGAGGAACCAATGGCAGATGATAGAGATGCCGCGAAGGAGTTTGGGGAAATGCTCCTCAAGTCAGTACAGGATCTGTCAAGGCGGATAGAGGAGATGGGGCAGAGATTCACGGCAGTAGAGCCCAGACAGTGTGAGACCTCAAGGGGTTTCCACTTTTCTGGCAGCAGATACAGGGGTGGGAGCACAGCAGGAGCAGGAGCCAGCCCACATGGGTGACTGCTGAGTACCGAGCCTATGGACAGGAGTTCAGAGATGCACTCACATTTCACGATTTTGTCTTGCTCAAGTGGGACATTAGACCCCGCCATCATCACAGGGGGAACAAACATTCTCAGGACGGAGATATGCATCTTACTATGGGCAGGTTTCACTTGCCAACTTTTGACGGTTCGTCAAGCAGTTCGGCAAAGGCATGGGTAGAAAAGCTGGATATATATTTCCAGCTCAACCAGATGGCGAAAATAGAGGCCATCAAGGTGGCAGCGCTGCATCTAGATGGCGAGGCCCAAGATTGGTGGTTCCACGGGATGGTTACACTCGGGCACTCGACAGTGATAGCTTAGGTCGAGTTCACCCGGAGGTTGATAGAGAGGCTTGATCGGAGGGATCCGGAGGAGCACTTTGTTGAGCTGACGAAGCTCAAGCAAACCGGGAGTCCGGACACATACATCTCAGATTTCCTGAGACTCTTAGTGATGGTGCCAGATTTATTGGTAGCACGGATGATCTACATGTTTATTGACGGGTTAGCAGAGCCTCTTTGAGGATTAGTTCGGTCCACTAGGCCAACCACACTTCATGATTCAGTTGGCAGGACTAGAGATTTATAGGATGCTTTACCCCGGACTAGAGCACCTTACCCTCAAAGGACGGCGTTCCAGCCCAAGGGGAGGGACATGAGGGTTTCGCCTCCAAAGGAGAACCAGAGTAGAGGACCGATAGATGATGAGACCAAGAGGGATCTGAGGAGGAAGAGACTGTGTTTCACCTACCAAGAGCCATGGGCACCGGGACACCGTTGTGCCGCAGGCAAGGCACACTATATTGACGTCTTCTCTGAGAGCAGTGGAGAAGAGGATGAGTACGACGACATAGGTGCATGGGGGAGCCATGCAGCGCAGAGGGAAGATCTTCTGCCGCCCCCACCACCAGGAGCAGGGGGTGCATCTTTCGCACCTACTGGAGGAGCCCTTGTAGCCTTGTGAGGAGTTCCCAAGTATTTGACACTACGTGTCCGAGGTACAGTGCGAGGGCAACGAGTGTCAGTACTAGTAGATAGTGGGGCAACCCACAACTTCATTGATGCACAGTTAGTAGAGCGGAGGGGCATTCCGACGGAGAGTTTTGACGGGTTTTTAGTGTTGGTTCCAAGGGACCAGACCATGCAATGTGCCAGATACGTCCCAACGTTGGCAGTGACAATGGGCACTTACACACTGATTGACCACTTCTTCGTGGTGAACATTCCGAACACCAATGTGATATTGGGAGTGCAGTGGCTGCTCACTTTAGGCAAGGTCACCACAGACTGGGAGGCCTTGGAGATGGAGTGGGATGATAAGAAGACAGGGAAGCACGAGAAGATACGGGGCATGCATACGTACCCACCTCAGACAGTCTCAGCTCATCGGATGGAGGTAGATTTCCGGAAGGGAGATATAGAGTGGGCAGTAGAGCTGCGTGCTTCAGAGGCAGGATCTACAGGGCAGGCCATACACCCAGAGGTGCAGACCCTCCTTGACAAGTATGCTACGGTATTTGGGGAGATACCACCAGGACAACCACTGGATCGGGGATTTGAGCACACGATCGAGTTGGAGCAGGGCATACAGGCTGTCATCGCTACACCCTATAGGCACCCCAAGGCCTATCGGGACGAGATTGAGCGAGCTATCCATGAGTTGCTAGCTCTTGGACACATTCGGCCCAGCACCAGTCCTTTTGCTTCTTCAGTACTATTGGTGAAGAAGAAGGATGGCACATTGAGGATGTGCATTGACTACAGGGCCCTGAACAAGAAAACGATGAAGAACAGGTACCCTATCCCACGGATTGACGAGCTGATGGATGAGTTGAGGGGGGCACAGTTCTTCTCGAAGATTGACTTGAGATCCGGGTACCACCAGATTCGCGTGAGGGAGCAGGACATTCCCAAGACCGCTTTCAGATGTCACTATGGCCATTTCGAGTTTCTGGTGATGCCCTTCGGGCTAACCAATGCACCCGCCACCTTCCAGTCATGTATGAACCACATCTTCCGCAGTCATCTGAGGAAGTGTGTACTAGTATTCTTTGATGACATACTGATATACAGCAGGACATGGGAGGAGCATCTCCAGCACATAGAGGCGGTATTGCGGATTTTGGAGTAGCAGCAGTTCTATGCTAAGCTTTCCAAGTGCAAGTTCGGGTTGTCAGAGATGCTCTATTTGGGGCACATCATCGGGGTGGATGGAGTGAGGGTCCACGAGGAGAAGATCAGGGCCATCAGGGATTGGCCAGAGCCGAAGAACGTGACGGAACTTCGAGGATTTGTAGGCATCTGCACCTACTACAGGAAGTTCGTCAAGGGATTTTCCCAACTTGCTGCACCCCTTACAGATCTGACCAAAAAGGGGGCATTCGGTTGGACGGATACAGCGCAGAGGGCTTTTGACAGGCTCAAGGAGGTGATGAGCAGCTGTCCAGTGTTAGCATTGCCAGACTTCACGCAACCCTTTGTTTTGGAGTGTGATGCGTCGGGAGAGGGGATAGGCGCGGTTCTGATGCAGGGAGGCCACCCCATAGCTTTTGAGAGCCGGAAGCTCCTACCCCATGAGCAGTTGTATGCCATATATGATAAGATGTTGGCCATCATGCATGCATTGGCCAAATTCCGGCAGTACCTAGTGGGTAGCAGGTTCAGGGTGAGGACAGACCACAACAGCCTCAAATTTTTCTTAGAGCAAAAGCAGTTGCAGGAGAGGCAGTAGAAGTAGGTCAGTAAGATCCAAGCTTACGATTTTGACATCGAGTATGTCAAAGGGAAGAACAACGTGGTAGCTGATGCTCTCTCACGCAGACCAGCAGCGTTGTCCCTGATGAGCTTAGACACGGATTGGAGGGCTTGATAGGTACAGGGTGATGGATGAGATCATCTATTACACGGACAGGATCTTCTTGACTGAGGGCTCTCAGCTCAAGAAGAAGATATTGCAGGCTTCTCACGATTCACCACTATCAGGCCATCAGGGGTTTACCAAAACCTACAGGGCCATCAGGGAGAGGTTCTCTTGGAAGGGCCTCAAGGAGGACATACTCCGGCATGTCAGGGAGTGCGAGGTTTGCCAACGCAACAAAGGGGAGATGAACCATCCGGCAGGTTTATTGTAGCCCCTTCCCATACCAGAGGGGAAATGGGATAGCATTTCGATGGACTTCATCACAGGGTTGCCCATGGTGCAGGGCAAGGACTATATATTTGTAATCGTTGATCGATTGACAAAGTATGCTCACTTCTTTGCTATATTCGCACATAACACAACAACACAGGTGGCGGAGCTATTCTTTCGGGACATTTTCAGGTTGCATGGTCTCCCAAAGACCATCGTCAGTGACAGGGACAACCGCTTCATGGGCAGATTTTAGTAGGAGCTTTTCCGTTTGGTGGGCACAGAGTTGACACCGAGCACTAGCTATCATCCTCAGACAGATGGACAGACTGAGATAGTGAACAAGTGGCTGGAGGGCTACTTGTGCAACTATGTCAGTGGGTAGCAGCGGGCTTGGTTGAACTGGCTGCACTTAGGGGAGTACTATTACAACAACACTCATCACATGTCTATCGGTATGTCTCCATTTTATGCATTGTATGGATATCATGCTTTATCTTTTGTTCACATGATGTTTGGTGCCAGCAAGGCTCCTAGAGCCAAGGATTGGATCCAAGAAAGTCAGGACATCCTCCGAGCTCTCAAGGACAACATGGCTACAGCACAGAACCAGCAGAAGCTGTATGCAGACATGGGTCGGGTAGAGAGGCATTTTGAAGTAGGGGATTTGGTCTACCTTCGCTTACAGTCGTACCGACAGTCCACGCTGAAGCAGAAGGGGGCTGAGAAGCTCAAGCCACGCTTCTACGATCCATACAGGGTGATACACAGGGTAGGACAGGTTGCTTATGAGTTGGAGCTACCCCAGGGCAACAAGATTCATAATATTTTTCACGTATCATGCCTGAAGAAGGCACCGGGATAGCAGGTGACGGTGACAGAGGAGCTTCCACCTACAGATGATGAGGGGCACTTGGTGTTACCGCCGAACGGCATTATTGACACCAGGGAGGGACAGCTACGGAGAAGGACAGTCCGGGAGTTCCTACTAAAGTGGAGGAATTTGCCGGATGAGGATGCCACTTGGGAGAGTGAGCAGATCTTACAGCATCCATCATTACAATTGCTTGAGGAAAAGAAACATTTTGCCGGGGGAGACTGTAATATTCCCAATTAGCGATAGCTAATTGGAAATATTAATTTTGATTAATTTTGCCTTAAATAGTTAAAATATAAATAAAGTGGGTAAAAGGAGAATGTGACTCACTTAGGATAAAACACACTCCCTAAAGTCACCTAGGAGACATAACGTTGTGGTCAAGGTGGGGCCAAGGGCCAAGTGACAACGAAGGGGGATGACACACTTAGACAGCGTGGGCCCAGCCAGCGCAGATGAGTTGGTAGCGTGGGCTAAAGAGAGGCAGCGTAAGCATGGTGGGGCCAAGGAGAGAGGGAGGCTCACCAAAGATAAATAGAGGGGAGGCTACCTCATTTATCTCATTGAAGATTATGCATTTTGGAGATTGTCTCTAGACATTGAGCACACTTGCTGTTTAGCTAGTATGCACGTACTGTTCAGTACACTGGGTGTCTCCGTGCGGAGATCCCAACCTCAGCCCCTGGAGACTTCGAGTGCTTGCTCGGGTGAGGAGTCCTACGATATTTTGCAGGGGGGAGATCAGAGCTTCAGTCATTGAGGAGCATTCCTTGGAGGGACAGCGCAGTCTTGCAGAGGGAGGACGCAGTTCCAGTTGGGGGAGGTTTCGAATTGAGGTTATTTGGGTGGATTCAGACCGGAGGATTAGGGCAGGGATCAGCCCTTACCTATTGGAGACATTTGCAGAGGGAGAGGCCATATTTTTCAGTGTTGCCTTCAGGGTCAGCGTTTTCCCTTGAGGGATAGCGTAGTGCCTCAAGGAGGTATTTTCCGGGGTCAGCCATTCTTGAAAAGCTCTTTGGGCTTTTCTGGGTATTGGGAGAGGAAGCCATTCCCAGAGTTTCAACATTTTGTGAGTTGGGGAGCAGCCCCAAAGACTCATTTCATTCCAGCAGTTGCAGTAGCACGGCAGCATTTTCCAGCAGCTTGGAGATTACACAGTTGATAGAGGGACCAACCATTCCACGCATTATTCTGAGAGTATTTCTACACTTGCCTTGAGCAAGTCGAGGTGCCATCATTCTGATCACCTTTGTACTTTTCTTATTTCTAAGTATTAATAAAATGGCTCAACATTCTCCATATTGTGTATTTTGTCTCGTGGTTTGTCTCTAGTTGCTGTGTACCTTGTTTGTGTGCTTTATATTACTGTTTATTTCCCTTCGGGATATTACACATGCTTAGATCAGGATGCTACATTGCCTCCTATCATATATCCAACAGAAATCAATTCCTTATTCATAAGTTTGCGTGATTTTCCTTGAACTTCTTTTTCTTCAGCGTCCTCCATTCTTTTTGATGATATGGGCTTCCTTCATTTCTCCTATTGGGATTGTCCCTTTAGGACCATCTTTCTTGTAATGTCCATAAGTCTTCCACATTTCCTTAACAAATGTTTGAGTCTTTTATCCTACAACATTTTTGCCCTAGATTTGTCTTTTTCCAACTAGCATAGAGACCACAAGTTGAATGAGGTAATTTTCTTGTCTATTTGTTATGTTGTCCATCTTATCATCTTTTCCCGATCTCACAATTGAGATCTTATGAAGATATCCCTTCATTCTTTGATACCTCAATTTTGTGTAAATCGGGTCTAAGTGACATAACCTTATTTATTGCATAGAATAGTTCTTTCATCTTATCATGTATTCTCTTGATGTCTCCAATTCTTCATAGACAGAGGGATGTAAGGACTTTGACTGATTCCATAAGAATCCTTTGAGCCCTTCTATCCCTTTCCATGTATTCAGATAAATCTTGATCTATATAGTCTTTCCATGACTTTACTTTCTTCGAGGACAGTGACTATCCTCCTTATGCAAGGATTCTTGGTAGCCCAACCAGCTCATAGCTCCCTGGAAAAACAAATTCATTTAACAAAATTTGATTATAGAATGAAAATACTTACTTGATAAGTGAAGATAAAGTCTTCAGCTTGATTTATTCGATGGCGGTGGAGAAAAGATGTGTTAGTGCTTTCTCTTTGAATGATCTTCTTCGAGGGTAAGGATTAGATCTTTGTTGTAATGATAAAGCCTTCTTTTCTGCACTCCTAGCCTCGGCCTCTTACAGACTTCTTATCCTTGATCTCAATACAAAGATCTTTCTTGCTTCGATGTATATCTTTAGTTCTTGTCTAAGTTATCTAAAATCTATTAGCTCAAGACCGAGATCTCTAGCACATCTTGCAACCTTTCAATCACACTTGTCTGCACTGTATGGTAGACCTGTACCTCACTAAAGAAGTTCGCAGCCTAACTGAAGTATAGACAGATAACCCTTAGATTTCCTTGACCCAATTACTGCGATGCACGATGCTAAAGTGACTTGTCTTCTCGCACTGTTTAGCTTCTAATCATCGTCCTGAACTTTACAGATGTTATCCGAGATGTTTTATACTCAAAACATATATGTGTGAGAGCCTTCTCTCTTTGCTGATTTGTCTACTTACTTTGCACCGAATCCGCAGACCTTATCTTCGCAATTTATCACAGAACTTGCCCGAACTTGTTGTGTACTAATGAGGCTACTGTCTGTTGAGAATTTGCATCAAACTTGTATCAATACCACCGAGCTTGTATCTCTGCAATAGCACTCAACTTCTTCTTTGTAAAAGCACAAGACTTCTCTCTAAATTTGATCTAAGACAGTAACTTTTCTCTAATTCCAAAATCTTTTAATAAGGTGATATTCTTTTGCCATAGCTCTGATACCATGTTGAGAATTTTGTAGGGCTTGAGATGAATACAAAAATTCTCTTCTTGATAATTACTTGTGAGCTTGCTTATGTATTATTTTAGTTAATCCTTCGTCAAGTCAATTATCGAAGTACTTAAAATGTAGAGACAAAATTGATTTGTAACTGAATATCTTACAATGTGTTTAGGAAGGTAAATCTCTGATTTACCTTCTTAAATTCCTATCACCTTTAATTGATTCCGCAAACTGTAGCCTTCAATTACTTCCGCAGTCTATCCTTTCAGTTAATTCCGCAAACTGTAGTCTTCAATTAATTCTGCAGTTTATCCTTCCAGTTAATTCCGCAAACTGTAGTCTTCAATTAATTCTGCAGTTTATTCCTTCAATCCGCATTCTGTTCTTTTACTTAGATCTGCTACTTTCAACGTTGTACAACCTTTGACTTATCTACAATTCAGTTCTTTCTCCAACGATATCCACCTCAGACTTGACCGCAATCTTATCTGCTAAATGGACTGCAGAACAGTCATATATATATATGACTTGTCTAGCTATTGGGCCGACCAATCAGCTAGTATTTAGGCCGAATTGAAGTTTATGTTCTTCGTCATTAGTTCACATATATTTCAACGTTGTTTTCATTGTAGTTGGAGCTTAACTTCCAACACTTTTTGATCTTGTCTTCCAGCTTGTTTGAAGGTTGTTTTGTGAGCATCTTTACAAGGTCTTGCAGCATATCCATCGTGAACTGGATCCTTTCATGATTTTGACATTTAATACCTTTGTCTCCTTCTTTTCATAATTACATAGTTCAACATGAAGACCGAACTAGTTACATTTTACAACAAAAAGGAGGGTACCAAGCCAATGGTAATGCCTCGTAACTAAATCATGAGTTAAAATGCCAAGCTGAAGTCAGTTAAGAGGCTTGTTGGGAGAAGTTGAAGACTAGAAGGAGAATTCTAGACAAAGCGTAGAGAGACTTATAGGCCATTGCTGAGCAGTTTAAAACACTGGACTCGCCCTCAGTGCAAAATACACAGGAGGAGCTTAAACTGTAGTTGTAAGCATTCCGTTGGCCTAACAGACTCTCAAATGAAATTTGAAGTTTCTTGCCATGAGGATTCTCCCGTAAAAATGTTGTTGTGATGGGTAAAGGGGTGTGTTTTTTTTTGTTCTGGTTTTATCTTTAGCTGCTGCATTTGAATTATTCCATTGTTAAAAAAATATACTCAGAATGAGCATGGTAGGCTAATCTTTTTATTAATTAGTCCAAAGTGTAGATATATTGTTAATTTTGGACAACTAGGTCCAAACTCCATGTTGTGGTGCTCAGATGAAGATGCCAATATTTTAATTGGACTCCTCTTTCGGAGAGGTGCAAGATTGTAAATTTATGCAAATGTTCTATGCTTGATGCAACTTTACCTTCTCTTCAATTTCAAACAACAATCACATAAACAATAAAGTAAAATGTTGATAGAACATACCAGTGGATCAACAGAAGACAAGCCAGAAATATATATATGTGTTGGTGCGTTACAGCGATCAGTAGGATGCGTCAACCAGCAAAGTCTTATTGGTCACAGCCCAGAATGTGTCACATCACCCTCATCAAACAATCCAAGTCAACCAAAGTCAACACAGCCCAAATAGTCAATGTTGTCCAGAAAGTCAACGCAAAACAGCAGCAAGTCAAAGTCAACACAGCACGGTCAACGGTCAACCTTTGACCTCGGTTCTTGTGCCAAATAGTTCAAACTGTAGAAATCGAAGTTTGTGCCAAAGTTCAGCTCTGTTTGACTATGCGTTGACCAAAGTCAATGCTAGTCAAACCTACAGTGGAAGCCCTAGCTGCAGCAGAAAAGTCAACTTCCTTCTCCCACGTGTGAACAAAAAATTGCCTCCAAGTAGCTCGAACCAATCAAAAGAGGAGAGAGAATGTGTGAGGATGAGATGAGTGAAATGTCCTCCAACGTTGACCTTATTTATATCCATCAGTGAGGGTGTGTGACATATTTGCTGGGGGTGTAAAACCTTAAGGCCGACCTGCACATATTTTGAATAGATTAAAAATAAATTCAAAATAAATGTTCTGCTCATCAGATCAAGATAATCTTTAGATCGATCTTGCACCTCTTCGAAAGAGGAACCCAGTAAAAATATTAGTATCTCATCTAAGTATCACATGGACTTTGGACCTAGTTGTCCAAAATTAACACTCCCTTTCAACTAGGGAGAACTACATCCACCTGTGCAATCCAAACATCGTGCGTCAACCCGCCGTAACTTGCTTTGCTGGCCTCTTTATTTCAGAACAGAAGTGGGTTAGTCACAAAGACATCATTCCCGACTGACAGATTCAGCCCAGAGGTCCGAAACCTCTATAGGACTCACAAAGAGTCTCATACCAACCTGAAGTTGGTTTATCTGACCCGAAGTCAGTAGGAGGTCTGAAACCTCACTAAACTTGATCCCAGATCAAGTGATTGGATCGTTCCATCCTAGATAGAGAGTACGGCAATCTCTGATGCGTCCATCAGTCTTTGCTACTAGTCTCTCGCTTTTCCCACCTCATTGGCCAAATGAGAGGTACTTCCCATGAGTCCTGAACTCAATGGGTAGGATGCATACGGGGCACAAATAATGAGAGGTGAACCAACTCAATCATCACAATGGTGGGGCAGAAGCACACCAACAAGGTTCGGCAAGCCTAGCCCTGTGGTTGCTTATAGCTCCGAGAAGCTATCCCCAAAGCCCCCCAGAGCTCATCGTCCAACAGGACCCTCATCATAGGGTCGTTCCACGATACCAAGACTGTTGTAAAACCAGCTCCAAAAATAGAAGAAAAGAGATATCAATGCCTTAGAAATAAACCACTTCGAGGGGACAACCTCCAATACATTACATGAATGAACAATTCTTGGATGATACAAATGACAAAACCTCCCTTCTATATATAGGAGTCCATGGGGCCACAATGTAATCCTAGCCGACCTAACAATAATAATGTAAGGGCACAATAATAACAATATGGGGATTACAGGGGTACAACAATAACAATAAGGGGGTCATGATAACAACAATAAGGGACTATACTAGTAATATAGGGACTTAACATGCCCCTCTCCTTCAAACAAGTATTGTCCTCAACGCTTGATTATTTCTTGATGCTTTTGTATAAAATTCTCATCCTCCCATGTGGAAACTTCTACAGGAAAGTTCTTCCACTTGCTGAGATACTCTGAAATACTCTGAAATTGATCGTACTTGTCGAGTTCTTATTTCTGTGAGTGCTTCATAACTTCTTTCGATGTGATGTTGATATTCTTGTTGTGTCATTTGATTCTGCACCAAAATTAGGTTATCCTTTGAGAGTTGGAGAACTTGTTGTTGATGCTCGATGTGATCTTCCACTACTTTATCATCCATATTAGATTTCATTTGATCCTTCAAACCATCCAACTTAGCCTCCATTTCTACTTTTAAACCATCTATGTCATCTTCGGTTGCTCTTCGTAAGATTGAAATTTGTTGCACTTGTTACCATAATTTTGATATCTCATACTGCAATTCTTCCTCTTCATGCATCATAGTATAGATTTTTGAGGGCTTAATGGGTATGGAATTATTTTTTGGAGGCATTATAGAACCCAATACTGATAAAAATTCTTCAATATGCCCTTGGAATCACTTCAAGCTGCTTTTTCAAACAAACATTATGCAATTTTAAAAAACAAATACACAAATGTTGTGAAACCAACTCCAAAAATAGAAGAAAAGAGATATCAACGCCTTAGAAATAAGCCACTTCCAGGGGGCAACCTCCAATACATTACATGAATGAACAATTCTTGGATGATACAAATGACAAAACCTCCTTTTTATATATAGGAGTCCATGGGGCCACAATGTAATCCTAGCCGACCTGACAATAATAATGTAAGGGCATAATAATAACAATATGGGGGTTACAAGGGTACAACGATAACAATAAGGGTACAACGATACAATAATAAGGGACTATACTAGTAATATAGGGACTTAACAAAGACTCTCACGGAAGGTTAAGAACTTGACCTTCACCAGGGGCTTTGTGAGAATATCCGCAACTTGCTCATCAGTTCCTATATGATCGAGCCTTACGACGCCTCGCTGTACCATATCTCGGATAAAATGGTACCTGATATCAATATGCTTGGATCGATCGTGGAACACTGGATTCTCAGACAAGCGAATCCCACTATGGTTATCACAGAGTATCACGGTGGTATCTAGCACATGCCCAAACAGCTCACTAAAGAGCTTTCGCAACCAAACTGTTTCACAACAGGCCATACTCACTGCAATGTATTCGGCCTCCGCAGTGCTCAAAGCCACTGACTTCTGCTTCCTACTCATCCATGATATCGAAGCAGATCCAAGTGAGAAGCAACATCCCAATGTGCTTTTACGATTCACCACACTGCTAGCCCAATCAGCATCAGTATATCCAAGGAGTGTCACGTTCCCGGCAATGTATCTCAGCCAATATTACAAACATCGCGATCGGGATAAAATCGCCGAGGGGAAAAAATCGGAAAAAATCGTAAAAATTGGGAAAAAATTGGCACATACAAAATTATTTATTTTTTTTCAATTTTTTTAATATCTAAAGCATCTACAGCATAAAATAAATGCATTGACACATAAATATGAAAAAAAAACTAATATATAAGATGTGTAATATCATGTCTAGTGCTACATCATACATAAAACTGAATCCTGTCTTGAATACTAAGTCCCGAGTCTCAAGAGTCAACTCAGCCTCAAAATATCAACAAAAAATATAATAATGTATCTCATATCATGAGTCATAATGTCATATACAAAGGAATGTCAATGCACCATGCCACCATATAACCTATGGTCCTATACTATTGATTTCCTCTGCCCCTCTTGCGATAAAATACAACAGCTTTGCCTTTCTCTCTAGATGAAGAAGCTGGCGGGACTGGCAATGGGCTTTGTCGTGCTCTAGAAGTAAAAAATGAAGCACCAGAAAGGGAACCTGAACCACTAGGAGCTAAAGGAGGCAGACCACGTCCTCTACCAATAGTAGTGGTAGGTGGTGTCACCTCTTCCTCCTGCTCCTCCTCCTGCTGCTGTTGCTGCTGCTCGTCCTCGTCCTCCCCCTCCACTACCTCCTGCTCTATCCAATCAGGGGTTGACTCCATGACAGGCCTCTTAGCCTCAACCCTCCATTCAGCAGTGGTGTCAATCGCATCTAAAGAGATGGCCTCCATATCAGGGGTCCTCTCAATTTGTCTCACCCACAATCTAAGATTGTAGTAGACGTAAACCATGTCATTGAGCCGCTGACCCTTCAACCTGTACAAGGGTCATAAATTAATAAATTAAATATTTAAAAAAAAATATTTAATGAATTCAAAAAATCAGTTGGAAATTGGAATAGGTTAAGTTTTTTACCTGTTGCGCTTTTTTGTGTGTATTTTTTCAAATACACTCCAGTTGCGCTTGCATCTTGAAGCACTACATGTTTGGTTGAGTATTCTAATGGCAAGTTTTTGGAGTTTTGGTAATCTGCCACCGTAGCTCATCCACCATGCATCTACAAGTTACAAGTTACAACAAATAAGATAAACTTATAAAGTTACAAACATAAGAAAATTTTTAAAATAATGAAAATCTTACCTGGCATTTTAGTAGTCCTATCCTGGACAGCCATGTCGAAGCTCAAGGTGCCACCTGCCATTCTGTATACCTCCATCTCTTTGGATATCTCGCACGTTCTGATGGATTTGGCACCATCTTCTGAACACAAGTGAAAAAGCCATCCATGACCTCAGCATCAAATAGAAAACCACATGAATAAGCAAATGCGGGGTTCAGGAAGAGCCCTGCAGCATGAATGGGACGATGGAGTGTGTTGTTCCATCGATCATCAATCACTTCCCATATAAGGAGTTGTCTCTGAAACCCCTCATCACCCCTATCATCATAATAGCTGCGAACAACTTCTTTGGCCCTATCCATGGCCTCATACAAGTAGCCCATTGCGGGCTTCTCTCCATCCACCAATCTAAGAACCTTTACCAAAGGATCACTAATGTTGCACACCTCTTCCACTCCAGCCCAGAAACTTTCCTGATATGACACCAACCTGCAGATGGCCTGTCCCTCTGATTTGCGGCTGATAGTCAAAGCACGCCACTCATCTGAAAGAAACATTCTCTTCAAATCCCACTTAGAATTCAAGAGAGATTGAAGAGAGATGAAAGTAGTGGCAAATCGTGTAATAGCAGGTCGCACCAACTCCTTCTTGTTGGTGAATGTCCTCATCAAATGAAGCACAGATCCATGGTTATATATAAATTTTGTGATTCTCTTTGATGATTCTACAATATCATTGACAAAATCAATCTTTCCGATGTCCTCCAACATCAAATCAAGGCAATGTGCAGCACAAGGTGTCTAAAATATGCTCAGATACCTCTCCATAAGCATCTTGCCAGCAGAAACATAGTTTGTAGCGTTGTTCGTTATGATTTGGACAACATTTTGGGGCCCAACCTCCATAATGAACACATCTAATAAATCACATAATAATTTTGCATCTTTGACATGTGCAGATGCATCAACAGATTTCATAAACATTGTCTCCTTGGGACAACTGACCAAGAAGTTAATAAGGGTCCTACCCCTTTGATCAGTCCAACCATCTGACATCACAGTGCATCCTGTGACTTCCCATGATGCCCTTAACTCTTCCAATCTCTTGGTGCAGATAGCTTTCTCATTTTGCAGAATGCACCCTTTAAGGTCATTATCTGAAGGGGCTTTGTATCCTGGGCCAACAACAGCGATAGCATCAATCGTAGCCTGATAAAATGGATTGGTCCTGGCAACATTGAAAGGAATATCACTCCAAAGAAATAGTTTGCCCATTAACTTATCAGCTTCTTCTTTCTCCTTTCTTTTAAGAAAGGAGGAGATAGATGGCTGTGCCCCAGGAGTGGTTCTAGGAACAAAAAATGAGGAGGCAGCTACGGGGTTGCCTGTAGAAGAGGCTGATGCTGAAGAGCCACTACCACTCTCACGGTCAACTCCAAACCCTGATATTTGACTTTTCAGAGCTGCTTTGCTGAGTTTAGTGGTTTCTATTTCTCCCAATGAGTTCATGGCTCTTTTGATTATTTTTGAATTGGTGTTTCTGCAAGGGCCTACTTCATGCCCAGGAATTTGTGCCAAGTGGTATTTCAACCTGTATATCCCCCCTGTCATGTGTTGACCACATAATTTGCAAGTCAAGTTTGATCGGTCAAACCCCCCATCAGGTTCACCAAATTCACATAAAGGATCTAATTTCCTTGGCATGTTGGAAACTTTGAAGTTTGAACTTTGAATGTTGAAATTTGAACCTAGGGCACAAGAAAAATTGCCAGTTAAAAAATAAAATAAAAAAATTACAATTTTACATACAACATTTTGATTTTTTTCACAAAAAAAAAACCCTCAACTCAATGCAAAAATAATGGGAAAAAATACATGTTGAAACACAAGCAAAAATAATGGGAAGAAACTAAGAGCACAAGAAGAAATATTAAAAACAAAATTTAACAAACAATTTTTTGCATTTTTGACCAAAATAAACCCTCTCCTCTCATTAAAACAAAAACAAAAAAAAAACACAACCAAATGCAATCACAAATGATGAAAAATACATGGGTAATAAAAACCCATGGAAGAACAAGAAAAAAACAAAAAAAAATGGGTCAAATTTGATGCCCATACCTGGAAAAACGTTTTGCCGGAGACACTTGGTCCAAATTCGATTTTTGTTCGCTTGGTTTGCAAGAAATTCTTCACTTTTGTCCAATCTTGGGCTTGTAAATCACGTATCTCCCTCCTTGGCTCTCCTCCTTCCCTCCTTGGCTCTCATAAGCAAGTCTGTCCAACTAAAAATGACAAACAAAAAACCAAAAATCGCATTATAAAGTCGCTGTCCGAGGCTACCACGATTTTTATCGGTCGACTCGCAATTTTTTCGAAAAAATTGCGATTTTATCGCGATAACGATTTTTTCAAAAAATCGTTCAAAAAATCGCCGATAAAATCAGCAACCCGAAAAATTCGCGCGATAAAATCGCTATGTTTGTTTCACTGATCTCAGCCCATGGTTTATCGTGCCTCGAAGATATCTCAGAAGATTCTTGGCACCAACCCAGTGAGTGTGATGAGGCTCAACCATCTGCTGACTCAAAGTGTTCACTACAAAACATATATCCGGACGGATGTTCACTAAGAACATCGGGGCCCCCTACGAGTTGACGATACTCAATAGGATTTGCTAACACGGGCTCAATGGGCGCGCCACTCAACTGTCTAGTTGAGCTCCATCGGTGTCGACACGAACTTACGATCCACCATACCAAATCTTTCCGGGAAGCTTCACTAATATATTTTCCTTGAGAAAGGAAAATCTCGCTAAAGTCTTTGTGCCAGACCTCCGGGCCCTAGGAAGTAGTGCATCAGTCCCCTAGGTCCTTCATCTCGAACTCAACAACGAGCTCCCTCTTGCATTGATGAATGAGAGGGTCGTGCCTACCAGCGAAGAGGTCGTCCACATACAACACTCGTAATGAGAGGCTTCTCTCTATCAACCTTGAAGTAAAGGTTCGGATCGGCATTACTACGAGTGAAGCCCCACATCATCGGTAGCTATCTATCCTCTCGTACCAAGCTCTAGGTGCTTGCTTTAGCCCATAGAGGGCTTTCTTCAACCTCGTAGAGCAGAGGGTGTCCCGATCTTGGACTTCGAACCCCAAAGGTTGCTCCACATACACCTCTTCCTTTATCGCACCATACAGAAATGCGGTCTCACATCCATCCGATGAAGACTCCATCCTTTCGCGTAGTAGCAAGAGCTATGATAGATCGAATGGTGGTATATCGGGACCCACAGGGTGCAAATATGTCATCATAGTCTATGCCTTCCTTTTTGAGAGAAGACACGTGCAACGAATCTTGCCTTGAACTTTTCAAGATTTCCATCGGATCCATGCTTGATCTTGTAGAGCCATTTCAAGGTGACAATCGCTTTGTCCTCCTAGGTCTTGGAACCACATCCCGTACATCATTCTTCATTATGGGCTCATACTCTTCGTGCATAGCATCCTTCCGGACTTGATGCTTTACGGCTTCCTCAAAAGATCCAGAGCTCAAATTGTACAATAATACTCATGGTTGCTAGATACCCTTGGTATCTACTCGACTTTTTGCTTTCACGTGAATGTCCCCCTTGGGGCCATATGTCCCTCGGCATCCTCGAGGAGTGTCCCCCGAGCCATGATGGTCTCTTCCCCGATGAAGGAGGTGGATCGGTCGGAGTCCATCGAGCTCCTTCAACATCGGGCATCATCTCATCCTTCGGTCCTTCTTGATTTCCGGGCCTTGCTTCATGTTCTTCCTCGGATCTTGGAAGATTGACTACTTTCCTCGTGGGAAGCATCTTCATCAAAAGTGACATCGTGGCATATCTCCACTTCCCTTTGACTAGGCACATAGACTCTATACGTCTTCGAAGTTTCGCTCTAGCCCACAAACATTCCCTTTTTCCCCTGAAGCATCCAACTTGCTCCTCTTCTCTTTCGACACATGAAAATAAATAGGACATCCAAAAACTCTAAAATGTGAGACGTCGTGTTTCTTACTAGTGAAAAACCTCTTCGGGAGTTTTGGAGTCCAAGGAAAAATGTGGGCATCGGTTTTGTATGTACACAGGCAGGTGTTCGCAGCCTTCTCCCCACGAAACTTCTGTGAGACCCTAGTCACATAGCATTGCACGAGCAGACTTCCATAATGGTCCTATTCTTTTCGTTCAACAACGCCATTCTCGTCGTGGAGTATAGGCTAGTTGTGGTCTCCCTCTTAATGCCGACTTCTCTCGCAAAAGTTCTTGAACCTCGTTCGTCTCATATTCGAGTAGGCCATTGTCGGTCCTCAATATCTTGATCTTCTTCCCCTGTCGATTTTCCACCAAGGCTTTGAAGGTACGGAACCACATGAAGGCCTCATCCTTCTTCTTCAAGAAGTATATCCGGAGTTTTGCAAGAGAAGTCATCTATGAACGTCATATAGTAAGAACATCCTCCTAAGGATGTCACAGGGCAACATACCGGATGCGATCGGAATGTACTATTTGCAAGACAAAAAGATGTCTTTGTGATGCTTGAGGGGAAAGGTCCCCTTGTATGCTTTCCTTCGGCGACAACCTCGACATACACCTTCATGATTATTTGAGAACTCGAGCATGCCGCCACCACCTTCCTTGCTTCGGGAAAGGCTTTGTAGTGAAGGTGTCCAACCTCCCGGTGCCATAGTTCGAGTGTGTCGGATAGTATCACATGTCATCGCTCCCGGGTGGACTTCCTCCAACCTAGTAGAGTGTATCAACTCTAAACCCAATCGTGATAAATCATTGGAAACACCGAGAGAAGGGGGTGGAGGGGTGAATCGATATTTCTTTCAATTAGAGCATTAGTTAATCTTCAATTATTATCAATGTTTATACGATGATAGCGACAAAACAAGAGTGAACACAAATGCACAATTTTTAAGGTGGAAACCTAGTCCAGGGACAAAAACCACCTAATGCTTTTCTAAGAATTCTTTAATATTCAAATCCAATTGAAAATAAAGCTTCAACTTCCTAGAATCTAGAAAAACATTCTTCTCCAGCTCCCACCCACTCGGATGGACGCTCCAATGCCCAGAGATTCTTCGGTAGTCAAGTCGAACGGATGCCCCAACACCCGATGAGCTACAACTCACCTTAGCACCACCCTACCACCCTATAGAAGAATAAAATAAGAATGGACTCCGTACCGGGTGAAAATGGTCTACTTTACAATGATATAGAATGATGTAGAAGAAGAATATATACTAGACCATAACCCCAACTTTGACACAACCACCTAATGATGATCCTAGACCTCCCAACACCGTGTCTTCAACCCTTGGCAGATAGACACTAGTACAATTTTTACAATAATGTATTTACAATGACTTAGTACAATGATACCTTTACAATGATTGTATGCGATTTTGTTTGCCCACTTGAAGACTTCATAGGATGAACTTCTTTGCTCGTTGTTATACACCTCCGTTGGTGCCTCTTTTCATGCTACCCTTTACTTTCGCACCTTGCTTTGCTTTATCGCCCTCTAGAAAGTCCTGGGTCCTTTGCAACCCTTGACAACACATGATCTAGCTTTTTTCTTTGCCTTCTAGGAGCTCGATATTGAATGCGCGGTGTATCTCTGTTATTTCGGATCCTCAATATTTGATTTTTGGTCCCTGTAGTAGTCCTCCCGAGTCGTCTTTCCAATGCCATAGGTCTGACCCAATTTGGATTCTTCAAGAGAGAGATATACCCAATCTCTCACAATGCCCTAATTATGGACTCAGTTTCGACAGAGAGCGCACTTGTACGATGTGCCACGTGTCACCTGTTTTCTTCATTTGGCTCTGAAATTGATAGAGCGAATACCGCAGATCGTGCACTGCCTGCCTACTTTATGGAATTCCAATCCGATATTCAGGAGAGAGTTATGACGATTTTACCAAGGTCACTTCTTTGAGATGAATTTCGAGAGCCCTGCATAAAACCTTGACTTCCACAGATCATATCTCCAAAATATTGTGCAATTTGATCTCGAAATTTTTATAGCAACTTTCCCTCAGGATTTCGGCTTGCCTCATAAAAAATTTCAGCTTTTGAACCTTCGTAGAAAAAAAGTTAGAGCGAAAATGCCACGATGACCTATTTCGGATGGCAAAATCCCTTGCATAAGGAGGAAATGAGGATCACACTTTATATAAATGCTTAGGTTTGAGAGGGGCTTCAACAAGTGAACGTGGGAGGGATTTTAGAGCTTAAAAAATATTAATTATGACTTTTCAATGACTGCCATGCCCCAACCCCATGGGGTTTTTAGTCCAAAGAATCGGGAGGGTACAAACTTCAAACATGAATATCTTCTCAAACCGTGAAGAATTACATGGCGTGCCATATATCAATGGAAACATCTCGACAAGTAGAAACCATAAAAAAGCATTATTAACCCGGAGTATATTCATTTGGTAGGTCGAAATTCCCATGCAATATTGGGTTAGCCCTACGGTGTCGCTTGAGTTGACATCAATGACAACCGCTGAGACCAACAATCTCCCCCTTTGGCATTGATGGCAACACAAGTACTCCCTCCTGCGATCATGACACCTCTTCCTACAACATTATCTCCCCCTTTGACATCAATGGCAAAGGGTAACTCCCTCGAAACACAACCATCCCGTCGGACACCGTACACACTTCCAGTCCCCTGACACACAACCATCCTGTAGACACGTAATCTACTTCACTCCCCCTTTATATTCTAAAAAAGGGAAAATCTAATGAGAACTTGGGAGAATCCCAAGCTTCGCGAAGATATTCCAATGTCAGTGAATATTTAATATGTGATTCTTTTGGTGTCGCTTTGGAATCTTGCTACTTGTCCAGCTGCTTGCATAACATGCGGTCGGGGAGGTCGCTACATATAGAAGACTACTAATCATAGATCTCGTACAACCTTTGATCCACATCCTTAGACGAGATGAGTCGTCTATGCTCAATTTGCAACTCTGTTACCATTGGAGTAAGGATGGGTTTGCAATCTTCCATTTTAAATTTCTTGAGCATTTCTCGGATGTACTTGGCTTGACATATAAAATATTCCTTTCTCTTGTCGAGATATTTGAGGCCCTAAGAAGTATGTCACTCACCAAGTAAAGACATCTCGAAATCACTTTGCACCTTTGTAGCAAACTTCTTACTTAGTCGATCATCATTGCTACCAATTATTGTATCATCCTCTTTAGCTATTAGACATGCTTTAGTTGCTTCATCCCGAACATATATGTCGTTTGGAGCTCGACTGTCTAGTAGCCACAATTTCACCATACACGCCTTTCCCGATTTCACATTTCATGGAGTTGAATAGTATTGTGTGTCCTTGATCACACATTTGTCCAACACTCGAGCCGATTGTGATTCATGTTTTCAACCAATAGAACATTCTTGGCTAGAGCATCTTTGCTTTCTAGAGTGACAAGTTACTCGATCCCTATAACATTTGAAGATCCATTATTTCCAAAGGACACAGCTCCATCCTTCTTCTCTTTCGGAGATACAAATTTATTTCTATCTCCAGATCATATGCGTTGAGCAACCGCTATCAACATACCACACATCTTTGTTCTTTTGAGCCTTGAAAGCGAGCACAATTATCATTCTTCTTCTTCTTCCACGCTTCGTTCATTCTCGTGGCTTTAAAGATTCTTCCGGAGGAGTTTTCAAGTCCGTAGTCTTTCGCTATGTGTCCAAAGTTTCGACATTTGTAACATTCAATATTATTTCTTAAATGTTCAAATCTATTGATGTTTCATTTGAGCCCACTGGGGAGGTTCATATTTGACAGATCTCCTGGAATTGTATTCTGTTCCTAGGTGCACGTGCGACATTCTACAACTTTATTACCAAATTTTCCACATGAATAACATGAGCCATAAAAAAATATGTTGGTACCTAGATGGAAATTTTCGTACGAGGAATTGTCTTCAAGGCTATTCTTGCGAATCTTGTCCAATGAAGTCTACATGCAAGTCATATCTCATAGGTTCATTGTATTTTGTTGTAGAAGTTCTCGTTTCTTCTTCTTTGTAACCGATGCCGCTTTGTCGTTGTAAGATTGTTGATTGTTGATGAGTTCTTCCAATGCCCTCTGAGTGCTGGCATAGTTTTGGATAGTTTTTCCTTCACTTCCTCACGCAATGAGACTACTTCGGCTTCTAATTCTTCCCTTCCTTGGGTTGCTTTCTTCCAACTTATTTTGAAGTGACTCTTCTAATGCATTTGTGTTCTTCAACTTCAATTTTGAGACCTTGAACTTGTTCTTCAAAGAGTATTGGAACGGATCTTCTCCGCCTTGAGATCTTTTATAAGCTTGATTGCTTCCTCATAAAATTCTTCTATGGTCCATCCTCCTTCTTCATTGTTTGATACCTCTTGTTTATTGTGCTTTGGCCATAAACAATACTCTCTCTTTGGCTTCTTCTTCACTCGTCATTGTCTTTATCGGATGATGAGCTATCTTCTTTAGAGAAAAGTTCCTTTTGGATCCTTGCTTGTTGAATTTCTTCAAGCCTTTCTTTCCTTTTGAGTTGCCATTATCAGCTGCTTTTTTGGACATTTTGTTGCAAAATGCCCAACCTCATTATACTTTGAAACATATCAATGGAAGTTTACCTTTTGAATTGTCCCTTACAAATTTTTAGTTTTTCTCGTGAAGTAAGCATAATCTTCATCCGAAAGACCTTTTTCATCATCTCCCTTTTCTTCACACTTGCGGGTGCATGTCTTTTCAATTGAAGGTTGTTTATCCTTATTGGTTTTCTTAGATGCAATGAACGCAATTTCTAGATGCGAATTACCCTCTCCTTCATCAAGTCTCATTTCATATGCTATGAGAACTCCATGTAATTCCTCTTTCTTTCGAGTTTTGTCCAGATTTGCACTCGTATTCTAAGACCGATACCTTTGGGTTGAATCTCCCTAGTAACGTTCTAAGAATCTTCCGTATAAGTGTCTTCTCGTCAACCGGCTCTCCCAATCCTTCCAAAGTATTGGTTATTTCATCAACGTATTGGAAGTATGCAACAATGTTGCAATCTTCTTTCATTCTGAGTTGCTCAAATTTTGCTCTATAGATTTGAAGCTTTGCTTCTTTGACATTTGAGTCACCTACATATATTTTCTCAAGCTTGTCCCATACATTTTTGGCAATTTTACAACCCAACACCTTATGATAAGAAGATTCAATAAGTCCACTTGATAATAATATTCTTTGCTTTTGCATCATTTACCAAATTCTTCTTACTTTGTTCATCCGTAGTTGATGTAAATCCATTTTGAACGTGTTGTCCCATACTTCGTAACCTTGCGCCAAGAGATATATCTCCATTCTTCCTTTCCAGAAATGTATAATTATTTTCATTGAATAGAGGTACACCATTCTTGGTATGCTCCATGACCTCATTCCAGTCGTTAAACTGCGATTGAAGGAACCAAGCTCGATAACAATTGTTGGAGAAAATATCGAGAGCGGGTAGAAAAGGGGCTGAATCAATGTTCCTTTCAATTAGAGCATTAGTTAATCTTCAATTATTATCGGTGTTTGTACAATGATAGCGACAGAAACAAGAGGAACACAAATGCACACAATTTTTTGAGGTGGAAACCCACTGCAGGGACAAAAAACCACCTAATGCTTTTCTAATAATTCTTTAATATTCAACTCCAATTGAAAATAAAGCTCCAACTTCCTAGAATCTAGAAAAAGCATTCTTCTCCGGCTCAGCGGATGGACGCTCAAATGCTCGAGATTCTTTAGTAGTCAAATCGAACGGATGCCCCAACACCCAATGAGCTACAACTCACCCTAGCACCACCCTACCACCCTATAGAAGAATAAAATAAGAATGGACTCCCGTAATCGGGGAAAATGGTCCACTTTACAATGATATAGAATGATGTAGAAGAAGCATATATACTAGACCATAACCCCAACTTTGACACAACCACCTAATGATGATCCTAGACCTCCCAACACCGCTCTTCAACCCTTGGCAAATAGACACTAGTACAATTTTTACAATAATGTATTTACAATGACTTAGTACAATGATACATTTCCAATGATTGTATGCAAGTATCGCTCACTTTGAAGACTTCATAGGATGAACTTCTTGCTTGTTGTTATGCACCTTGGTTGATGCTCTTTTCATGCTACCCTCTCAGCACCTTGCTTTGCTGCTTTGCCCTAGAAAGTCCTGGGTCCTTTGCAACCCTTGAACACATGATCTAGCTTTTTCTTTTGCCTTCTAGGAGCTCGATATTGAGATTTGGTGTATCTCTCGTTATTTTAGATCCTCAATATCCGATTTTCGGTCCTCGTAGTAGTCCTCTAAAGTCGTCTTTCCAATGCCGAGTCCGACCCAATTTGGATTCTTCAAGAGAGAGTTATATCCAATCTCTCACAATGCCCTAATTATGGATTGTTTCAGCGAGAGCTGCACTTGTACGGCGTGCCACGTGTCACTCGTTTCTTCATTTGGCTGCGAAATTGATAGAGCAAAAAACTACAAACTATGCACTTTACGCCACTTTTTGCGGAAATCCCAATCCGATACACGAGAGAGAGAGTTATGATGATTTTACCAAGGTCACTTCTTTGAGATGAATTTCGAGAGCCCTGCAAAAACCCACGACTTCCACGATCATATCTCCAAAATATTGTGCACCTTGATGCGAAATTTTTATAGCAGACTTCCTCGGGATTTCGCTTCGCCTCATAAAAATTTCAATTTACGAACCTTCGTAGAAAAAAAATAAGAGTGAAAAATTCCACGATGACCCTGTTTCGGATGGCGAAATCCCTTGCATAAGGAGGAAATGAGGATCACAATTTATATAAATGCTTAGGTTGAGAGGGGCTTCAACAAGTGAACGTGGGAGGGATTTTTAGGAGTTAAAAAAATATTAATTATGACTTTTCAATGACCCATGCCCTCAACCCCATGGGGTTTTAGCCCAGAACTTGGGGGTACAAACTTCAAACATGAATATCTCTTAAACTGCAGAAGAATTACATGGCGTGCCATATATCAACGAGAAAACATCTCGACAAGTAGAAACCATAAAAAGAATTATTGACCCAAAGTATATTAATTTGGTAGGTCGAAACTCCCATGCAATATTGGGTTAGCCCCTCAGGTCGCTTGGGTTGACATCAATGATAACCATCGATCAACAATAGCTTCCTTGAAGCTCTTCTTCCACATGCGCACCTTTCCATCGAATGAATGTTACATTGAAACCTTTGTCTTCCATGGCTGATATGGACACAAGGTTCTTCTTCAAATTAGGTACATATAGTACATCCCTGCAATCGGAGTGACTCGACCTTGAGACAAGTGGAGGATCACAATCCTGTCCCTTTCACGGGATATGTGGCATTATCTCCAAGGATAATTTCGGGATTAGTATCCTTCTCGACCATATCGTGAGAGTGCTTCCTTGAACCCGATGTGATGTGAGGCACCACTATCTATCAACCAAACGTCCATAGTGTCGGGTGGAGATGCAACAGAGGGCGAGATACAAGAATGAATTCATTTTTTTTATCAACAACATTTGATTCCTCATACACTGAGTTTCTCGACCTTTTCAAAGGTTGAACATTTCTCATGGGAGGAAGCCTTCCTCTTTCCCTTGAACTCGTTGTTCCTTTGATTGCCATTCCTCCAATTGTTGTTGTTGTCATCACCATCGGAGAATCCTTCTTGAAAGGACATTCTCTAGCATAGTGACCTAGCCTATGAAAAGTGTAACACTTGCCCTTCTTTCCTTGGGCCCTCGCTCTTCCTTTGTTCTTTGGACCACCAAAGTTCTTCTTTCTACAATGTGCAGCGTGGTAGCATTTCCTTCATTTTCATACTCCTTCATTCTTGTCTCTTCTTGAACGCATCTCGATAGTACTTCATCAAATTCGAGGGTATCACATTATTATTTAGAATGGTAGTGTTGAACACATGCCATTCGAATGTGAGCCCTCCAAGTGCAAGGAGTACCATCTCTCGAAATCAGCTATTGTCTCCCCAATAGCCGCTGATTGTTCCCTGATTCGGTCGGCTTCGTAGTATGATTGAACAAACTCATCCTCGCCTTTCTTCGTATTCTTCAATTGATTCTTGAAGAATAGGACTTGATTCGCATTGTTGGCCTTGAACATGTTGACCAACTTATCATACATTTCTTTTGATGTGCCCAGCTCGGAGATGTAGGCAACCGGACTCTTGTGAATTGAGTCCCGATCATCGACTTTTCTTTGATCTCTCCCTTCTTATACTTTGTTTTGGCGGCAGCGATTGCGGTGGATGGAGGCTCTTGGATTTTACCCGCACATAGTTCATGACATTTTTGGTCTTCCAACGTAAAAATCCAATGTCATCTTCCTAGCATGGAAATCATCCTTCCCAATCAATTTGTCATCGCTTTGAAGCCATTGTAGTTTGAGGAACCCATCCTCTTCTTCGGTGATTGCTACAAATTAGGGCTTTGTCTTCACCTCAACTTTGAAACCATGTAAATTTATGAAGATGTTCTATGCTTGATGCAACTTTACTTTCTCTTCAATTTCGAGAGAGCAATCACATAAACAATAAAGTAAAATGATGATAGAACATACCAATAGATCAATAGAAGACAAGCCGTAAATATATATATATGTCATCAGGTACGTACAAGAAATGACAGGATGCTTCAACTAGCAAAGTCTTATAGGTCGACTACGTTCGTAATGTGTCACATCACCCTCATCAAACAATCCAAGTCAACCAAAGTCAACACGGCCCAAATAGTCAACGCAACAACAAAGCAAGTCAAAGTCAACACAACACGGTCAATGGTCAACCTTTGACTCGGTTCTTGTGCCAAATAGTGCGGATCGTAGAAATCGAAGTTTGTAGCCAAAGTTTAGCTCTGTTTGACTATGCATTGACCAAAGTCAACGCTGGTCAAACCCTCGCGGTGGGAAGCCCTAGTTGCAACGAAGAAAGTCAACGTCCTTCTCCCACGTGTGAACAAAAAAATTGCCTGCAAGTAGCTCGAACCAATCGTAGAAGAGGAGAGAGTGTGAGGATTTAGATGAGTGAAATGTCCTCCAACGTTGACCTTATTTATATCCATCAGTGAGGTGTGTGACACATTTGCTAGGGGTGTAAAACCTTAAGGTCGACTACACATATATTTTGAATAGATTAAAAATAAATTCAAAATAAATGTTACATTTCATAGAATCAAGATGATCTTTAGATCGATCTTGCACCTCTCCCGAAAGAGGAACCCAGATAAAAATATTGGTATCTTCATCTTAGCATCACAACATGGAGTTTGGACCTAGTTGTCCAAAATTACAAAGATCGATCTAAAGATCATCTTGATCCGATGAAGCGTAACATATATTTTGAATTAATTCCACTTATGTGCAAGGTCGGCTGCAATTGAAATGTAGGCTTGAAGCCCCCAACGGATGTGTCACACACTCTCACTAATGGATATATATAGGCTCAACGTTGGAGGTCATTTTCACCATAGCTCATCACACATTCTCTCTCATCATACGATTGGTTCGATCATCATCTTGGAGGCTCTTCTTCTCTCACGGATGGGAAAAAACACGAGTCTAGGGTTTTGACCTAGGGTTTCACTGCGATTTGACCGAGCGTTGACTTTGGTCAACACATGGTCAAACCGACCTCAAACTCTCCCCAATATTCCGATTTCTCCGGTCCGTATTTTACGGCAAAGAAATCGATAGCTGGACGTTAATTTGACTGGCCGCGTTGACTTTTTGCTATCGTCGTTGCGTTGACCGTTGACCTGGACAACGGCGACTTTTTGTTGACTTTGGGTTGACTGGTATAGAGTTGTCCGAGAGGGTTGTGTTACATATTCAAGTTGGTTGACCATGTAGAGACATCATTGGTTGAAGCATCACGGTGACCGTCAACGCACTCACCACGACACATATATTTTGCTTGATCAAGTGAAGTGTTATTTTGGCTTGTCTTCTCGTGAATCTATTGGTATGTTCTATCGGCATTTTACTTTCTATTTATGTGATTTCTCTTTGATATTGGGGAATAAAAGTAAAGTTGTATCAAGCATAGAAACATCTACGAAAATTTACATGGTTTCAGAGCTAAGGTGAAGACAAAGCCCTAAGTTTGAATTGAGAAAAATCATCGAAGAAGGAGCATTTGTCAAGGACCCATGGGTACCTCAAACTACAATGGATTCAAAGACCAATGACAAGTTGACTTGGGAAGAAAGTATTCCATGCCCTGGAACATGACTTTGGATTTAATGTTGGAAGACCAAGATGTCATGCACTATGTGTAGGGAGTAAAATCCAAGAGCCTCCATCATCTCGCACTCGTCGCCACCAAGTCAAAATATAAGAAGAGGGAAATCAAAGCAAAGCCGATCATCGCGGATTCCATCCATAGAGTCTCACGGTTGCCTACATCTCCCGAGCTACACACATCCAAGGAGATGTATGATAAGTTGATCAATATTTTCGGGGCCAACAATGCAAATCACAAGTACTTTTCTTTAAAAAACCAATTGAAGAATCTTAAGAAAGACAGAGATGAATCCATTCAATCTTATTTTCTGAAGTTGACCGAACTTGGGAATAATCTTTTGGACATTGGGGAGACAATAGGCGATCGAGAAATGGTTATCATCGCACTTGGAGGTCTCTCATCCGAAGGCCATGTATTCATTACTACCATTCTCAATAACAATGTGATTCCCGATTTTGACGAAGTATTATTGAGATGCACTCAAGAAGAAACAAGAATGATGGAATATGAAAAGAGGAAGGTAATGTTGCCTTCACCACTCATGACTAAGAAGAAGAACGATGGTGGTCCGAGGGAATCATGGATGAGCGAGAAGCGGGTTGGTGGCTTTGAGCACCGCCGAGGCCGAATACATTGCAGCAAGTATGGCACGTTGTGAAGTAGTTTGGTTGCGAAAGCTCTTCGGTGAGTTTTTTGGGCATGTGCTAGATGCCACCGTTATCCTTTGTGATAACCGAGAGGGGATTCGTTTGTCGAGAGAATCTCGTGTTCCATGATCGATCCAAGCATGTTGATGTCTGGTACCTTTTTTTATCCGGGATATGGTACAAGGGCGAGGCGTCGTAAGGCTCGATCATATAGGAACCGATGAGCGAGTCGCGGATATTCTCACAAAGCCCTTGGGGAAGGTCAAGTTCCTAACCATTCTGTGAGAATCTTGGAATCGTGGGAAGCAACCCTATTACGAGGGTCTTGTTGGACAATGAGCTCTGGGGAGCTCCCGGGGGGCTTTGGGGATAGCTTCTTGGAGCTATAAGCAACCACGAGGGCTAGGCTTGCTCTGAACCTTGTTGGTGTGCTTATGCCCCACCGTTATGATATTGAGTTGGTTCACCTCTCTCCGATCTATGCCCCGCATGCATCCTACCCATGGAGTCCGGACTCATAGGAAGTACCTCTCATTTGGCCAATGAGTTGGGAAAATGACGGCAACAAAACGCGAAAGTCGGCCCCCTAAGGAGAGTTGGTCTCCTTTCGTAGTTTTATCGGCATTTTACTCGCTAAAACTCCGTTCTCCTCCTCCACGTGGTCTACCCCAACTTCTTTGGTTTTTATTTATCAAATTCGAGGAATTTGGTAAATAAACATTATCAACAACTTTCGAAAATTAAAATATATCTCCGAACTTTATATTAATACCCAATGCTTTTTAAACAAATGAGCTTTGTAATAAACCTTTGGCTTCGGGCCCCACATCTATGATCAATAGTCCAATCAAATTCTCGCGCTCGTATCTTGGTTATCCCTCGTGCATCTTCGAATACGACCACGCGTCCGATGGCTTCCCTCACGGATCGACGCGTTCAACGATATCGCGCGGCCTCCCCTGGTCGAACGTTAATGCGCGATGGCGCGCAATGAGAGCGGTTTTCGTGGGGTCCCCGCCTTTGCCATGTGTCGAGCACTCAATGGAATCACTGCGAATTTGAAAATACCGCTTACTCCGCAAAAAAGCGGTGCAATATGGGCAACTCTGGTTTCGCAATCCACTCCCCGGTTTTGGAATAGTGACTAACCAAAGTTAATTCGGGGTTGTGCTATCCTTCTTATTCAGCGTTAACTCGGAGTCTCATCCTCGCGGGGGTTTTCCAATTAACAACAAACAAATGTAATTCTCTTCAGACGGGATTTTCACTACCATTAGGATAGAGATTAGCTCGACCACAATTTCTCTACACAAACCTCACTCGCTGGTGGGGGTTTTCAATTGTTCAAACAATTCAAGGGAAACAATGAACACAGAGATGCGAAGATTGTACAACGACTCAATTCAACAATTATATACAAAACGAGTGTTCAATCGCCTCACAATTAAACAAATTCCTCACAAATAACAATTCAAGACGAGCTTGGATGGTCGACGGGAAAGTCGAAATTCATTTAATCGGAAGCGATTGTTTGATACACAGTATTTTTCTATGCAGAAATCTCTCTCCTCCCTCAATACATTTGAGGGATACAATTTATATACATTACAATGTGTCTCTTCGGTTCCTCGGTGAGGACTGTTTAGAAAATCAAAGGCCTAATTACAATAATTCAACTAATTGAAACACGACGGATGGATCGAATCTAACTATTCGACTTCTACAAATCTAACTAATCTAAATGAAACAATCGAATTTGAGGTATTGACACCTAGGCATTACAATTCAATGATTTTTGAACCCTCCTAGCCACGACATGTGGACAAAACCTCCTACATTGATGGCTAGTGTCTAATGCCCCTCGCATCGAAAAAGCTATAGACCAAAAGTAGCAAAGACCGATGGACGCATCGGAGATTGTCGTACTCTCCATGTCTAGGATGGCATGTGTCCAACCACTTGATCTGGGATCAAGTCTAGTGAGGTTTTGGACCTCCAACCGACTTCGGAGCCGGTTAAACTAACTTCGGGTTAGTATATGACTCTCTTGAGTCCAAGTGAGGTTTCGCGACCTCCACTGACTTCGGTCGCTAAACTAACTTTGGGTTAGTATATGAATCTCTTGAGTCCAAGTGAGGTTTCAGACCTCCCACCGACTTCGAGTCACTCAAACCAACTCGGGTTGGCATGTGACTCCTTTGAGTCCTATAGAGGTTTCGGACCTCGCGAGTTGAATTCGTCAGCATGGGAGTGATGTCTTTGTGACTCACTTTTTTGTTCTAAAATAAAGAAGTCGACAAAGCAAGTTACTGGCGGGATGACGCACGATGTTTGGATGGCACGTGTGGATGGAGTTCTCCTAGTTGACGAGGGAGTGTTAATATTGGACAACTAGGTCCAAACTCCGTGTTGTGGTGCTCGGATGAAGATGCCAATATTTTTATTGGACTCCTCTTTCGGAGAGGTGCAAGATCGTTCTAAAGATCATCTTGATCCCGATGAGCGAACATTTATTTTGAATTAATTCCACTTATGTGCAAGGTCTGAGCGGAAATTGAAATGTAGGCTTGAAGCCCCCAACGGATGTGTCACACACCCTCACCGATGGATATATATAGGTCAACGTTGGAGGTCATTTTCACCATCACTCATCACACATCTCTCTCATCATCCGATTGGGTCGATCATCATCTTGGAGGCTCTTCTTCTTTCACACGTGGGAAAAATGCGGTTACGGTTTTGACCTAGGGTTTAACGCGAGATTTGACCAGACGTTGACTTTGGTCAACGCATGGTCAAACCGACCTCAAACTCTCCCAATATTCGATTTCCGCATCCGCATTTTTTACGCATCGAAATCGAGGGGTTTCGAACGTTGACTTTGACCCGGCTGCGTTGAATTTTTCTTTGCTTCTGTTGTTTTTTGTGTTGACCGTTCACCGGACGGCAGCGACTTTTGTTAACTTTGGGTTCATCGGTATAGCGTCGTCCCGAGAGGGTTGAGTGACATATTACGGGTTGGGTCGACCATGTTGATCCGAGTGGATATTGGTGGCCACCCGCCTATTCCACTTGGGCCCCCACCATTGTCTCTTTCAGCTTTTTTCGGCTTTCGGCATAACTTACTATTTTTTAGCGATTTTCGGGTCCCGAACTTCCGAAGCTGCTTTTGAGGCCCTAAACGACGTTTTTTGGGCATCGCGCCTCCAACAAATATCATTCCGTTTTAGAATGATATTCATGGCGAAAGAGTTGTAGTCCTCGGATAGAGCTTTCTAATGATGTATAATGAGCGTCAAACGAGAGATAGTATGCTAAAGTTATGTCCCCGGGAAGTTGAAACACCAATTTACTCAAACGGGGCCCATAGTTTTGGCGCTTCATCTCCTAGGGTTAGGTTTTTGGATGTTTAGGGTGTCTCCATTGTTTCTCAATAATAAATAGGCCCTCGAGCCTCATTGTAACTCAATTCGAGAGGTCCGTAACCTCCACATCTCTCCTCGTGAGATAGCTACCAGATGCCTAGCTAGTTTTATTTCCATTCTATCCGTAAGCAAATTTCAGTTTTTTGATATTAATGAAATGAAGTGTTATTTCCTACGTACATCTGCAGTATTTATGGTTATATGTTTATTCTGTTGCGTTCACATAAATCCGGATCACATGTAGAGACTTTGTTGGTTGAAGCATCCCGTTGACCGCCATAACGCACCACAACACATATATTTCGCTGATCAAGTTAAGTGTTATTTTGGCTTGTCTTCAGTAGATCTATTGGTATGTTCTATCAGCATTTTACTTTCTTGTTTATGTGATTGCTGTTTGATATTGGGGAATAAAAGTAAAGTTGCATCAAGCATAGAACATCTACGAAAATTTACATATATTGAGCAAGTTTAACTTGCCCACCGAGTATGGATAATTATAGCATTACATACATCGATATGTATAATTTCAAAAGTCATTATCTTCTTATTGGTGCTGTCTCTGTGAATTGTGATTACTCCATGCATGAATCACAAAATCTTCCCTTTCGATTGTTTGGAATTTACTGATTAACAAGACAGTCTAATCCCATTCATTCTCATATGTAAGATGAATCCAATGAATCACTAAAAGTCTCTTAATCTTCAAGATAAAGTACTTCTCAAAGCAACAAAAAGGACTATCAAAAGCTTACCCTCTGATATTATCTCTTTTTTTCCCAGGTCCAATCTTTTCAAGTAGATGAGTTACATGGATTAGTCCATTTCTTTCTCTTCAACATCAAGGATTATTTATTTAGAATTATTTGGCTCTACTTTGAATACATGAATGGGCTCCTCATTGTCTTATTGTAACCAGCTCAGTTGCTTGAGACTCTAAATGTTCATTGTTTAAACTGAATAGTTTCCATGATATTTTGAGCGGAAATGATTGGTTTTGACAGGATTTTTTTCATATATGTTGATAGGATCATATGGGTTGAAACAAAAATGAATGTAGAGGTTCTTTCAAAGCTCACCACTCTGACTTATATGGTCATAGTCCACTAGTAATTGGTGCTTTTAGCAGTTCAAAAAGGCAATCTATAATTACAATGAGACATCTTAAGGAATGAAATACTGTTTAACCAAGTATTGAATCTCCGTCCTGAACTATAAAATTTATTCAAAATAGTTTTGGGATTTCTTCTTTTGGAGTATCAAACTAGCAGAACTGTTTATTTTCTGGGAAAATTGTGATCAATATTGAAGTTTAGGAATATGAACATTTATGGATTTCTGGGAACAACATTGGTCTTATGGCAATCGGTAAAATGGGGCCACTTTTTATGATGCAATAGTTTGTGTGTGTGTGTTTCTGTGTGTATGTGTATTGTGATCCTTTAATATAAAGAGGAAGTATCTGATTTACAGAAGTGGCACTATACCATGGAGAATAGGAATGTACAAACTTGATTTTATACTTTTAATTGGTTGCATTGCTGTTGTAAACATTCTATTATTGACATTATTTACTGTAATTTTATGCAGAACTTGAAATAATGAGCTGCAATCTTGTCTTAATGGGTTTCTATATGCCTTTTTTTGGGTTGTGGGTGAGGGAGAGAGCTTAAGAATAGTAATTCTGGCATTCCTTTCCAAGAGTATCTTATGTCTGGCAATAATCAATTTACAGTTATCTTTTGATTTTATCATCAAAAACAATAAACAATTTTCCTAAGAAAACTTAATCGGGTCAAAATTTTCTTTACATTCGCTCATGGAATATTTATTAGAATATTTAATCTAAATTTTGTTTTTTGTACAGAAATCTACTGTCCGGTTTGAACAGCAATGCAGCGGGTGATCGTAAGAGTGGAAGTAGGGGAGATTATTCTATTAGTTATTATCTCCTCTCCTAAGTACTTTTCCCTTGTAAACTAAAGCCTATGTGAACAGATTTTTTCACACAAAAAAAGCAAGCGCGGCAGTCTGAGGTTACTACATCCTTCTGGAATGGTGTCTGGGTAGCTGAAAATGACCAAGGTCATCCCATTTCAGCTTTTAGATGTAGATTTAGCTTTTCAATGATATCTGCAATGGCTGTAGTATGTACCAATATCTTGCCTCGCTGGAATAGAGACAAATAGATATGTCATGCTAAACAGGTTCAGTATGAGATGTGGCATATGTACCCATAGAAAAACAAATTTTCTTCTAGAATGGGGAAGTATGAGAAACTAAGACATCGATATGTAAACAGTATGACTGGGAGTCCATTCCCAGACATTTTAACGTTCAAATAAATATCATCAATAGAAATTACACACTTATAAGAGTCGATTCATTTTAATTATTGCAGTTACCAGCCTTTTTCTAGAATTAACTGGATTGAAAGATAATAGTATAAGGATCAATTAGGTGGACTTCTGGAGATTTATTATCTTGCAATACAGCTTGCAGCTTAACTACACAATTTAAACAAGACATAATATACTGATACGAAACAAGATGGCCGTGAGTAAATCTATTTAAATAAGATTCCATAATGCTGAATTTTTAAAATAGATTCTGAGAAGACTAGAACGTTGGAAAGTACGAAGGGAGAAATTCACAAGCCTGCCTTCCAAGGCCTTGCTGGAACAACGTACCCAAACCATGAAGAGAAGACCTTTCAAAACCTTGCCGGACTACTCCAGGGTTGAACCAGGACCACCCTTTCTGGTTATTTGTTGTGTTTTCAACAGTTTTAATGTATAAATATCTAGGGCCTTTTCTATACAATAAGCTCAATGGGATATTTTTCAATTAAAAAGGAGGAATTTGTATTACAATGGGTTGCAGCCCATGTTAGAGAACTAATCCTCGGGTTAGTTTATGTTAGGTAATTGGTTATTAGAGTCCAAGAAACCCCGAGAACTGATTCAACGGTTTCTTGATGTATTTATATGTACATTAATATTGAGAAAAACACTACTTGCAAGACTGCTGGAAATCAAGTTAAAAGCAACCAAGGTAAAAACTGTTGTGAATATTGATTATTAGTAGCATGGTGAAATAATTTTTGAGGCTATATTATGATTTATAGTTGTTGAATTTTTATGGGTGGAATTAATTTCTTTGGAGGCCATATTGTGTTGATTAATCATAAACTCTGTTGGTGAATCTTTATTGCTTGGTGAACCGCAGTTTTTTATCATATTAACTGTAGGGAATGAGAAGTTACAGTGGTAGATATGTTATTTACTGTAGTGAATGAGAAGTTACAGTGGTAGATATGTTATTTATTGCAGTAAATGGAAAGTCAAAGTGGTAATAGTAAACTGGAAGTTACATTGGCATGGAATTGTGAAATTCATTTACTATAGTAAAGTAAATTGGAAGTTACATTGGTATGGAATTGTGAAATTCATTGTGAAAATGAAGGGTATTTTTATGAGGGTGATTTGAAATAAATTTTAAATTAAAAGGAAAAGATTTGTGAAAGATTTTTTTATTAAATCTTTTAAAGGGGCAGCAGTGTTGACATTTGAACCAAGATCCTTTTGAAACATACCATTAGACCACTAAGCCAACTTAATTTGCAAAAAAAAGAATTCAAAGAATCATAACTTTGCACACAGGAAAAAAAATATTTAACACCCAAATTTGAAATTCAAAAGTATTAAAAAGAAGATTTATCATTATTTAATATGCACAGATTAAGACTTTATTTGAAGACTAAATTTAAAGACAAGGATGTGTTGTAAAGGGGGTACATTGAGATATTAAAGCCTACGAAGTTGACATCATCTTTCATTGAGCTTTGAAGTTTAATTTGGTTAACTTTAAGTTATAAAATTTATGGATATAAAAAAAAAGAAAAAAAAAAAGATGGACTATTTGAGGTCACAAGTTCAAATCCATATATTTGGTAATTTTCATTTAACGAAAGAAGATAAATTTTAGAGGTTGTGACATTTTTGTTGGACAAGAAGAAGACAACATAAGTTTGGTTTCCATGGGTTGGCGACCCTGAGCATGTCACTATTTGTTGTCACTATTTGATGAACTCTGTCACATATTTGAGTTTGCAGATTCCTTTAGCATTCATTGTATGGAGAAAAGATATTAAAAAAATCCCAACTTATGTAGTTGCGATCATTTTTCTACTTGAATTTGTATTGTTGATGGGTGGGTGCTCGGTTGAACCCGACACACAGTTAAATCATTGAAACTTTGTTTGTATTGGGTGCATTTTCGGTGCTTTTTCTGAGTTGTTTGCTAGTTTAATTTGATATTGCACTGGAGAAAATGGGCAAACTAAATGTACAGTTATTAAGAAATTTAATGCTATCTATTGTCCATAATGATGTCCAAGTCAGCAAAAACATGCTCTCTGACATCCAATCATGTTTGCAAAATGCTAAAAGCAAAATTGAATTTTTTGAGCCAGGGTCGTAGTTTCAGCGAGATGAATTACATGAATTACAAAAGAAGAATTCTGAACATGTTCTTGTTCAGAACAATAGGTTGTTTGACCTTGATCATCAGTCAAAGAATGATAAGAGAAATGAAGTGATTTCAGGTGAAAATTTGGATGCAGTTAGAAGTGTTGATGTGAAACCTATTATAAGACCATGGGAAGAGATTACACACAATAAACGCAGAACTGGTCTAGGTTATAACAATGATGTATCTTTTCACATTCCATATTTCACTAAACCTATAAAATTTCGAAGTGTAGGATTTTGGGATGGTGTGGTTCCAGAAAAAGTTGAGAAATGCAACATTGTAACAGAGTTGGACATATGAAAGATCGATGTTTTGATCTTCACTCGTGTGAGCATTGTGGAAAGCATAATCACCATTCAGAGAGATGCTCCCTGACATTATCGAAATTACAAGAGATGCTATGATCCCTTTAGTTCATAGATTGATATGTATTTACAATTTCCTAATAGATGCTAATAATTTTGGCTCATGTGTTTTCATATTTTTCTCAAATATACTTAGCATTTGACATTACATAACATAGAAGACACAAACATAAAAAACCAAATGCAAAAGAATTATTTATTCGAAACAAAATATTGGATCTTCTGCCAGCTTGCGTTGCTTTGAAATTCACGAAGCTTGGTACTGCGTAGGGTTCTTTCGTTGGGGTTGGGCCATTTGATTCTAGCAGCTCTTCAGCATCCATTTCCTTTGAAAGTGGAACTCTATCTACCACTACTAATTTTGTTATCTAAAGAAATCTGTGGGCTTTATTGAAGTGACAAGCTATTGAACTCACCAATCATCACTTGTTTGAAATAAGGTGGACTCTATTCATGTTGTGGCTTAATCATATTTCGAGGGGTTCATTTTGGATGATAAGTATTGTGTGGCGTAACATTCATCATGGTTGTTCCATCGGCTTTTATGGGTGTCACACCATTTATTGGCATCCTTTGATTTGTCATTCTTCTTCTCTGCATGCAGCGTTCGCTTATTGTCATGATGTTGGTTATATTTGCTTTGTGTTTTGATTTGAGAGTTAAGGTTTCCTTTCTCATATTTTTCTGTAGCTAAATTTCACAAGCAAACTCTCTTTCCCCCTTACATTGAATCTTTTCCCTCAATCACATACCAATGAGCCACTCCCAATGAAGAGATGAATAGAAACTCCATTTTTTTTGGATATATTTGTGCAATTCCATGTAGTATTTGAGTCCATCTGCCACTCTAAGTCCTTGATACTTAATTTTCTTTGTATGGTACATAAAGCATTTGTGTACCCTTACACATGGTATTCATTACTTTTGGTGCAAGGCTTCCCATCTTGTGCATTGGTAGTCATAGGCATTGATAGTCATAGTTTTCAATATGGTAATACTCTTCCTTGAGGGTATCAACAAAATCCCCCAAACTAGAATCTCTTTCATAACTCCAAAATCATTTCCAAAATTTTGTGCACAATGAGAATCCCACCAGTGTCACATGGGCAAGGGAATTTAGGAGTGCTAAGATAATCTTCTAATTATTGAAATATTTATCAATAGTAAAATTACTTATTCATTGATATAACTATTTCTCCAAATCTTTTGCATCTTTCTTGTCCTTTAGAAAGGGGAATATCAAAGATAATTCAAACCATGAGGGGCATCATTTCTTTGAAAGTGCCACGTGTTGAAGGTGCCTCTATTATTGTTGGGAGTCACTAAAGAATCTAGGATAAATAATTTGTCGCCTTATTCCTCCATTACTTGAGGGATGCATCATAAAGTTGTTGTTGGGAGTCACTAAAGAATCTAGGATAAATAATTTGTCGCCTTATTCCTCCATTACTTGAGGGATGCATCATAAAGTTGTTGTTGGACATGGTTTTCTACTCCATTTCTTGTAAGGTTCTTTTATGTGGCCATCCAAGGTTGTTTAGACTAGCAAAAAAGTTAATCTTAAGGGTTTAGAGTCTCAAGCCATAGATTTTTGTCTCCTAAGCTCATAGGGGACATGGAACAAAAAAAAATAGAGAAATTAGATTGTTCTAATACCATTAATCCCTATATTGTTGAGGAAAAAATAACAGGGACAATGAACAAAAAGATTACAAGAACTAGGCAGATCATGTTTCTCTATTCAAGTGCACATTCAATTTGCACCTTTGGTTGTCCAATTTGATTAGGCTAGACACCTGGTTTAATGTCAACGTGTGCAGTACTTAACACATCTAAGTTGGACCACGTTGCAAAAGGCAAGCTGATTAATGAGTTTGAACGACCCTTTGAATTTAATTGTGGGAAAATGAATGACGTGGATGGCCAAAAAACATGGTCAATATTTCTAGCTCACGGTTCAATGCTGTCATGATGAATGTGCTAAAAGAAAATTGTGGGCAAACAAATGATGTGGATGGACAAAAAACATAGTCAGTATTTCTAGTTCATGGTTCAATGATGTCATGATGAATGTGCTAGAAGAAGGTTTAGGGTTTCCTATTGTGTCTAGTTCCATTCCCATAGATGATATTGTTGGTAGCGTTGAAGAGGGATTAAATCCTTCCTAGATATTTTTTTAATGAACATAAATATATAAGCATCACCAAATAATAGTAACAATAATAATTGATAATTAATAATAAATGAAAGGACACATTTAAAGACATGACATGTTAACCATTGTAACTAGTCAATGATATAAATACATTGTCAGATGACATTGTATCATGATCATCATTCAACATAATATTTTAATATAGATTCTTTTACTTATCTCATTTATTTTGGATATTTAGTTTATGAGACAAGTTTTTCATGTCATTATATTTGGTATCATAGTCTCATTTCCGATTTTGGCTTTTGGCCACATCTTTTTTTCAGAGCTTGTCTAACCAATTTTTCAAGGTTTCTTTGATTTTGGTTTTTCGCTGAAATCTTGCCTTTGACCATTTTAAATCTGATTCTATTGAAGAAAAGAAACACAAGAAATGGAAACTAATAAGGAAATATTTTACTGAAAGTATTTCACTGCCAAATATAAATTTGAAGCCACATAACAACACATAGAATTATAAATGTAACAATAAAATTATTAGGAAAATATAGTATGTATTACAAACAATACTTAGGGTAGAAGGAAAAAAAATATTAGAAGAGGACTATACCAATCAATTGTACATATGTTGGACAATATGAACAAAATTATAGACGCTACACACTTGAAAGATAGATATAACTAGGGTGACTTACATTAGCCTTGGGGGAAGATGCCAATATTAATTCCATAGCTATCTGGTCTACTTGTTTAGATCATCCTAATCATTGTGTAGATCTTCCAATTAAGGATTTAATTGCAATGGTATCCAATATGACCCTTACCGTCTCCACCCTCATCCTTGTTGGAATTTGTGAAAATTGCTTAAATTTGGAAGACTATTGCAACAACTAGTATTAATTCTTCTAATTGATAAATTAATTATTCAGTTTATTGCTACGGCAACATCGAATTAAACACACTTCAACATTCACTAAATAAACTGCGGAAACAAAACTGAATAAGAAGAAATCATAGACACATTTGACACATTTATTTTTGGACTAATGTCCTCAGAAAAACCCAGTGTGGGAAAACTAGTGCAGTAGCTAAGAGTTTCTATATTATGCAGTAATTTTTCTGAGTACAAGTCTATGATTAACAGATCTGTCAAATCATGCAGATAATCTGACAAGAAAGATCTTGTGAGACAAACCTCACTCCTCCACAGGAACCCGTCACTGATCAACACCCAAAACGAACTTCCCTGCGCAGCCTTTGCGTCACATTTGTGGCTTCCCTCTGTCTCTCTGCGCTGGAAACTGGGGCCTTCTGGCCTCCACAAAATCTTTCCGGGATCTAGCTGTTGAAAAGTGTAACTAGGTCGGTCTTCATATTGACTATGTAATTATGTATTTTATGTAAAGAAGAAGACAAAGATAATAAAATGTATATTGGTTGTACTTGCTTCATGGGTTTCATGAGCAATATTTTATCTTAGGTTAATAGACTTCTTATCGATGTCTATCTAGGGTTTGTCTTATGTTTATAAATGTATTCAGTGTCATGTATATGAAGAACCTAGTCATTGAATGCTCTGAGACCTTGTCCTAAAAGTTGTCGGAGAATCGATTGAAATAGTTCTTATATCAACACTGGAAATATATGATGAAGTCGGTCTCCACACCCATAATTAAGTCGGCCTACAAGCTAGTGGATGGTTGACCTAAAAGAAAGAAGATTGCCACTATATATTCACTACCTCTTCGGTCAATTACTTATGAAGTAATATGGCGGATATTTCAGAAGTGATACAACAAAATATAATGCAGCCTCATGAAGTATAATGCAGTTAACCAAACGGTAATATGATCAGCTCTGAAACCTTAAATGGTGATCTCTGTGTGCGTACAATACATAATATACGATGCGATTATACCTGAACTGTAAATGTGATCATCGCTAATAATTGTGATCATAATTGTAATGCAGTATTCAACTGAGAAGAGGAATGCAATTACACCTGAAGAGGAATGCGATTACACTTGAAGAGTAATTTGGTTGTACTTGAATTATAAATGCGGTTATCCCTAGAATTGTGATCATCACTGTAATGTGGTATTCAACTAAGAATTGTGATGATGTTCAACTGAAATTTGCGGTGATATCCAAATCAGAATTGCGGTCATATATGAAACAGTCTGCGGATTCTTGATAAGAGCTTCAATGCGAATCTGAAGGGTGAATTTCTCTGTATAAAAGCGTAGTCAATAAGTGTTGGTTTTACATGAGGTGGAGCAATGGTTTGCAATGTGAATATCTAAAGTGGATGTGAAAAATTAAGGGTTACTTCTGATAAGAAAAGAGAGCAAGGTAAATCTAGGATTTACCTTCCCTCTCACAGTTAATAAAAGAAAGGACAGTACAGACTGGTGCACGAAAGAAAGATCAGCATGGAAGATCATCAAAGAAGAAGTAGCTTGCTAAGCATTCATAGGTCAAGGGTCTAAGTATGGGTCATGGTACTTGTCATTTGAAGAAGAATTCTTTGTGGGTTTTCCTCTCCAAGAGGCAGAGGTTTTTCCTTGGATTTAGGATCCTAAGTTTGTGTCATGTTTAATTTTGATAATTAACTTGATGAAATAATAAACAAGATAACGAATATATGACATAAGTAACTCAAGTAAGCTCACAAGTAATTATCAAGAAGAGAATTTGTATTAATCTCCAGCCCTCCAAATTCTCAACATGGAATCAGAGCTAAGGTGTTAGAAAGGGCATAGAGACACTCGAGGATCATATTTTATGGAAGGAATCAAAGCAAGGATTTGATTAGAAGAAAGGCCAGTCTTTCGCATTGAAAGAAATAAGACAGTTTGGAATTAAAGACAGTATTATAGTACCATCTTAATTGTGCCAACAGTTCATTTCCATCTCAAAGTATTGCCATCAAAAGCTTCAAGGCAAGTTACCTATCATCCTTGATCTTTCAAGGAAGTAGTAGAACATCCTCATAAATCACCATTCAAAGGAAGCTTCAACCATATTCAAAGTAATCAAGTTGATATAAGAAGAAAAGCATCTACTCAAGTAAGTATATCTATGAATTTATATGAATCTATTAAAATGTTTCCTTTGAAAAGAAAGAAACAAATTGTTCGGGGTTTCAAACTTTCCTGCATAGAAGACAAATACAATGAAGTCATTCCAAATTCATGAAGGGAGATATAAGATCCCAAAGGATTCTTACAGATCCATAAAAGACTCTATCATCTCCGATGTACCAAATATAGAATCATCAAAAGGAGTATATAAGAAATTGGTGGAGCTATTCTCTGTGAGTACTGCAGGAGAAACAATCTCTCTGATCGATTGTAGGAACTAGGAGAAGACTAAAGTGGTGCTAAATGTTCTGCGAAAAGAATGGGGAAACTTCACTTCAAGATTATACGAGAAGATAGAAGCCACACCATTCCATGATTTAGGGTATCTATCTATAATAGGGTAAATAAGATTGAAATTCAAATCTGTTACAGGATCAAGTGATGGGAATCAAGCCTTTGCAGCCATGTCCACGAAGAAAGGAATATTTAATAAGTTTTGGTCCTCAAAGTAAAAGAAGAAATATGGACGAAACACGATGCCTTGGATATGATGAACTTGGGCGTTATAATAGAAATTTTCCTTAATCTGAAAAAGGACAAGAGAAATAGGGAAGAAGCCCATGTCTCTGAAATGAGGAAAGAGCCAGATGCAAATAAATATAAGAAAGAAGAAGCGAGAGATCTCCACTACGATTGAGATCATCTTCTCCTTTAGGTGATTTCTGGTGGTTGTATGATAGGAACCAGTGTAGCATCCTGATCAAAGCATGGTAGGAGTTCTTGGTAAAACAGCTCCTGGAAAACCTCTCTGATAACTATACTGATGGAAGGCAGTCATCAAGATCAAGGGTCATCATGAAAAACATAATTCTGGGATGTGATGACATATTGATGGAGAAAGCCAAGGGAATGAAGCTCTTCATTCTAGTAAAATTGTTGAAGGATGACTTAAATGAAAAGAGTATGAGGTATGTATATATTTATATGCTGACACTATATGTTGTGAAGTCATGTCATATGGTTGCAGGTAATAGACTTCTATATTTAAAAGTATGATCTATGAAGGAGGATCTCTCGGTGTACTAACAAATGAAATCAACATTATATATATCCTCATGGAATATGAGGTGGTTGTATATGAACGGCGAACTGGAAAATGTGTAAGTTCCCGGGATTGAATAATGTGCAGAAAGAAAGAGATCATGAAATGCAACCATGTCAAGAGGCAGTTATCATCCGGAAACCAAGAAGATGTGACTAGGAGATATCCTGGAGGATATATAGACTCTGACATAAGTCTGATAAAGAAGAAGACCCTTTAAAAAACATATCATTAGGAGATGTGTCAATCTAAATAAAGGATATTGATGCCTACAGGAAGATGTCATGGTGAAATATCATCCCTAAGGTAACGTTTTAAAAGTTCATATGTATATGTTTATCTGGATGAATTTGTGCATGTTGTGAAACCAGCTCCAGAAAGAGAAGAAAAGAGATATCAACGCCTTAGAAATAAGCCACTTCGAGGGGGAAACCTCTAATACATTACATGAATGAACAATTCTTGGATGATTCAAATTACAAAACCTCCTTTCTATATATAGGAGTCCATGGGGCCACAATGTAATCCTAGCCGACCTAACAATAATAATTTAAGGGCACAATAATAACAATATGGGGGTTACAGGGGTACAATAATAACAATAAGGGGGTTAAACTAACAACAATAAGGGACTATACTAGTAATATAGGGACCTAACATGCCCCTCTCCTTCAAAAAAGTGTTGTCCTCAACACTTGAGTAGCTTTGGGTGCTTCTGTATAAAATTCTTATCCTCCCATGTAGAATCTTCAGTGGGTAAGTTCTTCCACTTGATGAGATACTCTGAAATTGATCGATTCCGTAGCTGTCGAGTTCTTGTTTCCATGACTGCTTCAGGTTCCAATATGATTTTTCCTTCCTCATCAAGTTCTTGCAATATTGTTTGAACTGGAAGATTTTCACCTATAACCTTCTTTAAGCATGAAACATGGAAAATTGGATGCACTCGTGAAGAAGCAGGAAGCTCCAATTTGTATGCCATAGTACCAATATTTTGTAACACCTTGTAAGGACCGTAGTACTTTGGCGATAATTTATTATCCTTCTTAGCTTGCTTGAGGGACATTTGTTTGTATGGTTGTAGCCGTAAAAATACCCAATCTCCTACATCAAAACTTCTCTCGCTGCGATGTTGATTTTCCTATTGTTTCATTTGATTTTGTGCCAAATTCAGGTTATCCTTTAAGAGTTGGAGAACTTCTTGCTGATGCTCGATGTGATCTTCCACTGCTTGAACCTTCGAATTTTCCCTTAAAGATGATGCGATGGATGGTGGATGATATCCATAAAGTGCCATAAATGGGGTCATTTTTGCTGCAGTATGGAAGGAAGTGTTATACCACCATTCAGATAGAGGTAACCACTTGACCCATTGTGTTTTTTTATCAGATACAAAACAATGAATATATCCTTCCAAACATTTATTTACTATCTCAGTTTGACCATCAGATTGAGGATGATAAGATGAGCTATGAGCTAATTGAGTACCCAAACAAGAAAATAACTTTGTCCAAAAATTTCCAGTAAAAATGGGATCTCTGTCGCTCACAATAACCCTTGGGCTTCCATGTAGCTTTTGAATTCTGTCCATAAATGTAGTAGCAACCGTACTTTCTTTAAATGGATGAGATAATGCACAAAAGTGTGCATACTTGGTAAGTCTATCAACTACCACCATGATGACACTCTTTCCTTCGGACTTAGGTAAACCTGTGATAAAATCCATTAAAATATCCTCCCAACGTTGACTTGGAATGGATAAAGGTTGTAGAAGTCCTGGGGTCTTAATTGTCTCAACTTTATTCTGCTGGAAAACCAAACATTCTGCCACAAACTTTTGAATATCAGATTTAAGGCCATCCCAAAAAAATTCTTTCTTCACCCCGTGGTAAGTTTTTAAAAATCCCGAGTGTCCTCCTAAAGGAGAAGTGTGCAATTCCAGAAGAATCTTTTGTTTTAGTTGGGAATTCTTACAAAGATATAAGAGATCTTTGTACCATAAGGAATCATTTTTCCAACTAAATGTATCAGATGTACTAGGATCTTGCTGCAACTTTTGAATGAGTGTCCATACATCTTTGTCCTTCTTCCATTCATCTCTTGCTTCGGTTATCCAATCTGGTTGGATAATAGAAATGACACAAAGCAATGCTTCCACCTCTTCATTCTTTCTTGAGAGTGCATCCGCAACAACATTTAGCTTCCATTTTTTGTATATTATTTCAAAGTCATAACCCAACATCTTTGTGACCCATTTTTGCTGCTCTTCTGAAGATAGTCTTTGTTCCAAAAAGTGTTTAAGACTATCATGATCAGTTTTTACCTTGAAGTGTCTTCCATTAGGTAAGTTCTCCATTTCTTTAGTGCATGCAATATTGCTAACATTTCCTTCTCATAAATAGGTTTCTGTAAATACTTTCCTTTGATTGGACGACTTTCAAAAGCAATGGGTCTTCCTTCCTGCATTAAAACAGCACCAATTCCATTTCCTAAGGCATCACATTCCACAATAAAGGTTTTTGTGAAGTCCGGCGTAGCTAAGATCGGTGCTAGGCACATTGCCTCTTTAAGATGTTCAAAGGCCTTAGTTGCTTCAGGAGTCCATGAAAATGCATCTTTCTTCAATAATGTTGTTAGAGGTGCTACTATTCTCTCATAATTCTTAACAAACTTGCGATAATACCCTGTTAACCCGAGAAATCCTCGCAACTGCTTTATGGTTGTGGGGACTTTCCATTCCTTAATGGCTTTAATTTTGTTAGGGTCTACCTTAACACCCTCGTGAGATACAATATGACCCAGATTTTCCACCTCTTGTACTCCAAAGAAACATTTGGATGTTTTTGCATATAATTGTTTCTCCCGCAATAGTTTGAGCACCCTGTCAACATGTTCAACATGATCCTTCCAAGACCTGCTGTAGATTAGTATATCATCAAAAAATACTAGCACAAATTTTCTAAGGAAGGGTTTGAAAATGGAATTCATCAACCCATGAAATGTAGAAGGTGCATTGGTAAGGCCAAAAGGCATGACCAAAAATTCATAATGACCCTCATGAGTTCGAAATGTTGTTTTTGGAATATCTTCAGTCTTCATTCTAATTTGATGATACCCCGAACGAAGATCCAACTTGGTAAAATAAATTGCTCCATGTAATTCATCCAATAATTCATCAATCACAGGAATGGGAAATTTGTCTTTAATGGTGAGCTTATTGAGCTCCCTATAATCCGGACACATTCGCCATGATCTATCCTTCTTGTGTACCAATACTACAGGAGCAGAGAAAGAACTTTGACTAGGTTGAATTATACCCGCCTCTAACATTTCTGCAATCATACGTTCAATTTCGCTCTTTTGGAAGTAAGGATATCTATAAGGCCTGATGTTTGGAGGAACACTTCCTGGAATCAAATGAATAGCATGATCAAGATCACGAATAGGTGGGAGTCCTTTGGGAGTTTCAAACACCTTGGAATGATTGTCCAAGACTTGTTGGAGATCTGCAGAAATAGATGATTTTGATGTTGGAACTTCTATTGAGCATAATTGTGCAATTACACCTCGTTGTTCTTTCTTTAGAAGCTTTGTCATGCCATTAGAGCTTATTATCCTTCCTGGCTTCCCTTCAATACCCCGTAGTTCGACTTCCTTTCCTTCTGAAAAGAATTTCAAGAAAAGTTCTTGAAAATTAAAAGTTACCGTCCCCAAAGATTGTAACCATTGTACTCCTAGTACAACATCAGCACCTCCCATAGGAATGGAAAGCATTGGACTAGTCAACACATATTCCCCCATGGTTAGCTTGATGTTATGGCATTTTCCAGAGCAATTTATAGTTCCTCCATTTGCAACCATCACTTGACATTCTAGTGTTGGGTATAGGAAACAATTTAATTCCTTGGCTACCTTACAATGAATAAAATTATGGGTGCTACCTGAATCAATCAACACTATTACCTTTTTCTTCTTGATTTGTCCTTTCATCTTGAGAGTTTGAGGAGTGATAATTCCTGCCAGTGCATTACACGATATGGTCAGATTCATTTCTTCCTCTTCTGGGGCTGGTTCCTGGTGTATATCCTCTTCTTGTTCATTTTCTTCTTCCTCTTCACAATCTATGTAAAATAATTCTTCTCAGCACACTTATGACCTTTAGTGTATTTTCTATCACAACTGTAGCAAAGCCCTTTTGCTCTTTTTTCTTCCAATTGTTGTGGTGTCAACCTTGTAGGTTGTCGAAATATAGGAGTAGCAACACTTCCCTCTTTATAAAAGTGAGTGGCAGGCTTCCTTGTCCCCATAATTTTACATTCAATTTTTCTTGCCAACCCGAATGCCTTCTCCAATGAATCAGGTTCCAAAACGCGAACTTCATGTTGGATGTTATCCTTTAAAGTGCCTATGAAGAGATCAATCCTGTGTTCCTCTGGAATATCAGTTACCCTTATATTCAATTTTTGGAAGTCCTCAATGTGCTGCCCCACTAAACCCTTTTGTTTGAGATTTATCAATTGGCTAAAGAAGGTGTTGCTCTTTCTATCCTCATAATGTGCTATCATTTCCTCCGTAAAAATTGACCAAGTGACAATTTTTTTACGGGAGCAAAGCCATCGATACCATACAAATGTATTTTCTTCTAAATGTAAAGTTGCAATGCGTACCTTTTGTGTGTTTTTCACATTATGGAGATCAAAATATTGCTCCATCCGTAGTATCCATGTTACAGGATCCTTTCCATCAAACTTCCTCATATCCATTTTTGGAATATGGTGGTTCTTCCCTCCAACAGTAGAGTTTATGAAATCACGATTAACATTTATTTTGTTCTCATCATGAGTTTCCTCTACTATCTTTTCACCATTAGGAAACATTTCTTGTATCAATTTTTCCAAACCTTCGATGTCTACTTTTAGATCCTTCTTCATGTTTTCCATGTTGTCTTTCATTTTTTCATCGATCTTAGCTTCCATGTCATCCATCTTAGCTTCCATGCCCACTTCCATGCCATCCATCTTAGCTTTGAAACCATTCATCTTAGCTTCCACGCCTTTCTTTAAACCATCCATCTTAGTTTCCATGCCTTTCTTCAAAACTTCCATTTCATTTTTTGTTGTTCTTTGCGAGAGCGAAATTTGTTGCACTTGCTCTTGTAATTTTGATATGTCATGTTGCCATTCTTCGTCTTCATGAGTCATAGTAGAGCCTTATAAAGGCTTAATGGGTGTTGAATTCTTTTTAGGGGTCATTTTAGAATCCAATACTGATATATATTCTACAATATGCCCTTGGAATCAATTCAGCTTGATTCTTCAAACAAGACTTATGCAATTTGGAAAAAATAAATAAATAAATACACACCTTTTACTTTCTTTTGAGGAGCTCGATATTGAAATCGAATTATCTCTATAATTGCGGATCCTCAATATCTGAAATTCAACCCTGTAGTAGCCCTCTTAAGCTTCTTTCAAATGCCACAGGTCTGATCTGATTTGGATTCTTCAAGACAAAGTTATGTCCAATCTCCCACAATGACCCAATTTTGGACTGGTTCAGTAGAGCAAACTTGTACGACTTGCCATGTGTCACTGTTTCCTCCTTTGGCTCTGAAATTGATAGAATGAAAACTAAAGTCCGTGTGCTTGCAGTCACTTTTTACAGCATTCCAATCCGATGCTCAGAGAGAGAGCTATGAAGATTTTCCCACGATCACCTATTTGAGATGAAATTCAGAAGCCTCAAAAAGCCCTAACTTCCAAAGATCATATCTCCGAAAATATTGCGAACCAATATCTGAAATTTTGCGACGATGTTCCTCAGGATTGCAGCTTTGCACTCTAAAAATTTTAGCTTCTGAAACTTCGTAGAAAAACATTTATTACGAAAATACCACGATGACCTGTTTAGGTTAAATTCAGGAGCCTGCAAAATGACCTAAATTTCAAAGATCATATCTCCGAAAATATTGCGAACCAAGCTCTGAAATTTTGTGATGATGTTCCTCAGGATTTTTTCTTCGCACTCTAAAAATTTCCGATTCTGAACCTTCGTAGAAAAAAATTTATAGCGAAAATGCCATGATGATATGTTTGGAGCATCGAAACCCTAGAATCTCAAAACTCTGATACCAAATGTTGTGAAACCAGCTCCAAAAAGAGAAGAAAAGAGACATAAACGCCTTAGAAAAAGCCACTTCGAGGGGGAAACCTCCAATAAATTACATAAATGAAAAATTCTTGGATGATTCAAATTACAAAACCTCCTTTCTATATATAGGAGTCCATGGGGCCACAATGTAATCATAGTGGGGCCAAAATGTAATCCTAGCCGACCTAACAATAATAATTTAAGGACACAATAATAAAAATATGGGGGTTACAAGGGTAAAATAATAACAATAAGGGGGTTACATTAACAACAATAAGGGACTATACTAGTAATATAGGGACCTAACAGATCAAGGATTCTAATCATGAGAAAGGATGTATGATCCTTGGAGAGATTCAAAGGAAAGAACCATAGCATAACGGTGGACCAGATGAAAAATACTGATGAATCACTTTATGATAGTGGACATGACTCGTGACTTAAAGTGATGGATGATTTGTGCCCTATGAAGCCAACAGTTGAAGATTCCTCAATATCGAAATCCATGACATCAAGGGGAGGAATTCTTCATGAGTAGCTAGATTGTTGCTGCAGGACCATGGTTAAGAGGGAGCCTGGTGGTAGGTTTCTTACTTGGAAGAAACTTGAAATATGTCCTTTCTGTGCTAAGAGGAAGTGACATATGTGATTCTCTAATACATGTGTCATCCACTAGATCAGGACTAACAATCGTAAGTATTAGTGAAGGCCATGTGGAGAGAATGGATATACAAAACATTATGGTCTTCACCTGGAAGACAGAATGGAGGATTGGGTAATCATATGGCATTCAATACTCTTTGAGAATGAGATAGGGAATTCAAAATGAGAGTAGTCAAGGACCGATATTCTTTGAGGGTTGGCTACCCAAGAGAAGAATAGTCCAAGAAGGTCATACTTTGGGAACACCTAGGTGGAGTATGTACCTTGGAGAGATAATGACTATGGTGTCTATTATTCATGTGTCTCACCAGCATTGTAGCCCATTGTCTCGTTGAGAGATGGGGTTGTTAGTCAAGGCCTTCCACTAGGAAAATGCTAGTTGATATGATGTTATACAGATGCGATTACCAATCTGATTCTTCTTATGAGATTCTTCAGTTTGAAAGTAACCATGTAACTGTATGAATACCTACCTAGTTAAGAGGGAGTGTTGAAAAGTGTAACTAGGTCGGTCTTCATATTGACTATGTAATTATGTATTTTATGTAAAGAAGAAGACAAAGATAATAGAATGTATATTGGTTGTACTTGCTTCATGGGTTTCATGAGCAAGATTTTATCTTAGTTTAATAGACTTCTTCTTGATTTCTATCTAGGGTTTGTATTTAGTTTATAAATGTATTCAGTGTCATGTATATGAAGAACCTAGTTGTTGAATGCTCCAAGACCTTGTCCTAAAAGTTGTGGGAGAATGGATTGAAATAGTTCTTATATCAATGCTGGAAATATATGATGAAGTCGGTCTCCACACTCATAATTAAGTCGGCCTACAAGCTAGTGGATGGTCGGCCTAAAAGCAAGAAGGCTGCCACTATATATTCACTGCCTCTGCGGTCAATTACTTAAGAATTAATATGGCGGATCTTTCAGAAGTGATACAATAAAATATAATGCGGCCTTGTGAAGTATAATGCGGTCAACCAAGAGGTAATACGTGTTGAGAATTTGGAGGGTTGTAGATTAATACAAATTCTCTTCTTGATAATTACTTGTGAGCGTGCTTGTATTATTTATGTCTTCTTTTCTTTTAGCTTAGTTAATATTTCATCAAGTCAATTATCAAAATGCACAAGACACAGAAGTTAGGCTCCTAGAGCCAAGGCAAAAACCTCTCCCTCTTGGAGAGGAAAACCCGCAAATAATTATTCTTATAGATCTTCAAATGACAAGTACCATGACCAAGACTTAGACCCTTGACCTAGATATAATTACAAGACCTTGCTTCTTCAATTTTAATTCTTCTTTTCAATAATTTTTTTGCTGCCTCTTCTCCTTAAGATCAACAGATCAATAATTTAATAAAATCTTTCTTCAGATCAACAACCCTAAATTGACACTTTCCTGCACTTTTCCACAACTTAGCTTGTATCTCTATACTTTATTTCCTTTCCTGCTGCATAACATGTTGTCTCTTTGTTAACTTATGACAGTATTACACTTCAATCCTGCATTTCACTTCGCATTAACCTTCAGCACTTCACCTTAACCTTCAACAATGCGTATTTACTTTCAGCACTACATATTTACCTTCAACACTTCGCATTTACCTTCAGCACTGTGTATTTACCTTTAGCACTACGTATTTAACCTGCAAACCTACACTTTGTATAAACTCACAGAACTTGTCCGAAATTTATGCACTCAAATGAACCACAGAGAAAATATCTATAGGTGTATGTTTTCTGGTTTGTAGGCTGACTCACCAAGTTGACTTTAGGCTAACTTGTCTATAGTTTGTAGGCCGACATAAATAGTATTTCATGAGGTGTTTATTCCAGCATGTTGGAGGGTTGTCTTCACTATATAGGAGCTTGACTTTCAATGCCTTTTAGAGCTTGTCTTCCATCTTCTTTGAGGGTTGTTTGTTTGTTTCTTTTACAAGGTCTTTGGAACATACTAAACTAAATCCTTCATGTATATATGACACCTAATTATATGTATTCCTATGATCCTAATAGACATCAAGAAGAAGTCTATCTACATAATAAAATCTTGCTCATGAAACCCATGAAGAAAGTACACCAAAAATATTTTTTTTTTTCTCTTTGACATCTTCTTTACATAATTACATAGTCAACATGAAGACTGACCTAGTTACACTTTTCAACAATACGATCAACTCTGAAACGTTAAACGATGATTTCTGTGTGCGGACAATACATAATATATAATGTGATTATACCCGAAATGTAAATGCGGTCATCCCTAAGAATTGCGATCATAACTGTAATGCGGTATTCAACTAAGAAGAGCAATGTGATTACACCCGAAGAGGAATGTGATTACACCTAAAGAGTAATTCGGTTATACCTGAACTGTAAATGTGGTCATCCCTAAGAATTGTGATCATCACTGTTATGTGGTATTCAACTGATAATTGTGGTGATGTTCAACTAAAATTTGCGGTGATATCCAAATCAAAATTGTGGTCATATGTGAAACAGTCTGCGGATTCTTGATAAGAGCTTCAATGCAGATTTGAAGGGTGAATTTCTCTGTATAAAAGTGCAGTCAATAAGTGTCGGTTTACCTAAGGTGGAACAATAGTTTGCAATGTGAATATCTAAAGTGGATGTGAAAAATTAAGGGTTACTGCTAATAATAAAAGAGAGGAAGGTAAATCTAGGATTTACCTTCCCTCTCACAGTTAATAAAAGAAAGGACAGTACAGACTGTTCATGAAAGAAATATCAGCATGGAAGATCATCAAAGAAGAAGTAGCAAGGTCTTGGAAGCATTCATAGGTCAAGGGTCTAAGTTTGGGTCATGGTACTTGTCATTTGAAGATCTATAAGAAGAATTATTTTCGGGTTTTCCTCTCCAAGAGGGAGAGGTTTTTCCCTGGATCTAGGAGCCTAAGTTTGTGTCGTGTTTAATTTTGATAATTGACTTGATTAAAGACTAAACAAGATAACGTAGAGAAGAAATAAGTAACTCAAGTAAGCTCAAAAGTAATTATCAAGAAGAGAATTTGTATTAATCTCCAGCCCTCAAAATTCTCAACACTTGCATTCACCCAACCTTGTCTCCTCAACAAAAATATGAATCCCTCTTAGGATCTGCGCAGTGCCTAAGTAGGCTCCATGTCACTGGCTCTGCATCATTGGCTCTGCGTTGCCTTTGTGGCTCTCACTATCTCCTCTACTAGACATTCTAACGTAACTCCGTCCAATCCTAATTACTTCATAAATTTGATCTTTTGATCCTTCGTTGTTTCATGTGTTTTACAAATGACCCTTCAAGCCCTTCTTATAATCTTCTCGTTGAAACTTCAACGACCGAGATTAAATCTCTAATCAACGGCTAAGATTAAATTTTGACTTGATCCTCTTTTTCTAGAACATTCACACCCATATTCTATTAATTCACTTTAATTATTTTATTTTCCTAAGTTTAGACTTAGGGTCCTTTTAAAATAATTAATTTGTTCAATAAAATACAATCGAGGTGGAATTTCCCAAAACAATTTATGGGTTATCTGGAATACATGTGTCTAAGCCTCCCTGCAAATTTTGAGACTTAGAGAGCATCTGATGCTACCAGAAGTCAACACTCCCTCTTAGCGAGGAATGTGCTCTAGTAATACACCTTGCTGAGTAGTGCCCTGATTGTGCAACATCTCCCTCTGCACTATTGATGTCTGACACTGCTGCCCACCAACTCTATGCAAACGTTGCATCTATATTGTTGTTGATATTGCCACTATCAACATTGCATACGTACTACAACTTCCTCTCAAATTCTGCATCCATGTTGTTGCTTCCACTTCCACTGCCAACTGCTACTACACTGCAATATTGTTTCTTATTGAAACAGAAAAACATCCAATACTGAACAAGTGTTCAGTAGGATGCATCTCGGTACTGAGGATCTGACTGTTGCTAACCTCTATGTTTTCCCTCTGAAGCTGTTGCACTGCTGTTGACTTCTGCGTTGTGGTTTCTTACACTGATGCCAACTCTACTCTATGTTGCTCAATTTCTGGCGCTGCTAGCCATTTCACTACCACTTCTCCACTCCTCTGCACCAACTAGCACTCGTCCATCCTACTACATATGATTTGGGCTCCTGTAGCAAGGTATTGATCCGAGAGGTGGACTCCTTAAAGATCCTGCCCATTCTTTAGATCTCTGGATCTATAGTTCCAAGTCAGCCCACCTCCTTCCTGAAGGTATATGAGCTATCATGGTGAACTCCTCATCATCGATCCTGGTAGGTGCTGCTTGCAGATCATGCTTCTCGTCCTTGTCCTTATTCTTGAGAGGACACTTTGTGGCATAATGACCCATTTCACCACACCGTAATCATTTTATCTTGGAAAGCTCCTTACTCCTGCATTGCTCCCACTGCCCCTTTGATGAAAGGGCCACATTATCCTCCTCCTTCATCTTCTTCCCACTACCGATGTTGCCCTCAAGTTGACACTTGAGTAAGTCCCTCCTCATCTCTTCTTGCTGAAGAGAAGCCCACATTGACTCCCAGTCCAACAAATTCTCTCTGCCCATGATGCTCTGGACAAAGACCTGGTAGTCTTCAGACACTAAGTTGAGAGCCAATCTGACCATCTCGGTGGCCTGAGGAGCTGATCCTATAGCTAACTGCTGATCTCGATTCTCTTGAAGTATAAATAGGAATGGATCAATGCGCTCACCTTTCTTCATCCTAGTAGTCTGCATCTTCTCCTCTAGATACATCTTCTGTTGCTCAGAAGATCCTTGATATAGCTTCTCCAATGCCTGTCACATTTCTCTAGCAGTCCCTTTGCTAGCTATGTGACATACAACATGATCCCTGACTCCATCAAGGATCTGGAACTTTTCCTTCGCCATATTCTTCTTGTATTCCTTTAGAGGATCTGCATCTACTGGAAAAACCACCATACCTTCAACGAGGAGCTTGAGATCATGCTCATCCAGCAGGCATTTGATCCTTGTGTGCCAAATCACATAGTTGGAGGCTCCCTCCAACTTGTCTTGATCTCTCAGCCCGCTTGTTGCCATTTATTCCATTTGAAAATGTTGAATCTAGCTCCCTCTCTTTCTCCTCTACGCAGCGCTGGACTATCTTACACACTCCTTGCTGGAGATGGTAGATATTCCACCCAAAAACTGCTGCTCATCTCTCAAAAAATAGAATTCCCTGGCTAAGAATTCCCTAAGGAAGAAAATTCCCTCAAAGTGTCTTCGGATCTCTCTTCTAAAGTCTCTGCACCCAAAATCACTGTTGCGCAAAAATTGCATCCCTCTGGTTGTTCATATGCGTTGATCTGTTGCGCTACTCCCTCTACCTCTGCCAAACTGTAATTTGAAAAATATTTCTTCTCTGTCAACTCACTCAGAGAGAGATTTTCCTTGTTAGTTTTGGCCCTCCTGGCTTGGACTATGCAATCTGCTGCTTACGCAACTCTTTGATCCCAACTTCACCAACATTGGATCTACGAATATTTTCTTTTGTTCCTCTTGCACTGAGCTATACAAGCTCTGATTCCATGTGAAAATTCCTTAAATCTGGAATCCTATTGCAACAAAAAGTATTAATTCTTCTAACTGATAAATTAATTATTCAATTTATTGCTACGACAAAATCAAATTAAACACACTGCAACCTTCACTAAATAAACTGCAGAAAATTACAAGTGCAGGAAAAAAAAACTGAACAAGAAGAAATCATAGACACAGTTGACATAGTTGTTTTTGGACTCATGTCCCTAGAAAAACCCAGTGTGGGAAAACCGGTGCAACAACTGAGGGTTTATATATTATGCAGTAAATTTTCTGAGTACAAGTCTATGATTGATCGACTTGTCAAATCATGGAGAGAAACTGAAAAGAAATATCTTGTGAGACAAACCTCACTCCTCCATGGGAACCCGACACTGATCAACACCCAAAACGAATTTCCTTGCATTGCCTCTGCGCAGTGATTGCATCACTCTATGCAGTCTGTGCGTCACAATTGTGGTTTCCCTTTGTATTTGCATTGGTCTCTTTTCTAGCTGGAAACTCGGGCCTTCTGGAATTCGAAAAATCTCTCTGGGATCTAGTACTAACCCAACGTCGTCTCCTCAACAAAAATACGAATCCTCTCAATCTTTGTGCAGTGCTTGTGTAGCCTCTGCATCACTGGCTTTGCGCTACCTCTGAGGCTCTCATTGTCTCCTCTGCTATGCACTCTTCGGATCAGGTATGCTTCCAACCAAAATTACTGCCCCTCTATGCAAAATATCTCTTGATCAAAGTTTCCTATGAGCACTTCTCACTTCAGAAATTCGATCTCTTGATCCTTCAGTGTTTCGTATGTTTTCCAAATGACCCTTCAAACCCTTCTTATAATCTTCTCGTTGAAACTTCAACGACAGATATTAAATCTCTAATCAACGGCTAAGATTAAATTTTGACTTGATCCTCTTTTTCTAGAACATTCACACCCATATTCTATTAATTCACTTTAATTATTTTATTTTCCTAAGTTTAGACTTAAGGTCCTTTTAAAATAATTAATTTTTCAATAAAATACAATCTGGGTGGAATTTCCCAAAACGATTTCTGGGTTATCTAGAATACATTTGTCTAAGCCTCCTTGCAAATTTGGAGACTTAGAGCACATCAGAGGCTACCATAAATCAATAGGAATGTGTAACTAGGTTCAGCCTTCATAAATATGAAATGTACTTTTGGTTCTTGTATATTGTAAAAAGAAAGAAAATTTATTATTGTTATTTTTGTAGTGTGGGTTTCATGCTCAAGGTATTTTATTTAGAGGTCAAGCACCCATTGAGTGCTTCTAGGGTTTGTCCTAGGGTCAAGAAGTCAAAAGAATCATTTTCATATGAAGAAGACCCCATCGAGCACATTGTAACTTGTAAAAAGAATTATTTTTTTATTTAAAAGTGTCAAAAATACCCTCCAAGACCAAGTTGGCCTGGAAGCTAAAAATTCGGCCTCATTAGGGCATGTGGTCCTGCTTGGAAAAATATATATAGGAGGGAACTCAACCTCCTATGGACACTCACTCATCTTCTCATCATCTAAGCGAAGGAGAAGTAAAAGAAGGCTAGAAAAGTAAGAAGAAGGATGAAGGACGGAGGTTTGGGTTATTTCTCTCTTTCTCTCTCATATGTGCAAAGAAGTAAGACTAGGGTTTTGATTTTGTAATATTGAAATTAAGGAAATTGCAGAAATAAGGCCGAAGGAAGGTCTATTAGGTCACCTACAAGCCATAGAAGAAGGAGAAACCCAAGCGAAGGTCAAAGGAATCCCTAAAACTGCTCACATGTGTGGAAGCAACAATTTTTGCAGGGGCCAAAAATTTTAGACCTGCAGTGGAGGCCGAAATTCTGTAGCTGGGGGTTGAAGTTGTGCAGCTGGAAGAAATTTGACTGGGTTTGACTTAGACAGAGGAATCACATCATCAAGGAGGTCAAACTTGGTCTTATAGTGTTATTGGTCTTGCGCTAGAGGTCTTGGAATTCATCATTTGAATAATCTATAAGAAGAGAAGAGATTTGCGGGGTTTCCTCTCAGGTGGAGAGGTTTTTTCCCTTGCTTACAACCTATATCCTGTGTTATTGTGTACTTTTTATATTCTTGTTTTGGTAGTTTCTTGATGATAAGAACAACTTGACAATAAGAGAAGAAGCTAATAATCAAGAAAATTAAAAATACACCACAAGCAGTTATCAAGTTTAAAATAAATCATCTTATTTTTTTCCCTTTAGATTTCTCAACATGGTATTAGAGCTAAGGTTGGCTAAGGGCATGATGAAGATCACTACGTCCTTGAACAAATCTTTGAAGTAGTGTTCTATGGTAGCAAGTCATCTCAAGCAAGGTATGAAAGCATTGTGGAATCTCCTATTATCCATCAAGATTAGTATCAGCAAGACTTCTACAAAGGACGAAGGGTTATTCTCAGCACTTACAGACACATTCGAGGATGATAATATTTGGGTAATCTACAGTGGAGCATCAAGACATATGACATGTGAGCAGAAACAACTAAAGACCTTGTCAAGTGGAAAGTCTTCCTACTTTGTTTAAACTTGGTTATAAGAAGAGCTATCTTGTAAGAGGAATTCAATCAATTTCGTTGGAGCTGGAAAATGGAGGAAATATCCATCTCAATAAAATTTTGTTCATACTAGGTTTGAAAAAGAACTTACTTTCTATTTCGTGTCTAGAAGATAAGGGAGATAGAGTCGCTTTTATAGATGGAAAAGTTGTGGTTTGGGATAAAATATATAGCATAAAAAATGCAAAGATCATTGGGATTTGTGAAGGAAGACTCTACAGATTGCGAACCCATCTATCTCAAGCTTTGGTTCACATTGAAGTAAGTCCATGTGAACTTTGGCATAGAATTTTTGGACACCTTCACTACAAAATATTTTCAACTCTAAATTCAATAGTGAATGGCATCCCTAAACTCAAGGACGATCATGAAGGAGTATGCAAGGGATGTGCATTAGGTAAAAATGTTAAGATACCATTTTGAATCAGTGTTTCAAGGTCGAAAGAAATTACGGATCTCATTCACTATGATGTTTGTGTTCCTATGTCTACAAAGTATCTTGAAGGTGTTATATACTATGTAACATTCATTGATGACCACTCAAGGAAAACTTGGATCTATTTGTTGAAATCCATGGATGAAGTATTCAACAAATTTCAAGAATTCAAAGATGAAGTATAGAACCTTATAGAAAGAAGGAAAAAGGTACTAAGAACTTACAATGGAAAAGAATACACATCTATGGAACTCATCACTTTTTTTAAGGAGGTTGGGATTAGGAGGGAGTTGACAGTCCCATATAATCCTGAACAAAATGGAGTTGTTGAATGAAAGAATTGATCAATTGAGGAAAGTGTTAGAGTCATGTTACATGATCAAGACTTGTCTAAATTTATGTGGGGTGAAGCAAAAAAATTGTTGTGTATGTTCAAAATTGAAGTCCTCACATATCACTAGACAACATGACTCATGAGGAAGCATTAACTGGGAATAAACCAAGTGTAGACCATCTCCGAATATTTGGTTGTCTTATCTATATTCACATTTTGAAATATAAGAGAAAGAAGTTGGAACCTACAAGCATGAATGGAATATTTGTTGGCTATAGTAACACTTCAAAGGCATATAGGATCTACATAAATGAAGGACATTGAATAGAAGTAAGTCAAGATGTGATATTTGATGAAAGTATTGCATTCATGAAATCAAAAGGCCTACTAATTGACTCTGATGATGAATAACTTCCAATATTTGAAGAGAAATGCACTAGGGAGGAAGATGATTCAAATAATGAAGTAGGTCCCAGTGAAACTGTGCAACAAGTCATCATCCCCAAGGGTGGAAAGAGATCTAATTGGTTAAAATATACTCTTGTGGATGGGGAGGGACATGGGGCAGCCAAGGGTATGTTTGGAGAAATTAAGAAGCCCAAAATATATTCTAGGTATGTAGGCTATATGAAAAAGTTAATCGAATCAGAACCATCCACCTTCGAAGAAGTTGTCAAACATCAAGAATGGAACAATGCCATGAATTAAGAATATAAATCAATAATGAAGAATGGAGTTTGGGAGATCGTTCCTAGGCCTGAATACAAATATGTGGTAACTTCCAAGTGGCTCTAAAATATTAAACATGCAACTGATGGAAGTATTGATAAATATAAGGCAAAATTTTTGGCTAGGGGTTTCTCCCAACAGAAAGGCATCGATTATGAAGAGACATTTGCTCCTACAACAAGGTATACAACTATATGTTCATTGGTATCTTTGGAAACATCAATGGTGTTAGTGTCATTTTTTGCATCCTGCCACCAATGATAAAATAGACTCTTATCATGTCTTGTTAGGGTCCCATTTTCAAATTTTTATCATTCCATTATGTCATCATGAAAAATTTTGGTCACTGGATGTAGATCTAGGTCTGATTTCACTCTCAAAATTTTATTAGTTGTTGGCTCATTTCACCTCTTTGCTGAGTGTAGCATAATTCATGAGTTTTCATCATCATTACATTCATTTTCATCATGGTTTCATTCAGTCCAGAGTCTCCATTAGGTCTTAGGGTTTCAAATTCATCAAATCATCATTTCATGCATAAAGTCCAGCAAGTGAAGGAGTGACAATAAAGAAATTTCATCAGTAAATTTGATTTCAAAGAAAAATGTAATTTTATGTTCATAATTTGTAATAAGTACTTCAAAGTTCCAAGTAGCTGCAATACTCAAGGTTCCATCAACAATTGATCAGGGTTCCAAAAAACCATTCAGTGTTCTTAAGCCATCAAAAGATAAATTTCAAAGATCAAGTTCAAAGGTTAAAGGTAAAAACACAATGTAAGGTTGATTTCAAAAAAGGAAATGTGGGTCCATGTCTATTTAATGATATTTCTCCAAGTATAAAACGCCCTCTGATGCAGGGGCATTAGGCTCAAGACAATACTTTGTACATAGATAGACATAGGGGAGTCTCATGTTTTTAATTTCTTATGAAATCGTTAATATTTGAGTGATTTTTAATAAATTTAGTGAGAAAATTGTAAATGTCTCCAAATGATTGGAGGACATGAGAGAAGTCGATCAGTTAGGAGTATGAAGAGTTAGTTTCAGTTTGGTTTAGGGATTTGAGCTAAATTTAGGATTCCAAGATTTTGTTGAGTCATCAGAGAAGCTGAATCGATTGATTATCGATCTGTATAAAATAAGCCTAAAAGGCATTAATAATCAGACCTGTAGAGCTGCATAGAGCTAGAGAGCCGGAGAGGCGGAGTAGGGAGAGTGAGAAGGCCATTTGAATTGAAGATCTGGCCGAAACAGAAGTTTGTAAGTAATTTCAAGTATATATTATGGGAGAAATTGTTTCAATCTTGTATGTGCATTTTTTTATTTAAGTTCCTGTGTGAATGGGCTTGAATTTCATAATCGAGAGTATAAGAATGTGTAATTAGACTATGTAAATTGAGGGCTTAAATGATGCTTTGTATTTGAGGAAGAAATCAATGTAATTTCATGTTGAAATGCATATGCTATGTAGAATCAGTCGAATGCTTTCTATGTAGAACCTCGAAAGAGGTTGAAAAGATTGATTATGTTCATTGAGACCCTGGTTAAGATCTGTTAACATTGTAATCTATTCTCTGATTGAGATTGGATCGAATCGATCCAAATTTGTTAGTTTACAATAGAGAAAGTCATTTGTATTATGTGGGCTTACCTTAAGTCAAGTGTAACTCTCTGCGTAAAGGGTCCGATGCAGAAGCTTGATGGATTTTAATCTTTTCTTATGAAGGGATAATTGAATGTGGAAGATAGAATAGTTGGCCTTGTTGGCCGGTGCAACCATAGTGGTTCTCTGTTTGTTTGACATGTAAGAACTCTGCACAAAAGGTGCTGAAACTGTGTTTTCTTGTGACAGAGCCCTGTCTGTTGGAGCAATACCCGTTGGGGTAGAATACTGGTGTTTCATTGTTGATTGAATTGAATCGACAAGGCAGATTAATAGTGTCAAGCGCGGAAGAAGAGGTTGAAAGAATGAACTAAAATGCGGTGAAATTCTGAGTTGTACTGTTCAATTACCAGTTTGGAGAAAGGCGGTTTTGGAGGAGGATACCATCGGTATCGCGCGACATTTGGGGCTCAAGGAAAATTCACAAAAAAACGCGTTCCAATCCCTTTTGGACACGTCACTCGGTGAATACCACTTACATCACACAAATTTTAAGTGTTAACGTTCTTCCGTGGAAAAAACGCGATTTCGATGAGATCCGTCCGATCTGTCGAGCTATGGATCCAAGGGTAATCGCGCGGCAAGTAGCAAGAAGGATAAGTCAAGGTATGGCTAGCGCTTTTGCATTGATAAATAGTTATTTTATAAGCAGGAATTGAATATTTATGGTGGGCCTGAAGTAATAAGGCGTTGTTTAATTGTTTCATGTCGGGAGCAATGGGTTTATTGTCTTAAGTTAAGACTTTGATAAAGAGATTTAAAACGCCGGTTCATTTTCCTCTATTGACATATTAAAAATGGGTTAAGCTATAGTTAAGCGCTTTTAAAGCGAATTATAATTGTGAGTGCTTTATTTAAAAGAACCAAAGGTCATGTTATTTTAAAGGTTGAATAACATTTGTATGGTGTAATTATATGACGGGTTGGTAAAGTAGTGTCACATACATATAAATATGTGTGGGGCCGAGACTTGCCTTGAATGATAGCAAGTAAAATGTTCACTATGCATGCTCGGGTTTTCCATTTCATGGTTTTAACCATAGTGCAATTAAAGTATAAGCTTCTGCATAGAAGAAATCTGGGTTGTATTTGGGTTTTATAACCATAAGAGAAAACTGTTAATTTAATATCTCAAATATTAGGTTTGAGATATTAAAGAACCCATTGATTTAAATTGCCAGTTCTGAAATTAAAACATTGGAGTTTGCCTAGATTGTGGATTTGGTTGGGCAATGAATTTTGAATGCATTTTATACACAGCTTGAGATTGAGTTTAAGAGAAAACAGGGACTGTGGGTTTTACCCAGCATCACCCTTAAAGGCCAAGAATCAATCATTTTCATTCTCCAGCATCGATCTCTCATATTCTTCAACTCAAAAACCAAAATTTTTCTCAAAAAACAGAGTTTCTGCGTCCATCGCTGTGTTTTTTCCACGGGCATTGCGCTTTTTGCAGTGGGCACGTTGTGCTTTTCTTAAGCACGCTTCAATTTTCTCAGTGTTCTCTACACCTTTCTCAAGCTCGTTGCACTTTTTGCAGTGAAGGAGCTACCACCTCAAAGCTTGTCTCCAAGGGTTCTAAGCAGAAATTCAATGTTTCTTCACTCAACTCCAAGTAAGTTACATCTTGCAAGCTCCTCATTTCAACTTGTGGTCATAAGTTTATGGTGGAAACCTCTCCTTTATTATCCATGTCATGTTCTAGTAATTAAACCCTAGTTTTCATATTTGTGAGGCTAATTTGTTTTTCCCTAGACCCATCTACCTCCCTCACACTCTAATTCACTCCCCACTACCCTTATATCCCTTCATTCCCTGTTCGTAAGTCATATTCCCTAAAAACCTACCCCTACGCTATGATTTTATAGGCAGCTAGACAACATCCCTTTAATTGAATTCCCTACCCCATACCCCTTATCATTTGAACTCCCCATCACTTCCCTAAGCTTCCTAACTCCCTTACCCACTTCCCTAAATTTTCCATCTCCTATCCTAACTCCCTAACCCTACAATCCCACTCCCTTTTCCTTCCCCTTCTTCCCTAGGGTTTCTAAACAAAACTGAACATAATGGAGGAGGAGAGAAAAACCACAAAAGAAGAGAAGAAGACATATAATAAAGGGGGGAGAATCTTGACGCTAGAGCCATGAAACACTAGAGAATTGATGTCATCACCCTTAGCAGTCAAATATTTTCAGCAGGTAGGTTGTTTTGAGTTTTGTGAGATGGTCCAAAGAGTGCAGATCCATCCTAATTTGAATATGATTTTCATCACAAACCTACAAAAAGACCAAGTGACCATTGCATGGGCGACATTCACCATTTGTACAGACATCATTGTAGCAGCAACAGGGATACCCAATGTAGGTGAAAAGTGGTTCAAAACTTAAGATTTGGATGGTCAGCTCTATGAACCTTACCTCAAAGAACCTTACAAAGACAACATCAAGAAAATATTTCCATTTGGTCAGTTTCTTAATAGGTATTCTCCCATGATGAAGATCATCATGAAATATTTCACTTGTGAGGGAAGATTCTCCAGACTGTATAGCTATCACATCAGGTTACTCATGCATTTCACTAGGGTGAAATTTCTCAACCTTCCTTATTATTTTTACAGGAGCATTGACCTACATAGTGCAAAATAGAGAGTATGATCTTAAAATGAACAACCTATTCCATCATTCACTCATTAAAATGATTGTCCTTCATCACCTCAAACAGTTAAACATTGCATGGGAGAATTTCATTGAGGAAGAGGTCTTCACTACACCACTAAATCAACCTGCTAGACCTATTCCACCATCAACATCCGTTTCTCACAAGAAAACTAGGTTATCTAGCAGGGCTACAGTGAAGAAGACTAAAAAGGAAAAAGAGGTAAACACCTAGCAGAGAGGACATAGGCAAGTTTTTTCTCCGCACATTTTGGAAGGGGCCTTTCCTTCTACATCAACAAATAGGGATATCAAAAGCATTAGGAGGCAGTTGTCCAAGAGAAAGAATCCCTTCACCATGAGGAAGAAAATGAGTTTGACCTGGTGGACTTGGATGTCCAAGATGAACATAAAACCTCAAACATAGTCATCAAAGAGAAATATGCCAAAATCAGAGAGCTGCAAGATAATTTGGCAAGGGCAAAATTTGTCATCTCCTTCCTTGAGCAAGATAACAAACACTTGAGTGACAAACAAGTACTCTTGGAAATGGAGTTGTTGAAGGCTAAGATACAAGGTTTCAAAGGCAAAGCAATGATGGCACATGATGAGTTTGATGAGGATGAGGCCCAGATCACCAAGAAGAGACCAAAAAAAAGGGACCTTAAAAGAGCATTGGAGCAGGAAAAACAACAAGAAGAACTCACCTTTGAGGATAGAATTGTAAGAGAAATCAATGATGACAAAGAGATTTGGCTTGAAATAGTTAACATACACCTGGAGAAGCTCCTTCATAAGGCCAACATGGACAATTATATTTTGAAGCACATATCTTACCACTACAATACGAGAAACAAAATTTGCAATATCAAGATCAAGCAATTGAAGGATAAGCTCAAGGAAACCCTAATCAACCAAAAGGAGAAGGGTAAACTTGACTTACTTGTTGATGCCTCCTTGGTAGCTTGAAATACTTCATCAAGACTTCATACAACAATTTTGAAGGTTTTTGGGCAATTTTTTGGTTTTTTAGACATTTTGGTTCAATTTTTCAAACTTTGTGCACAGTCAGCCTACAAAAAGCGCAACGTGGGCCATGCTGCGCTTTTTCTGGAGGCCTATAAATGAGAAAAAAATCTATTTGGATGGATAGATAATGGTATCTACATCAATTTTTTACTACTGGCACTCCAAAAACTAAGCTTTTGACAAGTGGAAAAACCCAAAAACCTTCTAAAAAACACGTTTTTACCACCTTTTTCAGCCTCATTCTACGCTTTTTGACTAGTCTTGGGAGATTTAATTTTTGAGGAGCTTTGCTCCATCATTTTCAGCGCTTGAGGAAATTTGTGACAACTATACTGGAAGAGATTTCCAATGAGCCATCTTGGGCTCAATTTGGACTTTAGGAAGGCAATCAAACGTTGATTTGAAGGCCCATGATGCGCTTTTTCCTAGGCACGCTACGCTTTTTCCAGTATGTTATTTTCTTCAGAATTTTCACTTTTCCTCAGTTGATTGATAGATTCTAAGGAGTTTTACTAATTTAAATGTAAGAATTAAATGTAATTAGGTCTTTTATAGTTACTAGAGGTATATACATCAAGTAAATATGTAATTTTTGTTGGGTGTGGAGCCTGATTATCTTGTTTACTTTGTATCACAGCATTGGACCCTTGTACCTTAAAAGGGGCGGCAACACTGCCCGTAATTAATCGCTGCCTGGGGGGTCCAGGGGGGGCGGCAGCGCTTTTCGGAGTCCCCCCCCAGGCGGGGGGTTTCGGGGGCAGTGCCCCCGAAGCTAAAAACAGATGTAAATTTGCCTTGTAAAAGTATAGTAATTTCTAGTCAATCTGGGCCGTTCATAGGCGGATGATCTAATAGTAGAAGTTATGTTTAGATTAGGGTTTTTTTCCCTAGAAGGAAACCCCTCGCTTTTATGAGGGTATTGTATTGCGGTTGTGTATTATGTGAGTGTATTCTCGGAGCGAGAAACAGAGAGGGAGACTGTGAGAGAGAACAGAGGATATTACAATGGATCTGCTGTAGGTTGTGTCTCTTCATTTTGTTGGATAATAGAAAGGAAGGACTGGCCGTTCGGAGTGGACGTAGCCCAAATTGGGTGAGCCACATATATCTGTGTCTCTCTGGTTTTATGTGTTTTGTGTGCTTGTATTTTCCGCATATTTTATGTGTTGCATTGCTCCATAATATATAATTTTCTAAAAATTTTGGTTCAATTGAATCAGTTTAATCAAAGATAGGGATGAGTTTGTTGACCTCCCTCGTCATTAGGATTCTAGTTGAGGAATTTTGGGAATAGCTCCACAAGTCATGGATTCGACCCCTAATATTGGGGAGAAGTTTTTTTGGTTTATATATTTCATTTCCTTTTTCATTGCAAGAGTGGGATGTTGTGTAATTGATCTTTGAACACTAGTGTAATCAGTCATTTTGGTAGGAACTAATAGACAAAGTTGCAACTATTTTGGTGGGATTCCTGTGTTATGTGTTTTAGTAGTGTTTCCTCTTATGTTTACATATGTTTGAATGTATTATTATTTCCATATTCATGTACATCTCTCAATGTGATTGATTCCTAAGTTAGATAAGCATAATTCATTATTTGATACTCTATTTTGGAGGAATTATCATAGTTGTGTTTCACTTTCTTCTGATTGAAAATAATTCATGATTTCAATGCTATTTTTGAAAAACCTACCGGTCTAATCACACTCATTAAGATTCCTGAATGTATTAAAGTATGTGCCTACCTTTCCCCATCAGATCTCTGCAATTCTGATCCTCAGAGCCCTGGCCTAGTTCTTCCTTGACCTAATTCACCATCCAGCACCCAAAATCAATAAATCAAACCGTAGAGCCTACTATACCTAGCCTGAAATCCTTATTATCTAGTCATCTTGGTTGTGATCGTTTGGAGAGAGCCCTCTCCTGCCTAGTAGGGCTAGCTACTAGGCCAAAGCGGTATGTGGTTACCTTTGTTGGTCTCCTTCTCAGCCTTCGGAGATCCAGTGGAGTGATAACTTCTTGGTGACCATACTAGGGAAGAAAGTGACAAATCCTCCCTGGTTGTACCATAATTTCTAGGCCTGTTGGTGATAAGTCTAAGTCTTCGTGAAGGCTGATTTGAAAGTTGAAAAGAACCAAGTTGTTGAATAGTGAACATTTTGGCTTCAAGGAGATACACCAAATCAAATCCAGATCCTCATCCAGTTGATCCAGTTGAAGACCCAAAGAGACTTGTTCGGAAGCAGAGATCTCAACACAGAATTTCATTCAAATCCTTCTACATTGGTAAGATCTTCCTCGTTATCGACAAAGGTTTTATCTCTCGAAGACAGACCTTTTGATTTGAAATTTAAGTTGTCTTTATTTCGATCAAAGTCTGAAACCTCACTATCTGATATAGTATTTGACCCATTAAGAATTTCAGAAGTAAAATCATTGTCTGAGGTAGCTTTTGATTCCTTAAAACTCGAAGATGATTTACTTTCTAAAGAAACTAAATCTGAATTAGACTTTGACACAAAATTCTGGAGTCAATTCTATAGGCTTGAAAAGTTAACTAACCAACTTCAATACCAATTCGAAACTGCTATTATCCAATACTAGCAAGAGTCATTACCCATTCCAACACAATCCTAGTTAGTTGTTGCTTCTTCATCTACACCTTCTACTTCATTTTCCATGCCGTCAACTCTTTCCATTGTCACTCCTATACTTCACTCAATCATGGCCATATTTTCACCCCTGATTCTACCAGCTCAACTCAATGCCTTACCACAAGGCTATGGCCAGAGACTCCCTCTCTATGATGAGAGTTCCAAATCAGTGCAAAACAACACATAGTCAAAGTCACTGACTTTATTGACCTGGAAGAAATAGATGCTGACGATGCCAAGATGAGAATCATAGTTCAGAGCTTTTCTAGAGATGTTAAAACCTCATTTAGATCTTTGACTGCAAATTCTATAACCACTCTAGACCAGCTCATAGATGCCTTCATAGCTCGATGGGAGGTGAAGACAAACCCCTTGCAGATTCTTTCTGAATATGATAATCTGAAAAGGAACACAAATGAATCAGTTCAGGATTTCATTGCTCATTTCAACAGAGTATACAATTCAACTCCAAATGAGATCAAACCTCCTCCAGGTTTGGCTCTCTTGCATTATCCAGATGGCTTTGATCTATACATGGCATACTAGCTTCAAGAGAGGAATCCTGCAACATTAGAAGACATGAAGAGGAATGCAGTCAATGTGGAAGCAAACTTGTTAATTAAAAATTCAAAGATGAAGGGTGAGAGAAAGGTAACCATCAAAGAAGAAGCATCCTCATCCTCCGAGGTAAAATTGGACACTTTGATAAGGCCAGTTAAAAGAATGGTTGAAAGAATGTCCATGTCCATTACAGAAATACAGCCATATTAGAAATCCTAACTTCAAAGGACAGCAACAACAACCTCAATTCAGAATCAAACAAATAGAACAAAGGGCTCCTGAGCAACCATCAGAGCAATAAGAGATTCAGAAACCCTTGCAGCAAAATTATGCTCAAGGAGTTGAGGAAGAAGAAGAAGATCCAATTATGAAGAAAATCACTTTTTTTACAGCTGATGGCTAGCCCATATTTCTGACAGAAAATGAAGAATATGTTGAGAAGACAGATGTGCCTAAGAATGAAGATTACAAAATCCAATGATCATGAGTAGGAGGTTGAGTCTGATGATTATCAACGGGGTTATTTGAATGCACCCAGCTCACAGCAGAGGCAATACTCATTGAGGAGTAGAGATCTCCCAGTCAATCCTATTCATAAGTGGGCATCTCAACAAAAATATACTCAGCCGAAGAAAAATCCTCAAGGTAACCAGAACAAAGGAAAGGAACCTACGGCTGCAAATCATAGAAAGGTTAATCAGCCATCTACAAGCACATCGAGCAAAGAAAAAGACAGTCAGGAGAAGGAAGCTACACCAAAGGATCAACCCAACAAAAGAGACATTGTCATTAAAGAGGTAGACAATTCCATTCCTTTCAGCTTAGAAACTGAAATATCTAATTTAAAAGTTTCTATCCTTTTAACTGAACTTGTCAGAAACAATCAGTATAAGTCTCACATGGCCAAAATGTTAAGAGTAGATCCTTTATCTGATACGGTAAATTTCGAAGATGACCAACCTGAAATTATTTTTGGTCTAGCCATAGATGGTCAGTTAGAGGATAGTGAAGTTCCCCCATTCTATTTGAGTCTGAGAATTCATCAATGTATCCTTCACAATGCCATACTTGACTCTGGAGCTTCCCACAATTTGATGCCTAAAACATTGTTACCGATGAAATAGGTAACCTCATTGTTACCTACTTTTTGAAGTATCAAGAAAAACACCCGATTTTGAAAAAGTGGTGTTGCAAAATCAAGGAAAAAAAATTGAGCATGTTTTTGGCACTTTAAGTTTTTTTCATTTTTTTTTTTAATTAAATGTTTTTTTTTAAGTGATGTTTTTTATGTCAATTTTGAATAGTGGTGGTGTATCATCACCAACGTTTTTTTATAGGATTGATTTTGACACTATAGATTTTCTAATGTCTTCTTCTTCTGTGAGATGTTTATTTTTAAGTGCATTTATGTACTTGTGTTTTAAAAATAAAAAAAATAATTTTTTTTAAAATAAAAACTTGTAATGATATATTCACTTTTTCACATAGATAAAAGATGGAAAAAGGGTCAATATTCTAAATTTTATATTTTCTACATGTTTATGTATTGTTAAATAATTTTTCAATGCACATCAAAAAATTGTCGCTAAAAAACCAATATTTTGAACCATATGACAAAAAAAATACAATTTTTCAATATAAATACAATGCAAAAAATACACTTTTACAGACTTTTTGTTGGAAAAAACATGTTAAATAAACTAATTTTTTGGGAGAATCTTAACAAAAAAAACTTAAGAAAATAACATTTTTATTGAATTTTATGTCAAAACATAATAGCAATCACATGTTTTTTGCAAAAAATAAGGGTTGTTCTCATAAAATATCAAAGTCTAAACATTACAAGTAAAACTGATTAATAGTTCTAAAAAATAAGCTTTGTTTGCAAGCATAACTTAAACATCATCAAAAATATCAACTAATACATCTTCAACATCATCTAGAACAACATTGATGGCTTCTTCCGCAACATTTTCTTCTTCATTTTGATCATTATCGTCTTCTAATGGATCTTTCATGTCAGCAAATCTTCCAAAGTGTCCCTTTCCAATCATTCCATATAATGGTGGTTGAGGTTCCTTTGCTTTTTTTGCCACACGTGATTCATTAAAATCTCCTTTCCTCAAACCAACTTCTTGCTTCGCATCTGGAAGGAGTTTAAGAGTGTTAATTCTTTGTTGAATAAATTTGCATTGAACTAGGTCTTTCTCAATGTCAATGCAATTTCTTCCTTTTAGTAGGCAACATTCTAGTGTTTTACCTAATCATCAAGCACAAAAGAAATAAGTAAGAAAATCAGTATGGAGACATAAAAAGTAAAAAAGACAATATTTAAATTTAAATTTGTATAATAAAACTTACCTGAACCTGAGAATAAATCCAAAACCTATTCTCCTTCATTTGAACATAGATTTATAAGATAGTTAATCAATGCTTGTAGTTTTTGATAAATGTTAACTATATCTCCTTTTGCATCTTTATCCTCATATGTTAGTTTTCTTACAACTGCATCATAAACCAATACTTGACTATGACTCTTCCCATCTACTCGATTCATAATAATATGCTTATAGCTATTGTATTTTGTCCAACATTCAACATGGATGAACTCACAATCATTTATAATAGGCTGATCTTCGGAAGAAACAATATTTGACTTTTTCCTGTAACATAACATAGTAAAAGTTCAATTAAATTTTACATGAATAAAAAAATTTAGGAGTAATCAAACATACAATTTCAAAGTCTTACCATGTAAGTTGCATCCTTGAGTTTTCTTTACCCTTGAAGCTTGTTAATAACATTGGAAACTATGTGTCTGAATGAAATGTCACAAATCGCCAAAGTGGTGATGTTGTCACTTCTTGAAAACCTGTAACCACTTTACTAAAAGCTTGATAAGTATATGGTTCTCTATCATATTCAATGTCTGGGAAATTGAAACCATGAGGAATAGCTGCAATAACTAGGCCATATTCCCTTTTAGGTATTAGTGATGCAATGTCTTCACAGTCACCTTGTATTATTTGATATTGGACACTGTCGAGCCCATTCCAAATGTAATGATTAAGAGTAGGATCAAGTTCAACATTCATAAGACGCTTTCTTCTCATGTTCTCCATCTTAATTTTTTCAATAAAGCTTTTGAAAGTATCTGGTACTCCATTTCCATCCTTCTTCGACATCTTTAATGACATATATATATATATATATAAGTAATAAAATAAAAATAGTTTAAATATGAATAAAATGAATTTATAAATCAACATACCTTATTGAATGCAATATAAAACTCTTTTAGTGTTGATATAGAACTTCCTTTTGGGTAGTTGCATACAACATCATCCCAATTGTCTTCATTCAACATTTTAACCATGTGTTCTTGTATTTTCATAAAATTTTTCTAACTGAATAAATTAAGTTAAAAGCGTTAATATACTGACATGTATAACAAATTCTACCAACATCATTATGTTTTATTTAGAAGAAAATTATAATGAAAGAAAAATAAGAAATAATTCAAGAAACTTACTTTTGAAATTCTGCACACATTTCTTCCATTGATAATTCACCCGACTTCACACGGGCTAATATTGATTTGACTAATTTATCATCCTTCACAACTTGCATTGTTCTCCAAGGTGTGATAGTCATATCCTCTGAAAGTTGCTTCATTTCAAGACCTGCCTTACTATTGGTACATATTATGGGTTTACTCTTTCTAACCTTCTGATTTTTTATGGAAATATTCTCCCACTGATCAAAAATCTCATCAATAAAATCCCATACCTCCCCAGTTCTAAATGCCAACTGAAAAATGTTATCTGTGCCTCTGAATAAATTTGTATTCAATTTTCCATCTTTTGCTTTTTTTTCATCAATTTGATAACCTGTTTCCATTAGACATTCCTTTCAAAATGTTACACTAACTTGTGTTTTATCCCCACCACATTTTTCTATGAATTCATTATGAATAAATCTGACCCTTTGGATGAAAGTCATTTTCATTCTGTACTCATTATCTGCATTATGATCCCATGCCAATAACTTTGATTCTATTTATGTTAAGCCAGCGTAAATGATGCATTTCACTGTTTGAAAAAGATAGTTATTGGGATATTCTGCAATCAATTGTCTCTTAGCCTCTATCGAATGGTTCCCTCCAATTACATAATATTTATAATCAAAACATTTTGTCTTGTCAAATGCGTGTTTGTTGGGAACCTGACGTGGATCGACAAGAACCACATAATCCACCACATGTGCATATGGATTGAACCTGAACAATGTTTTCAGATTATGTACATGTAGGTGATGGGCCTTTCTAATTTGATATTGAGATTGTCCTTCATCTGGGCTATAAAATTGGTTAACATTAAGCTCAAATGTTTGGCCACCAAGAATTAATTTATTCTTCCTCAACTCTTGTCGAATAGCATTTTGTTTTGTTTTAATAATGTCATCCTCTAACTCAGCACCTGGTGTTATGATTTCTCTGCTTCCGTGAGAGCTTTCAATTTGTTCTTCACTGCTGCTCACGACCTTTACAGGTTCACCAATATTTGATTTCCTAGTCTTATTAGATAACATATCAGTTTTTTTATAAACAAGCTCTCCTTCATGAGGTAAAAGAGAGACATCTTTGGCGATTTTTCTTTTTGGTGTCTGATCTATTTTCTCCTTTTGCACAATAGTTCTAATCTCCTCCTCACTAATTCTATCATAATTTTCTATTTCATGTTCGACACCTTCAAAAGAAACATGTTTAAGTTTACTAGATTGACCCACCTTAGTGACTCTTGGTTGATCCCCTCTTTGTACTATTGCAGTGTCACGAGCTATTGATCTTTGCTTCAATCTCCTTTCCTCTGCTTTGTCTTTGTGGAAAGTGTTGATCACATCCATAACATTTGGCACCAACATATAAATACCTTCAAACATGTTTGGAAGACTCGAAACAAAATCCTGTGAAACAAAATAAAACATGTCAATGATCAATAATTTATAAAAATTGAATCATCCTTACAATAATGCATAGAGGAAATAAAAATAAGCATACTTACAATGTTATTTGCAATGTTGCTTGATATTTCTTCAGAAAATTTTGAAGATATTTCATCTGTGTCATACTTGACGATTGATAGATGATATCTAACCTTCTCACGTTTATGAGCCTTCCTTGCAAGAACATAAATAGTGTTTGTATTCGGGACCATACATATGTCTCATACTCTGCCCATCACATCATATGGCTCATTTAAGTCAATCATACCACAAAGCAGATAGATGTGTATATCAGCCTCCGTTTCACTGTCTTCAAGATACCATGAGAAATCAATTTTATCTATTTCCTCGGCGTTCTTCCAATCAGAAATAAGCTTTAATGAACCCGGTGCCCCACTTGCTTGACTTTTATTAGTGTGTGCAACAATATCCTTATTGCGTCCAACAGTGTCCATAGTGCATCCAGCTGCAACTTTAGATTTGGGAGTTGTATCCATAGTGCGTCGAGCTGCAGCTGTAGATTTGGGAGCTGCTGCCGTAGATTTGGGAGCTGCTGCCCTAGGTGTAGAAACATTCACAGAAATCTTTTTTGATGCCATTTTCCTGATATATTTATATATATATATATATATATATATATATATATATATATTAGTTAATGGAAAAATATTGCGGATAAAATAAATTTAATAAACAAAATTTATTTCTAAAACTAAATAGTTTGAAATTAAAGCAATAAAATTAACTATAAAATTTTTCATTTAAAAACAAAATATTATAAATCATATGTATATATATCTATATAATATGTTTTGAATACATTTTATAAAAAATTTAAAAATGTGTTTAAATTGTATAAATTAAAAAAAAAAAAAAAACTAGTATTTTCAAATTTCAGTTTTTGTTTAATATTAAAAACAAAAAACAAAAAAATTACTAACTATTTATAACAAATGTTAAAAATAATTTTTTTCTTTTTTAAGGCAATGATTTTATTAAAAAAATTTATAATCTTTTAATATATTTTAAAATTTTAAAATTTAATTTTACATTACATAACAATTGAATAAAAATAAACAAAATAAAATAAAATAAAAATTTATTTTACTTTACATAGCAATTAAATAAAAAATTATAAACTTAAAATTATAAAAAATTAATATAAAAATTTATAAATTTATACAATCTTTTAATATATTTGAAAATTACAAATTTCTATTTCACATTACATAGTAATTAAATAAAAATAAACAAAATAAAATAAAAGCAATTAAACAAAATAAAAGAAAAAATTAAGTTTTTATAATGTTGTTTTAATACTTAAATTTTAAAAAAAGAAATTTAAATATTTAAATGTTATAATATTAATTTTTTTTTTTTTTTTAAATTTTTAATTGTATTGTTATATAGTTTTTTTTTTAAATTTATTGTATTGTTATATTAAAACAAATGTTTATTTATTTATTTATTATATTGTATTTTTTTTTAATTCTATAATGTTTAAAAACAAAATATAATTGTTATTTAATAAATTGTTTTTTTATTTATTTATTTGTTATATTTTGATATTTTTAATATATATATATATATTTATTATTAAATAACATTTTAATAATTATTTATTAATTATATTATATAACAATGTTTTTATTATATTATATAACAATATTATTAGTATTTTTATATATAACAATGTTTTTATTAATTTTTAATTGTTTTATTAAAACAAATTAAAAAAAAATTAAAAAAAAATTAAAAAATGTTTTATTAAAAAAAAAAAAAAAACGTCGTGACCGTGTGTTGTGGACTGCGTCTGCGGGGCACTGGAGGCCTGTCGTTCGGCGCCACGGGGGGCTACCTAGCCGGCCTCAGGCCCCCGGCTGGGCGGGAGGCCGATTCCGGTCCACGGCACATGGTCATGTCATTTTTTTTTTTTTTTTTTAAAATTTTGGTTTTAAAATTTTATTTTATTTTATTTTTAATTTTTTTTTAATTTTTTTTTTTTAATTTGTTTTAATAAAACAATTTTTAATTTTTGTTTTTAATTTTTTTTTGTTCTTAAATTTTGTTTTAATTTGTTTTAATAAAAAATTAAAAATTAATAAAAACATTGTTATTTATAAAAATAATAAAAATATTGCTATATAATATAATAAAAACATTGTTATATAATATAATAAAAACATTGTTATATAAAAATAATAAAAACATTGTTATATAATATAATTAATAAATAAATATTAAAACATTATTTAATAAAAAGAAAATTGTTAAAAATATCAAAATATAACAAATATATAAAAAAAAACAATTTATTAAATAACAATTATGTTTTGTTTTTAAACATTATATAATTAAAAAAAAAAACAATACAATATAATAAATAAATTTAAAATCCCGGATGCGGGTGTACAGCCAGCGGATTAAAACGATGGGACAGGGGTCCAGGTGGGTCGACACCTACCCACCCAGGACATGATGGATATTGGGATATCGTTCGGCCGATCTTGGCATTTACGATCTGCAGATCTCCTCGGCATTGATACAAGAGGTTCTGGTTTTCACCTCACGCTCTCTACTATGTTAATTGCCTTCGCATGCTTCAGCATGCTGGAGCCTTCGGCCCTCATCAATGCATCTGCTCGGATGGGGAACTCTCGAGGCGAGAGATGGAAGGATAAAGGGGAGGGAGGCGTTGTGCCTCTTGTGCAGAAGCTTCAGTCGCTTCGAGCCTTCCTATACCTAGTCTCTGGTCACATTTCTGCCTTCAATCGATTTCGTGTTGGCTTTAACAGGCCCGGGGTCTCTCGCTATCTGGAAGAGGAGGTTCCTTTAAAGCTGCGCTCTGGTCATATTGAGTTGTTGCTTCCGCCAGACCCTGGGCATCTCGTTCGGGCCTCCGGCCTCCTCTTGCATTGCTTTTTCACGGCCATAGCTGCTGTTTGGTTCCAATTCGGTTCCCCTATGCCTCGTCTGCGACATAGAATGCGGAGTCACAGAGGCGGCACCAGGGGCCAACCTCCACATGCACAGTATAGCCCTTCTTCTGTCTCTCCTTCTCTGTCCATTGGTTTAATGGCCGGCCATTACCCTCGCACCCGCAATGGGAGAGGGCGCCTCCTTGACTCTCACCTTAGTTCGGGATCCTCTGCTCGCCACCCTCCGGCTTCCTCGCTTCCTCCCACCACAGGCTCTGCGAGCTTCACTTTCAACAGCGCTCTGCTTCATCCAAGAATCACTGCCATTTTCACTGTGGTCTTCCATGAGGAAGCCCAACGGGGGGAGGCTAGCGATCTTTCTGCGGGTCTCGATGCGGACTATGCCTAGAATTCGAACATCCCAACGAGGGCTGACAGCACGGTGATGCAGGCTTCGGAGGACCAGGTTCGTAGCATTCCTGAAGTCGAGATGGCTCCTGCAGATCCTGGCCCCTCTGTTTCTGAAGACGCTCTGGCTAGGGATATGCTTGCTTCAGGTTGGTGTCGGATTGTTGAGGAACCCACAGATGATTAGTCTGGTATCTTTGATGTTTTCTCTTTACTTGTGGCCCATAGCAAGGGGCTTGTTACTGTGCAAATTGATTTTTGGAATTTTGGCTTTTTGTACAGTTTGGGAGCCATGCAAACTATGCATCTTCAGAAAGATCTCATCCTGTTCCCCTGCGTGGGTTTTGACAATTCTCTACAGACCGGTTTCCCGGTTAATGGGCAGTGTCTTTCTGTGTTTTCTCATGATCATTCTGACTTCTTCCAGGGCAGTAGTCTCGACAACAGTCACGATGTAATTATATTTCCTTGTTAATAGATCAATCTTATTTAGAAAAAATAAATAAATAAATTTAAAAAAAAAACATTTGTTTTAATATAACAATACAATAAATTAATTAAAAAAAATAAAAATAAAAAATTGATATATAATAAAACAATAAAGAAAAAAAA